>OZ010609.1:50673337-50713337 GCA_963932145.1 Acanthosepion lycidas | reverse complement strand
AGATCAAGACGATGGTATGAAATTGAGAAATCGCCAATACGGTTCGAACCGTCTCACAAGTTTAACTTCGACGTTCTTACGAGATGCGTATACTTATATGTGCAAATATTAATAATGTATCTGTATACGTAGGTGCGCAAATATTTATTCGTTTACATTTTTTTCAATAGATGCAGGGGTGTAAATACAATGAAATATATAGGCAGCCCAATAATTTCTAATATCGGCTACATTGATTTGGTCGCGTTTTATGACTCTAGACTATGAATAAATTATTTACGTCGTAAGTTAGGACTATTTATGAACAGAGCAATAAACGTTTGGGCAAGGCAAAAATACAGCCATAAAATGAAACGCAATAGGAAATAAACACAATCAAATAAAGCAGAAAATATCGGATACAATTTTATTAAAGAAAAAAAAAACACGAAAAATATTAGACCTACAAAAATAGATAAGAAATTAAAAACAGGAATAGTAAGCAGAAAGAATGAAAACCATTTTTCAAATAAGCCAGTAAAACAGCGGAGACCATAAAACGAACGGATTATTAACTGAAAGAACATTAAAATATATTTACGAATGAAAATGAATAACGGAATGGACGGATCGGATTAAGTAAATGAAAGGAAACAGTCAATAGAACGGATTATTACCTGAAGCGTATCAAAATACATTTACGAATAAGAATGATAATGGGATGGAAAAATCAGATTAAAATAACGAATAGAAAAGTAAAAATACAAGGGAGAAATATAACCAAAGGAATATAAAAACTAACTTTTAAGAATAAGAATGAATAATCGAATGATAGGATCAGATTAAGCGAAAGAAAGAGGAAAGACACAATGTATTGCTTGAAGATATAATAAAATATTTACGAATGTTAGGCTATAATGGATTTGAAAGATCAGAGCAACCGAATGAAATATGTAGCAATAGTGTAAAATATATTTACGAATGAGAATGAATGATGGAATTGTCGTTTCAGATTATAGGAATGATAAAGCAAACAAAGCAAGGTCTATTAACTGAAGTAATATCGAAATATCTTTATGAATGTAAGTGGATAATGGACTGAGTTTTATCAATGTAATGCAATGAAAAGAAGAAGAAGAAGAAGAAGAAGAACAACAACAACAACAATAATAATAATAATAATAATAATAATAATAATAATAAGAAGAAGAAGAAGAAGAAGAAGAAGAAGAAGATGATGATGAAGAAGAATTTAGGTTAGAAGCGGGGAAAAACTGCCCCATACGAAGACTATTCTATATTCCTTATAAACTAGAATATGTAAGATGTCAGCTGTATACAGTCACTTTCTAAGATTAATGGCGAAAAAGGCCTTGAGCGGTTGATGATGTCTGGATGTCTTGGTAAGGATCATCCTTCTTTGTACGAAGTGAACTGGCGCTACATAATCACAAACAAAAGACAGCACCAAATAGGAGAAATCATATCCCTTGAAAACTATCAAAAGCCGCAGCAACAAAAACTGATAATCACATAAAACAGAAAACAATATCATAATCAAGATACTGACATTCCACACTGTTTCAAATAAAAGGTTAGGTTGGAAACCCCTATCATTAGTGGAAAAAGGAATAACAGCTACAAGAAATAGATCGGACATAGTCATAAATCCTTTCAAAAAAGGAAGCTGCCAACTAATTAATATGACTTGCCTATAGGAATTCAATATTTCTAAAACAAGAATTTAAAAATCTGTCAAAGTCCTGCAAAACGAAGAAAATAAAATGTGGATACTTAAAACTACAATTATCTCTGTTGTGATAGGGGCGATGAGTATGATAACGAATGATACCAAAAATCATGGGAGTCAAATTCCTGAATGGATCAGGGATCTCAGAGCTATTAAAGTTTGCTTTGTGCGTAACCTCACATACCATCCGCAAAATTCTCTCCATCTAAAAGAAACCTTCCAAATATGCCTAGATAACACTACAACAGTGACCTTTATACGCAGAGACCCAAGAAGCGACTTGGTAATTAGGCACTTAAAATT
The DNA here is from genome assembly GCA_963932145.1 of Acanthosepion lycidas. Lineage (NCBI taxonomy): Eukaryota > Metazoa > Mollusca > Cephalopoda > Sepiida > Sepiidae > Acanthosepion > Acanthosepion lycidas. Next base: position 50,711,305 of record OZ010609.1, on the reverse strand, counting down.
AAGCATAGGCAAGATGATACCACACGCAATAATAATAATATATGAACTATTCTAGCCTTCAGAGTCTGTCTATATTTCTGAGATGAGATATCATGTACAGTATTTACATTATTCGGACTATTGTCATCATCTTTGTCGCCATATTTATCACAACGTTTCGGCCGTTGTACGCTCCGGCCTTCTTCAGGTGGTTGGAATTTCGAACTGAACCCTTTATTTCGATCACTGAGGTAGACTGTTCTAGTTCCACGTGCCATGTTTGATGGATATCAGTTATCAGTTATCTCCTGCTAATTTTCCCTCTAAGTTCTCCACTGCCTTAACCGGGTATCGAACTCACACTCTTTGTGTCTGTCACTGGATCTAACCAACGCTTTTATCCACTGTGCCATGTGTCCTAAATGCGTTGGTTAGAAGAAGGCCGGAACATACAACGGCCGAAACGTTGTGATAAATATGGCGACAAAGATGAGGACAATAGTCCGAATAATGTAAATAATGTATTGTAGCCTTGTATTAAATTAATCTATCCCTGTTGCTTTGGTTTGTTTTACGATATATCACCCTCAATGGGTCATTTAATGCCGACAAGATTGTTATTTCTGGTAATATATTTTCCCAAAATGTATTGTCGGTATTATTTTTTGTTAAAAAATGTATTGCTTGTAATATTTTTCTTAAATAATATATTGCTTGTAAGAATTTTTTTCTTCAAAAATTCATTGCTGGTAATAATTTTTACCAAAATGTATTGCTGGTATCAAAAACTATATTTAAACTTTCATAGTGTTTTGACCCTAGTTCAGTTGTTAACATTTTTACCCACAACTCGAACCCTAACAGGTTCTACCACTTCTGGTCAGGGTGGGCCTGGGAACACCAGCAATTAAGAGGTGGTTCTACGCTCCTCTAAGCCTCCTGATCAGAAGCGCTACTATTGCAGGATGAAGTTAACTTCTTAGCCAAGACGTAGATATTGTTTATCGTCTTCTCCAGGACGGCTATCTTTTTTGATTGAGCAATGTTTGAAATATGTTTACTAAGTTACAATGGAAAAATATTTTCAGTTAGTTTAACCTTCAATTTCAGTGCAGGTGAGGCCCATATAAATGTTATGGGCGTGCGACAAATTTAAGCGGCCAGAACAGTCATAAAGTATTTGCAAAAAGAGGTATGAGACCCATGAAAATCCATGAGTACATTGTACAGATTCTTGCTAAGAAACCCCTTCCCTATGAACCTGGGAAGAAATAGGTTGCGGAATTCAAGCAGGGACAGCACAGAAGATAATCCTCGGTCAGGTCGTTTAAAACCTCAAGCAGATGAACAAATTGATGGTTTTGGATGGTATACCTCTAAATTTCCACCAGATAACTAAGTCCGTAAGCATTAGTTCTGGTTTGGTCCATATGAGGAAGCTGTCTGAAAGATGTATCCCAACAATGTCGACACCTAAGTAGAAGCTGAAAAGTGTTGACATTTCCAGGATAATTCTGACTTGATTCTACGCTAACCCTTAGAATTTCCACCGCAGATTAGAAGCTCAAATTAAAACCTGGGCTCACCACTTCGAACCTCAACGAAAGATTCAAACAGACGCTGGTTATACGCCGCCGAATATATAGTAAGCAGTGTCTGTTGGCAAGGCGATGACTTCTTTGGATTCTGAGTGCGTAATCATGATAGACTATCTGCATAAAAGTAAAGTACTATGTATCAGAACTAAAAGAAATGAACGAAGTAAACACATCAAAATTCAAAGTGAATCTGAGGCCAAGTGCGACCTCGCTCCATGGTAATGCGCCCGCTCACACTGATCAGGTTGCAGTAGCTGAATCAAACTGTGGCAATAAATTGTTACCTCATGCCGCTTATTCACCAAACTTAGTTCTATCTAACTTCTTTGTATCTCCTAAATCCAAGTCCCACCTACATGGTGGCCATTCTGGAAAGAATGATGAGATCATATGTGCCGTCGAGGAGTTTTTGGTGGGACATGACGCCACCTTCTTCTGTGATAGGATTGCAATGCTTAAACATCGTTAAACAAAGTGCATTAATGTCAAGGGGGACTATAGTGAAAAACTGTCTTATTTCTCGAATTCGTTCTGGTTGAAGCTTAGAAATATTTGAGCGACCCTCATATTTTGCGGCCGGCCTGAACAATTAAAAAGAATATGAAAGGTCAAATCACCCAAAGAAAAAATACTATTGCTTGGCGCATGAATATATATATTTTTTTTATAGTAAATTACTAATTATGAGTGAGATAAGAACAGACATATGCACAGATGGTTGTCGAGAAAATTATTTTTATATTTTAGATAGAAATTTAAAATGATTAATTCGATACATTAAGATGCGTGGAATAAAATCAAGCTTGAACAAAACTGATTACTGGAGCCGATTACTAAACAGTTATGTGATATCTGTCAGTGAATGTTGGACAATCTCGGTAATGATTAATTCGATACATTAAGAGTGAAATGTGTGTGGAATAAAATCAAGCTTCAAAAAACCTGATTTCTGGAGGCGATTACAGTTGTGTGATGACTGTCAGTGAATGCTGGACAATCTTTTTGAACATGAAGAAGATACATGAAGCAACAGAAATGCAGTTCTACTGTAGGATGCCGAGAATAACATAGAACGAACATGTGAGCAACGACGAAGCTTTACAGAAAATGGAAATAAAAAAGACACTTATACTTAACATTCGGAAAAGACAGCTGAAATTTCTCGAGCACATAATGAGGAAGATGTTCTTAGAAAATATGATACTGACATTAAAGACTAAAGGCAAAAGCGGGGCAGAGAAAACAACGCATAATCTAAGAATGAATAAATGCATGGTGTAACAAGTATTAGGAAAAATAAGGAAAAGAGATTTATTAATAGCAACGAATTACAGAAAGTTTTCAAGAGACATGACTGCCAACGTCTTCAAGGGACACCGCACATGAAATAGAGGAAGTCAACGAATTTATTCTGATGAACGCAAAAAAAAATTCACTATTTTGAAAACCCATCGCGGATCAGGGTTGGTTGTGTCGTGGACCGCATGTAGTATGCGGCATGCGGGCCATATTTAGATCAGGCCTAGTCTAGGGCAAGATAGTCTAACTTCAACCTGTTTTTAATCAGAAATCTTCTCCTAGACTGTCTTCCACTCAAGGCAAGAGAACCCAGTTTATCTTGTTATTTAATCCATAGTTAATATAAATTGAATGAATGTTAGACTATGCGAATTGCAGACTACCGGTTAATTCTAGTCGAACTAACTTCAGCGTTTTTTTTTTTTTTTTTTTTTCATTTTGCCTGTTTTGACCAATGTCTTTTGATTATTTTATTGGCTAACCTCAGTTTTGATTTGAATGCTCAAAGTGTTTGTTTTATATGAAACTCAAAGTTTACATTTAATTGGTTTGGTTAAGTTTGTTTGGTTTTACGTCACATCAACCTCAGTGAGTTATTTAATGCCGACAAGATTTTTATTGCTGGTAACTTTTTTAAAAGTATTGTTGGTAATATTTTTTTTTTCGAAAATGTATTGCTGGTAATAATTTATCTTCAAAAATGTATTGCTGGTAATAATTTATTACAAAGTATTTCTGGTATTAAACCTATTTTTACACTTTCATAGAATTTCGTCCCAAGGTTGGGGTCAAATATTTTCTCATAACTGGGACAGTAACAGGTGCTACCACCCCGAGTCAGGTTAGACCTGGGAACACTAGCGATTCAGATATGGTTCCACGCTCCTCAAAACTTCCTGATATGAAGCCTTGCTGTTGGATGTAGTCTATCGTCTTACCCAGGACGCGGATGTAGTTTATCGCTATACCCAGGACGGATATTATTAATTCTTAGTTGGCAAAGAATACCTAGCAAAGGAGCAAACACTTATTGGCTATTGAAACTACTGATAACAAATTCTTGCAACCAACAACATACAAGCCGTTCTGAAGTTGATACCAGTCCACAAGCCCTTTTGATGTTGTGGGGTTTTTTTTGCAGCAAAATTGTTGAGTTTGAACTTAATATGACAAATGACATCGATATCGTGTTTTTTTTTTTTTTTTCATTTTTGTTTTGCTATCCTAAAAAAATGTAATTAAAAACAAAGAACAAAAAGTATTCACTGGGTTTAACAGGTGGTATAGATGTACTTATAAACAGAAATAAATGTGGCGAGGAAAGAAAAAAATACATTAGCAATGTTAAAACGGCTAGATATTTTCTTTCCAAGAAATATATAGAGTGAATAAAAGTTTTGACGTATTTCTTTAAAAAATGCAAGAGATGATATCGGACTTATCTAAACATCTGCCATGATTAATTAAAGTCAACAATCAAAAGCTTAAATACAGTACAAAGAAAAGGAAATGAAAGATAAATCGAAGAAAACAACACGAAAGAAAAAAAGAATGAAATCAGAGAAAAGAAAAGAAAAAGAAGCAAACAGAAAAGGGGGATAAAAATGGAAGAAAGAAAGAGAAAGAAAGACAGAGGGAAAATAAAAAAAAATAAAAAATATTAAGAGGGAGAGAAAAAGAAAGAACGAAAGAAGAGATACAAAAGAAAGGCCGAAATATTACGTTGGTGCAAAAATAATGACGTAATAATATCGTTTTTTTGACTTAATTTTTAACGTCAAAAAACGACATTATCACGTCATTATTTTTGCACCAACCTAATAGAAGAAGAAAAAAAAACAAAGAAAATTAAATGAAGGAAAAATAAGTATAAGATGTAAGAAAAAGAAAGTTAAAGAAAGAAAGGAAAAAAAAGAAAGGAACATGAAAAGAGGGGCAGAGAGGAATAAAAAACGAGAAACTAAAGAAACCATAAGAAACGACGGAATAGATTAGAGACAGAGAAATCAAATCGAAAGAAAGAAGAGTGGAAAAAGAGAAAAGAAAAAGAGAAAGACAAAAGAAACAAACAGAAGAGAAAAAGTGGGAAATCAGAGAAATGAAAACGAGAAAGAGAAAGAAACAAAAAGAAACAGAAAAAAAGTTATATAAATTGAAGAAAGAAAGAAAGATAGATAGATAGATAGATAGAAAGAAAGAAGGAGTGCAATAAATAAATATATAAAAAGAGAGAGGGGAAAATAACGAAGGAAAAAATGAACACAAGAAGAAAAAAAAGGAAGCATAAAAGTTAACAGAAGGAAAAGATTGAAATTAAAGAAAACGAAAGAAAGAAAAAACAAAGGAATACACTAGCAGCAAAGACAACAAAAGGAAAGGAAAAAAAAGGAAAGTACGAAATAGAGGAAGAAAAAAGTAACACAAAGAGGAAAAAATGGACCATAAGGGAAAAAAAACAAATAAAAGGAAAGAATAAAGAATGTTAAAGGAAGAAAAAAGAAAGACGGAATAAAGAAAGAAAGAAACACACAGAGATGGCGAGGGAATAAGAGTAACGAAAGAAAAATTATTAAAGAGAGGAAGAAAAAACAAAGTTGCAGACTAATATCAAAGAAAAGAAAATGATGAAATCAGAATGAAAATGGAAAGAACAAAGATGCAAGAATGAAAATAACAGAATCAATAAAATTACCCCAAAAAGTAAAAAAAAAAAAGAAAAAAAAAATGACAAATACAAATAAAAAGGCTTTAAATCTAAGTAAGAATAGCGGAATAATTACCGAAAGTATCCTTTACAATTGTCCTCCCCGACTAACGAAACTGAATTTAAACAAATAGCAGACATAACTAAAAATACATTTCCCCCATTGATAAAAGCTTATAACCCGGCTTTGTGTCCCCCAGAAATTTCCTATTTCCGGGCATCGATCCTTCATCTGGAAAGAAACTTCCGGTCAAAGTCCAGACGCTGGCTTCTACTCAACTCATTAACTTCCGGCTGCTGGCCTATAAAACTAAATGATCTCGTTTCCTCATTGTATATATGTATGTGTGTCTTCTTTTGTCCGCAAACATACTCCACATTGCTAACAAGACGACAGGCTAAGAGAGAGAGAGACAGAGAGAGAGAGAGATAGAAAATGTGTCTGTGAGTTTGTGTGTCTGTGTGTGTATGAGAGAGAGAGAGAGGAAAGCTTGCTTGAAAATAGTTTTAATGTCTGAATTTGAATAGTGTCATTTTTTTTAACAATATAATTTATGTTCACGTTAAAAGCTAGCAGCAGCTGAGAAGTTTAAACTTTGTTACATATCGACACAGATTTGTTTCCGTACATTTTATATCTAAGCTGAACATAATTTAACTCATGGTTCTGATAACGGCCTACCCAATTACTATGAGACGTTTGCGTATTAAAAGGGGCGTGTTGTTGTTATGTAGCATTGTGTGTGTGTACACAAGCAAACAATCAACAAAATGGATAAACAAATTGGTTTCATACAATTGACCTCTTTTTTCTATAGTAACTGCAAAGAAACTCCATGTGTCTTGGGAATGTCTGTTTTCTTTTTCTGGTCTAAAAGTTGGGTTAAGTAAAGATAATCATCGTTGTAATGGTCGAGCTCAAGTCAACTTTGCGCAGAGTTGCAACGACCAAAGAAAAATTTGTATCTACTTCAAAATCGGCGGTTTTAGAAGACACGAGCAAGTGCTATGCGTTGGAAAGTGGAAAGAGGGTTCAGTCGTCATTGGACAGGGGAAACGAACTTTCTCTAGCAGAGTTCTCGTCTACAGCTACTATATCTTAGAGAAACTAGGAGAAAGAAGAGTAAAGGAATAGCACCATCTACGAACGTTTAGCGAAGCCTTATGAAGCAATTCAATTTCAGTTTTCGTTATTATTATCGTCATTGGAAAACGTATATCTTATCCTATTATTCATTTTATTATTTTATTAATTTTACTTCATTTTGGCACAAACGCAAAGAAATAGTGGAAGGTGTGTAACAGTAGCAGACGTATCCCCCAATAATAGCGTTTAAAGTGGTAGAAAATTGTTGGATTAATAAAAAAGAAAAATCCATAATGTCTTTAGAAATGGATTTAATTACGTTTCGGATAAGTAACTGGGGAGTTATTATAGTAAATATAAGCAAATCATTAATAAAAATGAACAATAATTGACAATAGTTCAGCTAAACTATTGGTGCAAAAATAATGACGGTTTCTCACATAGTAACATATGTGAGAAAACGTCATTATTTTTGCACCAACTTAATAATTACAGTGTAACCCGTATATAAGTTGTCGGGATCGGAGAAGTCTCTTATATCCGGGTTTCTCTTATATCTGGTTTTGGTCTAAGTTATATACATTAACACAGGCTCTAATTTGGGACCAGATACAATCTCTCTTATATCCGAGTTTATCTTATATCCGGGTTTCTCTTATATCCGGGTTACACTGTATGCAAAATGAAAATATTGCAACAGGCTCGGTTAAAAAGCCATAGAAAAAATTGAAAGAAATACCAGTTAAAGGTTTATAATAATTAACAGTGCTTTAACTATGGAATTAGAAAAAAAATAATACTTTATAACTAAGGGAAGAAGCAATACAAAGCATAATGGAAAAAAAAAACATCTCGTACGGAATTAATGATATCTCACGTGACTTCACCTAAAGAATTGAGTTCAATACCTGGCAACAGCAGAGGTGAGCAAAATCTTTGAGAGTTGAGTTATTCAAGGGAATTAACCGAGACTGAGATATCCAGAAAAGTCATGGAACGTGGAACTAGAACAATCTACCACAGTAGACTAAATAAAGGGCTCAGTTCGAAATTCTATCGTATGTTCCCCTTGAAGAAGGCCGGATTTTGCAACGACTGAAATGTCGTGAATATGACAATAAAAATGAGGACAGCAGTCCGAACAGTGTAAATAATTACAATACCTCATCAGAGAAATAGAACAGGGCTTAATAATATTTGATAATAGTTTATCTCAATTAATACTGCATAAAACTGTTACTACTAGGAGTAAAACTATGATAAAACTATATCATTTCAAGTTCAATTTGGGATTAATCAAAGTCATTTTGAGACTAGCCAAGTTCAAAATGAAATAGCCAAGTTCAAAATGGGATAGTCAAATTCCAAATGGCACATAGTAAATTCCAAATGTGATAGTCAAATTCAAAATGGAATAGTCAAATTCAAAATGGAATAGTCAAATTCAAAATGGAACTAAGCAGATACAAAATGATATAGTCAAATTCAAAATGGAATAAGTAAATTTGATTTGGGGACTTAGCAAATTCAAAATGGATTAGGCAAATTCAATTTGGGACTGAGCAATTACATTGCTAAAAATACTTTAAAATTAAATATTTTCATAATAAAATAATAATGTGCAACTAAACTTTACTATTGAAATATTTTGCTCCTCGGAGCAAACAATAAATCAAGAAAATTCACGAAAGGTGTATATTTTTTGATGCAATTTTCAGCGCTTAAAATCTCTCACTATACCTATTTTTTTCAAACTCTGTTTTGATATAAGCGTTCAGTATTTCCTTGCTGCATTTACTTAAGACTTTCCAGATTTGCCATGTTGTCCCCCAAATCATTTCATTTTGACTAACTCTTATTCTCTCTTTTTTTACCACTATATATAATCTGTCCATCTCATTCTTCTCCTTGATTGTCTTATCAATGGAAGTGCCAGAAACTCTAATCTTGACACAAATTTATCCGTTCAAGAATAGCCTCTTGTAAAGAATTGATAGTAAAATATATGCAACGCTGCGGTCCGATTTTTAATTATCAGATTTACCGCCCAGTTGGATTTTAAATCTGAAACGCGAAGATCAGTTTGTAACATTTTCCATGATGAATTTACTTAGTCCCAATTCAAATTGCTTATTTCATTTTGAATTTTCTAAGTCCCATTCTGAACTTGGCTATTTAATTTTGAATTTACTATGTCCAATTCTGAACATGGCTATTTCATTTTGAATTTACTATGTCCCATTCTGAACTTGGCTATTAAATTTTCAATTTGCTACTTTCCACTAGGAACTGGCTATTTCATTTTGAATTTGTTACGTCCCATTCTGAACTTGGCTTTTTCATTTTGAATTTGCTCCGTCCAATTCTCAACTTGGCCATTTCATTTTGAATTTACTACGTCCCATTCTCAACTTGGCTATTTCGTTTTGAATTTGCTATGTCCAATTCTGAACATGGCTATTTCATTTTCAAATTACTACGTCCAATTCTGAACATGGCTATTTCATTTTCAAATTACTACGTCCAATTCTGAACATGGCTATTTCATTTTCAAATTACTACGTCCAATTCTGAACTTGGTTATTTCATTTTCAATTTGCTATACCCCATTCTGAACTTGGCTATTTCATTTTCAATTTTCTTAGTCCCAAAATGATTTTGATTAGTCCTAAATTGATCTTGAAATGGTATAAATTTAAAGTTAGTAGTAAAAATTTACTAATGCCATATATACTCATATTGTTTTTATGATCATTTTTTTTTTACGCAAAAATAGTGGTTCGCACTATACACAAGTAATTTCTTTTTGAATTAGTTAATAATTTTTCGATTAACAAAAGCACGATATCTAAATTTCCGTATCAGATATTTTATGGTAATGTGATTTTTCTTACCATTTTGGGGTAGCTTTGTACAAAAAGAATGCAGAATTTGCTATAAAATATGCCCAGGGTGATGCCCAGTACTGCAATATTTGACTATGGTAGGCCTACTAGTATTGCACAGAAGCTGGGTCTACATTATATACGTGCTGTATTCTTCATAGAATAATCGGAAAGCAGAGCGATGCTATAGAAACAGAAAGAATAATATAACAATACAGATTATTGGTCAGTAAACGCAACTGATGCCTGCTTAGAATATTTGAAGATCGGACAGATACTACAGTCTAATCCTGTCCAACATAAAACGAAACTGGATAATAGTATCGCTTTTTGATCTGTAGGTGTAATTTTTCCAGTTTAGAACATTCTGAAAGAGTACAGATACTACACCCTGATCCTAGATAGAAAAATCATAAAGATCGTAAGTAATGATTTACTAAGGAAAGCTTAGATGTGGCATAAGGCCTAACATATGGAGCTCCTAATAAGGATCGAAGTCACCATTAATTGACATGACAAGACTAGCTGGTTAACCATTACATCAGATTGAAGTCCTCATAAATGTCGTAAATAGAAACGAGCAGAATAAAAGTATAGATTTTACCTATCACAGAATAGATTGATCCATTATTTACGGCTTATAAACGTTTTGAAGGTTATTTATAACCAGTTAATATTTTTGAACTATAAGCAATTTGGGAGGAAATAATAATGATTTTATTCCTACAATTCCTACTGATTAAACCATAGCTGAAGAGAGATGAGATGGATTCGTAAATTCTAAAGGGTATTTAAGTGAATATAACGAACCAAACTGGAATTCGAACTCCAATTTCTAATTTCAAGTCATTATCAATTGCATATAGCACCTGCTGTTCCCAAGCAGTCACCCATATAGGTACTGACCACGCTTGAAGTTGCTTAAGTCATCTTATGATAACCATTGTTTCAACGGAATATGGTCGTAAGTCGAGTACTAAATAAAAGCTTGCTCTTCTTTGTGGAGTTTTTCTTTTTCTTTTATTTATGGCGTTTCAAACGAAAGTTTTGTTGTTTTCCAGACACAGGGATTACACTATAATAATTCTCATCATCATCAGATTTTAATGTAGTACCCGGGACTCGTTTTTCTTCGGTCAAAGCCGCTTGCATCTAAATTAAGACTCAGATCAGAATGCTCCTACGTTTTTTCAAGAAGTTATCTTCCCTCCTTGATTTCTCTTTCTGTTATTCATTCTTTGTCTCTTTTGTTTCATTTGTATATCGAGCGGTCAGTCAGTTCTTGACACGTCAAATAAAAAGCTAGAAAGATGGATTATTTTTGCTCACAACAATTACTTTCTCTTTTGAAAAAAAATATTTGTAAGAATCACAGTGCGAAAAGATTTATCTTATCGTTGTCACTAGGGATTTAATAAAAAATGTCCAAAGAAAGAATGCAAAATAAAAAAAAGAACGCATTTCTCAGTTTTGGCAATAAACAAAATATTGTTGCTGGAAACCCATCGATACACGATGCCATCTTTCTCTAAAAACCCTTACTATAAAATAGTGTCTATGGAACATAAAAGAATAAATGCATGGCTGAGTAACAACAACGCCCTACAGCATCCACCCGTTTCTATATGTTGCTGATTTAGTGTATTTTCATAGCAGTTTCAGACGTCCGGCTATATTATATTCATACACCGGTACTCGTATGATCATCGAAGTTAAGGAAAGTCGAGTCTGGAGAATACCAAAATTGGTGACCTCTTGGAAATACTAGGCGTGGTAAAATTATGTCCGGACACTGTAACAGATAACGGCTTAGAATTAGAAATCGGATAGCTGATTTCAAATTCCAGACTGGTTTGATGTATACGCTTACGAGTACATACCTCTTAGAATGGTAGTCATCCAACTGTTACTCCCAGCTATTGGTTAAATATAGAACATTTTTCAGTAAATCATTATTATTTCCTAAAAATTCTAAAAATCTAAAAAACTTTCCTTGCTTTCAATAAACTTCAAAAGGTTGATAAACCGTAAAAAAACAAACCACTCAAACCAATCAAGCAATTTCTGTTGCGCATATATAAGAACACACATACCGCTGCTCAATATGTTCCCATAATCGGATTCATCAATTGTCCAGTATGAAGGATCATTTGCATAATATTGCAGTTGAATGTCTACAAATCTGGCCCCTTAGATTCTGTCATCAATCACATCCAACGTCCTGCTACCGTTTTTTTCACCCTAATATTGAAAGGAATGCTTGGTTACTGTGTGCTACGCCTTACCAAAGACCAACACGTAAACTTGTACTTACGTTTTTTGAAAGCTGTCAATCTCCTAGACCTACCAAGGATAGAGAACCTCGTCTAAACGGACATTTAATCTGTAGAGGAATCGCTTACATCATAACAGCAGGAATTAGCTTTGTGCTCATGGAAACAAAGCACAAATAATAGGAAAAGCATTGTAAATTGCCTGTCAATATGTTTATTTCATACAATTTATTTATATCTTTGTGTGCATTGTTGTATGTCTTTTAAAGTTATAATTGTTTTATGATGCATGTGATAAAAGGGGGGATTTACTACGTAGTATTACAAGCAACATCACAGAGAAAAGAATCACACGTGTTGTCCGTACAAAGATTCGTGGCGAAGAGATTGAATTTAACATCTTTTGGCGGGATGACAGTATTTTCGACGGGAAAAGTTTTGATTGCATGCTGGGAATATTTTTGTCATTTTTAATTTTTAATTAATTTGTCTTGTACGACGTTTGTATATTAATGTTTTATTTTATTTATAATTTCCATTATTATTATTTTATTTTTATTTATATAATAATAATAATAATAATAATAATAATAATAATAATAATAATAATAATAATAATAATAAATGGTATGAACACCACGCAGATCCAGTTACGGAGATAGGACCTGTTACAATTCTATGGGACTACACAATTCACACTGACAGAACAATCAAGGCCAACCGCCCAGATATTGTTATTAAAGACCACAAACAAAAAAGTGACTCCTTATTGATATGGCAGTCCCTGCTGACTGCAATGTATCTTTGAAGATATTCAAAAAGCTGTCAAAATACAAGGACCTTGAAATAGAAATCTCGAAAATGTGGCATATGGGAACATCAACAATCCCTGTTGTAGTTGGAGCCCTGGGAATGGTTGGAAAAGATTCCAGTAGACTAATCGAAGGGATTCCTAGAAGTCCATGCCTCAAAGAGATAAAAAAAAATTGTGCTGACAAGTACAGTCCACACTTTACCAAGAGCTTTATCTATGTAATATATATATATATATATATATATATTTAGCCAGTGGAAAGTGTCATGATGCCATTTCTAACCTTAGGTCCCTGGGCGGGACCCGGAAAGAAATGTAGAATCGCCAGAAATCAAAGAAAATAAAATAATAATAATAATAATAATAATAATAATAATAATAATAATAATAATAATAATATCCCTATAAACCCTTAGTTGGCTGTAGAAGAGATGAATTTATCTCTTTCCCGACGGTATTTGTTCATAAGTAAATGTAACGGCTTCAGCTGGAATTTGAAATCGGCCCTCGTATTTTTCATATCAAGTAGCTATCCTTTACACCTCCCGCACATTCACAGGCTCCCCAATTCAAAGAGGAAAGAATTGGTGAGTGTAAGTACTTTTCCATTCGAGCGTGAATTTACGAATTATCATTTAGTGAGGGATCAAGTGGTTTCCTTGTAAAAGGAGTTCATCCTTCTAAACTTCTCAGGTAAAACTCTTTGTCTCCTAGCGAATACGAAGCCTAAAACTTCTAGGAAGTAGCGCGCACAATAATATTAAAAACTAAAAACAAACTCTCCTTCACTGAGAAGCAATATTTAACTTTCCTTAGTTTAATTCCCGTTTCCCTCCCGCGTTAGGTACCAGAGATGTCAGTTCTCTGGTGGATGCAGGACCCCTTTTTTATTTCGGATACGGTTTTCGTATTTGTTGATGTGTTTCAATGAATTTATATTTGAGTGTGTGGTAAGAATGGATATCTTGATAATTTAAGTTCTGCATAAATTTTGTCCAATTAACTGAACTTTATATCAGAATTTAGGATTGTGGGAGGGGTCTGTTACTAATAATAATGTTTAGCTCCTTGTAAATAGTTTTTAACATATATTAAATAAACATTGGGGTTTAGATTTTTAAATTGCTGTTTTATCCTCCCCAAAGATCCCGCCAAAACACACAAAAAAAAATACATATGCGAAGAAATTAGCAATTCATAGATATTCTCATATATTATGGCGCATTTAATAAGAACGGTATTTAAGAATGTGTTCCTTTGATGCAGTAACTTTGATGTTTTTGTATTAGGTTGGTGCAAAAATAATGTCGGTTTTTGACATTTAAAAAATACGTAAAAAACGACATTATTTTTGCACCAACTTAATAACGGCGGTATATTTCGGCCAGTGTTTGTGGCTAGCTAACTTGAATTACAAGACAGAAGAAGGCTAGCCTTTCCCTATTCCCTTCTTGGCCTTGTGCCACATGTTTGTATTTTTATACAAAATGAACATTGAAGTAATGATATTTGTCCAAGTCTCCCCAATAACATGTCATGTGACCGAAGATTGTGTTTAATGCGGGGCACTCGAGTACATACACCAGGGCCAGGAACATAAATTTTCCAACTCTCGTAACCGTCGGGTGCGCTTGTATCCTTATGACTACTGATACCTCGTCTCTAGCGCAATGTGGTGGGTGGGGGTACAGCGACGGACATCTGTTCCCCGGGGCCGGTAATTCGTAGTCCGCGCCGCCTCTAAAGCCAACCAATTCAGTCTTTAAGCATGTTGCCGTTATACACCATTGGTGAAAATTAAAAAAATTTAAAACTACTTGGCGTAAAGGTAAGAGAAATAACTTGAATGAAATCACTTTATACTATGTACCGTGTCCCTTCAAAGTGTTCTCGAACATGGCTATCCCCAATTTGTCTTTGTTGCTCTTGAGGAATTTTGTCTTTTTTTCCATCTGTCCCAAAACCTGCTACGCCATTCAATAACTCCAGCTTTACATGTAGGTTTTGCGTTACATTCCTCTATCGCTTTTACCTTCAATCTATATTGTGAGTATCAGATTTTCCAAGCCCTCTTTCCTCATTATGTGCCCTGAAAATTTCAACTAGTCTCTTTTCGATGTTGAGTATAAGTTTCCATTTTGTTGCCATTGTCTATAGAAGATCGCCGAAGCCCACATGTCCCATCCATGGTATTCTCAGCATTATTCTGTAGGAACACAGAAAGAGATTTACAGGGCATAAAAATGATGTGTAGAAGTAAACCCAAGTGAAATAAGATTAAAAGAATAACAGTCAAAAATTAACATTAATTCAAAAGACTACTTATATGTTATTCGGATAAATTAAAACTATTAATAGGTGTAAAAAAAAAAAACAAGTAAAATAAAATAAATGCTAGTCAGAAATTAATAATAATTGCGAATTATTAACTTAAAAAATGAAATAGAAAGCCCTCTTATAAAATTGTTTTTGTTAAAATAGCCGGGAGTTAGGAAGGTCTTATTTAGAGAGAGTATCAAAAAAAAAAAAAAAAAAGAAGAGAAACTAGATAGATGAAACGAAGAGATTAATCAAATACTCATACATCGAACGGAATAACTTGAGTAAATCAAATACTCCTCGAATCCTTCTCTAATATGGCTACTTGACATATTTATGAGTAGGAGCAGTTCAATATCGCAGTAGTAGCGAAGAGCTAGTACTGCCCTACAACTCTATTATTAATTCGTGTAAAAGCAAGAGAAATAAGACAATATTACAAGGCAAAAGTTAATAATAACTGACAATATAGCACCGAGAAATTCAACCAATTTAAAAGTATTGCGATTCGGGGTAAAAGCAAGTGAAGTAAGAGGAAGTAAGTACAATTTAAAATTAATAATTTATAGCGTTTTCATTTAATACGTACAAACAAAATAAATCGATTACGACCTTGTGTGAAAGTAACAGAAATAAGATGTGTAAAAAAAATATTGATACTACTTTGTTTGAGAAATTTAGACAAATAAATTGCATGCTAAATTAATAATTGATGCTGCTTCATCTAAACAGTTCAAACAATTTAAGACTAGTATTAAAATGTGTGCCGTGGAAGCACGGTGGAGGCTCGGAATCGGAGAGCCGAGTTCGAATTCCGCCTGAATTCATTATAATCACTTAGGTGGGAAAGGTTTGAATACAACTTTTTTTTTCTTTTCTTTTGTGGGTAAAATAGCAGGACAGACTGCGTCCTATAGCTTTGGATGGCAACCAATCTAAGAGAAAGAAACTTTGAATTTAAACTGCACTATCATAAAGTCTGTATTCATGCGACTGGGGACTGCTTTTGAATCCAAATTACCCACTGAAAATTCTATTATTCGCACGTCCTCTGATGTGGCATTTACAAAAGGGACCCAGTATTTCAGAAAAAAGGCATTAACTAATTATGAATTGTGATAGATAAGATGGAAGAAATTAAATTGAAAAAAACAGACGATTACTGTAAAAGTTCGATTCTGCAGGTGTAACATTTTTTTTAAATCATCGTAAGCTTGCGGGACAAGAATAAGGCGTATACAAAGCACATGCAGGTCACAAGGATTGATAGTAACGATTTAGTGAGACAATTCCTACTAATTCACCCATAACTGCAGAGAGAGGAGGTGGATTCATATATTTCACAAAGTTGATTTATTAATTCGTTTGCTACCATTTAGAAATTCCTTTGCCTTTTTTTTAAAGCCAGAAAATATTTGAACTCACATTCTTTGGGTCTTGTCACTGGATCTAACCAAAGCCTTTATCCACTGCGCCAAGTGTTATTGAGGACATCTGTGTATGAATTTCTGGGTATTATAAACCTAAAGTCTTCAGTACCCATGTTTTTCGTCAAAGTCCACCATGCATATTTATAAATCTATCATTCGTCCGTGCATTGAATATTGCTGGCATATCTGGTCTGATGCTTCTCCTATATATCTAGAGATTTGAAAGCTCTGATGCTTCTCCTATATATCTAGAGATTTGAAAGCAGATTCGTTGGGCACCTCGACGCGGTGTAGTGTGGTTAGTCTTGCTAGAGCAGTTACCACTGAGTAGCGAATTCGATTCTCGCTGGGTGCTCTATATTTTCGGTCTTGTGCCACATCTAAGATACGCTTGGAAAATCATTGGGCATCTCGACGTTTGCTACCGTTTAGAAATTTCTTTGCCTTTTATTTAAAGCCAGAAAATTATTTTTAAATCCAAGAAGTTTTTTTTTACATAATAATATTTGCTTTACGAATTAAACTATAGCTAAGGAGAGAGGAGGTGGATACGTACCATTCGTAAAGGTATTTGCGCTATTAAGTGAATGCAACGGAACTAACTGAAACGGGAATTCGGCTCTCCGATTAACAATTTCGAACCATTATCCATTAAAACAATCAGACATTGAAGGTTACAGAACATGGTATTCTCAAGTGGCCCCCCATCTAGGTTCGGACCATATTTGACATTGCTTAACTTCGGTGATCGTACAGAAACCGTTACTTGAACTCTATATAGCCATATATTTTTTCTAGAAATAAGTAATCGAATATAACGAAACCAATTGGAATTGGGGCTAGACTCTCAGATTTCCAATTCCGTATTCCATCCGGCACACATCCAACCTTACAGCAACAGTTTTCACAAGCGGTCACAGATCTAGATACTGCCTACGCTCCAAGTTGCTTTACGTCGGTGATCGACTAAACAATAGAATTATCTGTGTAAAAATGTTTTATGTTACGCCGTTTCAAACAAAATCTATAGGATATTGTTTTGACGCAACAGTGACTATACGATAATAATTTTCCTCATCATAAGATTTTAACGTCGTAACCAGAAAATGGCTTACTTCCGTCCAAAACTGCTTGCATCTAACTCAAGAACCAGATTTGAAAGATACTGTATTAGGGGTAAGGATAAAAACATATGGAAAAAAGAATCTCTTTCGTTAAACCTATACCCCTAGCATCAGTTTAACTTGATACCGTCTTTTTTGCAATAGATTTAAATTATAGTTATAAACAGTAAAAAAAAAAAAAAAAAAAAAAAAAAAAAATTGCTTTACGTCGGGGAACGCCTAAAGAATAGAATTATCTTTGTAAAATTTTCATTATTTATATTATTCAGACTATTGTCCTCATCTTTGTCGCCATATTTATTACAACGTTTTGGCCGTTGTACGCTCCGGCCTTCATCAGGTGGTTGGAATGTCGAACTGAACCCTTTATTTCATTCACTGGGGTAGACTGTTCTAGTTCCACGTGCCATGTTTAATGGATGTCAGTTATCAGATATCTCCTGTTAATTCCCGTCTCCATGTCCTGCCTTAACCGAGTATTGAACTCACATTCTTTGGGTCCTGTCACTGGATCTAACCAAAGCCTTTATCCACTGTGCCATGTGTTATTGAGGCCATCTGTGTATGAATGTCTGGGTATTATAAAACTAAAGTCTTCAGTACCCATGTTTACCAGTGTTCTTATTGCAATTTTTGCTGTTATTAGGTTGGTGCAAAGATAATATCGTTTTCTCACATAGTAACATATGTGAGAAAACGACATTATTTTTGCACCGACCTAATGTCATTTCATGTTTTACCAGAGTTAATATTGCAATTTTGTGTTGTTATTATCGCTTTTTGCCTGGCACTCCTTATTACTGGTTCCCATATTGTATTCATTTCTATGCTTGGTCGGCTCAGGTGATTTTTGTGGCCGAGGATATGTGCTGATTCTTTAAGTTTACGAATTTTCCAATGGTTTTCTTTGTCTATGATTTCAACCTGATCCCATAGAATGCGGTGATCTCCCTTTTCTCTCCATATGTGGTCAGCCACGCCTGATTTTTCCAATTTCCCTCGTGTTACAGCTTTCTAGTTTTCTTGAAACCTTACCTTAAGGGGGCGGCCTGTCTCCCGTTTATACGTTTGAAACGTTGTAATAAATATGGAAACAAAGATGAGGACAACATTTCGAATAATGTAAATCACGGAAATATAGACAGATACTAAAATTTTCATGTTACGCCCTTTCAAACAAAATCTATAGGATATTGTTTTGAAACCACAGTGACTACACGATAATAATTTTCACCGTCATCAGTTTTTACCATCGTAACCAGCAAATGGTTTTCTTCTGTCCAAAGCTGCTTGCATCTAAATCAAGAATCAGATTAGAGAGACACTGCATTAGGCGTAAGAATTAAAAAATGGAAAAAAAGAATCCCTCACATTAACTCTATACCCCCAGCATCAATTTAATTTGATACCGTCTTTTTTACAATAGATTTAAATTATAGTTATAAACTGTAAATATGAAAAGTTAACATTTAACTGAAATCTGCTCGGAATTTTCCGTGTTTTCGTCTACGGTCTGCTATCTTCATCGCCGAAACTAACCTCCAGGAGCGCAACTCTTTGCACCTTCATGGTCTCACGTCTTTCCCTGACATGAAGCGGAATGATTATATTGAATTAATTACATATCTTCTGCTAGGAGATTTGGTTAACTGTGTTGCAACCAGGCAATTGTTGTCGTCAAAGTCCACCATGCATATTTATAAATCTATCATTCGTCCGTACATTGAATATTGCTGGCATATCTGGTCTGATGCTTCTCCTATATATCTAGAGATTTGAAAGCAGTTACCACTGAGTCGCAAGTTCGATTCTCTCTGGGTGCTCCACATTTTTGGTCTTGTACCACATCTAAGATACGCTTGGAAAATCACTGGGTACCTCGACGTGGTGTAATGGTTAGAAATCTTGTCTTGCTAGATCAATTACGAGTGAGTAGTGAGTTCGATCAAGCTTTCTTGCTAGAGCGGTAACCACTGAGCATGAGTTCGATTCTCACTGGGTGCTCCATACTTTCGGTCTTGTGCCACATCTAAGCTACGCTTGGAAAATCACTGGGCACTTCGACGTGGTTAGAAAGCTTGTCTCGATAGATCAATTATGACTAAGTAGTGAGCTCGATTCTCACTGGGTGCCTCATACTTTCGGCCTTTTGCTACATCTAAGCCGGGCTTAGAAAATCTCGAGATATTTGGTAAAATACGAAAGAAGTGTCGGTAATGCAATCCATCCTGACCAGGCATCTCGCCTTTGGTCACTTTCTCACCGACGTGACGTGGCTTCTCTCAGTCTTTTCTACAAATATTTTCATGGTACCTCGACGACATTAATGTCAATTATATCCCGTATCTAGCCTCTATAATTCCTTTTGAATATGTGAAGTTAGCTGATACTTGATTTCGAAGCAACGATGATTTTAAATTTTAATATTCAGCTATTCTAACACTATTTTCATCTACCGCCATTTTATGGTCCGAGTGGATTAACCAGAGGAATATTAGGCATTTAGCAAATGTTTCACACATGCACTGCGTCTTGATAAATCAACTATTGGTAGAAGGCCAATTACTAGCGCAAGTCCATATCTCCCGGTACGGATGAATGGCCCGATATCTGTCAAAAGTCATTGATCGGTTATATCAATCTTCGATTAAACCGACTGACCCCTCTAGCACATCATCTCCTTGTCTAACTTAGAATCAAATATGGCATTCCAATCATCCATTAACTAAATTAACTGAGCAGATGCCAGTATCAAGACGCGGGGCTCTGGCAGTGAATTTCTACTGGAGAATAGAGACAACGTGTTCTAGATTATCCAATTTAAATCAACTGGCTTTCTTCAAATTTTGACTGGTAATTCGTACCAACACAGGAATCTTGTGTATACTGGTGTTTTAAAGACGGCTCTTCTCTTCAATCGATTTGCTATATTAATCCGGGATTTACAGCGATTTCGTCAGAGGAGATTGGCTTTGCATGAGATAAGTCTACATTCTTCGGACGTTTCGGGGGCATTGGGAGACATCACGAGGTTGTATCACGCTTGTGGCTTGGTTGATTTTGCTTTACAGCATATCAACACCGCAATGCCAACAAAATTTTTAGGATAGTTTCATATGAATAGAATATGTATTCTTCGTAAGAAATCAGTTTGTATATCAGGTTTCATTGTTTGGTTTGGTTTGTTTTGTTTTACGGCATATCAACACCTCAATGGGTTACTTAATGCCGACAAGATTTTTTGGATAGTTTCGTATGAATAGAATATGTATTCTTTGTCAGAAATCAGTGTGTAGATCAGGTTTCATTGACGTATTTTTGTAAAGAGAATTTTTTTGTCGAAAGACTCGTTTCATTATTTATTTCAGCAGCATATCTCCTCCTTTTGATTCATTTAATGTCGAAATTTAATTTTCTTGGGGGCAAGCAATTACCTTTTCAGAATTGCTACCCCAAAGAATAAATAAACTGATAACCTATTTCATTCATCGCTTTTCTTCTGGGTTGGTTTCGTTTGATTTATGGCACATCACCCTCAATGGGTTATTTACTGCAGACAAGATTTTTCGTATAGGTTCGTAAAGAGGGTCTTTGTCGAGAGTTAAAAGTACTGTTGGTAGTTTCTTTAAATGTATTGAAGGTATTTTTTTTTCAAAAATATATTGCTGGTATATTTTTATACTTTCATAGTGATTTAACCCAAGCTTTGCCCATAGGTGGAAACCTAACCAGGTTCGGGTGAAGCTTGGAACAACAGAAATTTAGAAGTGGTACCACGCTCTTCAAAACCCCATCGATCAGAGGCGTTGCTGCAGGATATAATTTATCGTCATAACGAGGACGATCAAATAGTGTGTGAGATGTCATAATGGTTAATGATCAAAATGTAGTGAAATATAATCTAAAGTTCAAATAACTGTTAATTTTAACTCCTCCTAAAAGGAAACTGATCTCTTATAATCTTTCATCATGGCTCCTTTACGAGAGCAACTCACTGCCTTTTATTGTACACACATTTTCCATTGACATAATAGAGAATTATTATATTGAATAAAATATTAAGATTGCTACTCGGAAAGCCGGTTCATTAAGTTGTGCTGGTTAATTTAATTTTCTTCGTCAGAATCTATTTTTATAAGTCAACAATTCGCATCGAATATTGCTGCGAACCTAGACTGACATTTCTCTTGTTTACCTAAAGATATGAAACTTGCAACATTTAATTATCTCCGAGCAGACCTCAAAATTTCTCCAGGTATAATGAACAGTAGTACATTCAACAGGAAGTTATGTCTTGAAGGTCTATTGGGAGTCTTCAACACAGACTTTAAATCGAACTGAAAATGCTGGAAAATTCCTTCGTTCCTTGTACAGCCCAAAGTAACTACTCGCATCTTTCTGTCATGCTCCATCTGTACAAGAGTCAGAGTAGACCAAAAAAGTTTGTTCTTTGTACTGTTCTAGAAACTACTTGACAACTGTCTTGTTCTAACGAAATCAGACCAAAAATATAGTGATATTGCCTTATGATGTCTTTCTATTTCATTAAGGAAATAATGACAATTAACACTATGTACATGGTTCGAACTGATGTCCCCATTTTTATCGCGATAACTATGACGTTTCGACCATTGTACTCTCCAGCATTCTTCAGGTGACATACGTTAGAATTTCGAACTGAATGCTTTATTTAGTCCACGGGGGGTGGGTGTAGATTGAGCTGAAGGACACATGGCCCAGCGGATTACGAAAAAAAAAGTACTTTGATCGAAGTAATTCAAAAAGTGACATGACCAAATGAGTTATGAGTTCAATACCTGGCCACAGCAAAGGTGAAAAATATCTTGGAGAGTTGGGTTACTAAAGGAAAATAACTGAAACTGAGATACCTAGAAAGAAAAAGTATGACACGAGGAATTTGAACAATCTACCCCTTTGGACTAAATGCTGAGTTGGGTTCAAAATACCATCGTTTCTCACCTGAAGAAGCCCGGAGCGTACAATAGGGTACATAGGGTAAATATTAGGTTGGTGCAAGAATAATGTCGTTTTCTCACATAGTAACATATGTGAGAAAACGACATTATTTTTGCACCAACCTTATAATTATTAGGTTGGTGCAAAAATAATGTCGTTTCCTCACATATGTTACTATGTGAGAAAACGACATTATTTTTGCACCAACCTAATAAAATACCTTATCTCAGAAATATAGACAAATGATATCGAATTAAAAAAAAAAATCTTTATAAAAATACTGTTACTTAAGTATCGGGCACAAAAATGAAACTACCAGGTTCATAGAACCCCCGACGAGATATGTGCTTTTCTTAAACTGCCAATTTATATTTAGCCCTTTCGTGACCAGATTGATGTCAGCATGTTTCGGCTATAAAAATGCTTCGCCAGATGAAAAAAAAAGTACAAAGTTGGTTCTCTCCAGAAACATTTTTCTTACAATATCTGTCTTTATCTCTGAGAGGAGGCATTATGATTACTTATATTATTTACATTATTCGGAATGTTATACTCATCTTCATTGCTATATTCACAACGTTTCGGCCGTTGGTCGCTCCAGCCTTCTTTAGCTGATTAGAATTTCGAACCGAACCATTTATTTCTTCCGCGGGGGATAAATAGTTCCCTTAAACAAATAATATGAAATAATTTAAAGACTAATGTAAACATAATGAACAAAAGAAAAATACAGCGATATCAAGTTATATTACAATATGTAAGTGAAAAATGAGTCTCTAAGAAGCCGACATGAACTGTTTTTAATGAAAACTGATTGAATGGATAGAATTTTCATTTGATCCAATCCATGAAGCTCTATGCAAAATTTACCTCAACTCCGCTGAGCTGGGAATGGCTGTTTTCTCTTACAAATATTAATAAAATATAAAAATAAATAAATCCTTAGCAGATAACTGACGTTGGTATTTAGCTGAACATGTGAGAATTAAAAATTGCTACTCAGATGCACCCAACTTCTAGCACGAAGCGACATTGAGTCATGACCAAAAGATCGTGCTTGCTGCTCATTTTCAACTTCTGATCAATCTCTCTGATTCAGAGATTTTACCTCTGGTCAGCTCGCCATAGTTAAACCGGAGATATGTTCTGTAGTACAGTGTAACCCGGATATAATAGAGTTGTTGGGACCGGAGAAGAAGTCTCTTATATCTGTGTTTCTCTTATATCCGGGTTTGGTCTATTTTGTTTAGGTAAGTATTGCTCTAATTTGGGACAAGAGGAAATATCTCTTATATCTGGGTTTCTCTTATATCCGGGTTACACTGTAGCACTAATATGCCTGTACAGGTATAATCTACCGGAATTTACTAGCCACCCATGCGGATACATTCGGAAACAAAAAGTCAGTCATTGTTACTTGAACAGAAGAAACCATTACAATTTTACAGTTATCTTATCGCAAAACCTCTCGTTATAAGCATGCCATGATACTTGTAAAAGATATTGAGTGATGAATTAAGTAAACAATTATTATTGTTATTAATAATTTTGGTTTTTGACGTATTTTTAACGTCAAAAATCGACATTATTTTTGCACCAAACTAATAGTTGAATACTTGTAAATTTAATAGGCTATCATAGCCATTGCAAACATGACAGAAACCATTATTCATTAATTAACTTCTTTCTTTTTTTTTTAAATCATTTCGCGTCAAGAAAGGCGAAAATGACGTTAAAACGCAACGTGGCTACTGGGCGGCAAAGAAAATGAAACGACTTTATTTAAGTGAAGAGACAATAAAAGAGCAGGTTTCAGGAAGACAAAACATTGCGATAGTCGTTGCCTTTAAACTTTTGAAGATTTTATGTTGTAGGGAGGTCAGAAATCGAAATAAATTTAAATACTAGAAAATAAACTACTAAAGCATAACTTATGTTGCCATCTGTGTGTTCACTGGGTCCCCAGGTTAGTAAATAAAATAGTATGAACGAAAAGGATCATTTCATTTACTTTTTCGTTTTATTGGGAGAGAGTGGTGATCTATTGGATTCTAAGAGACGGCGGGAGGAATGATGTCACAGGAACGCATGTCGCACGTTGTCTTACCGTCCATCCGATGGTGTTCTTAGTCGGTCCCTCGAACCTGGGAGTGAGAAACTTATTGTCTGTTGAATTCGCGTCGTATAGGACTTATATCCGAAACCCAGACAAAGGCAATGCAAGATTGTCAGAATACCATGCTGGTGATTTTGGAACTGGCCTTCACATTTTGTAACAATTACGGTTACCTCTGGCTAATTCATCAGTACAAAGATTAGACCTAATTGCCAATCTAGTAGAACGTTTAATTCAATAACAAGGAGGAGACCTCGTTAGAACAATTACCCTGACAATATTTATATAAAAAAGACAAAGGCAAGCCACGTCTTGGTGGTAGGAAACTGTTGCAGATGGCAGGTTAGGAGTGATTACATGATAGATATTTCTTCGGATTTTATTGAGAATCTCAAGATGTATAGCAGAGGCACCAGACCAATTTTGGACGCTATGTATTCTGTTAAATATCTTTCTAGATATTTGCACTGTTGTACTTGTTTAATTTAGGTATCACCAGGCTGTAATTGCATATGAGTTATTTTCCTTTTGCTAACAATCATGCCCTCTATATTTTTGCCATGTATGTTTAACACTATTTGTTCTAATATTAATAATAAAATATTACTTAAGCAAAACAGGATTGTTGATGATGAATCTTTAGTAGGATACGAAATCTTACATTAAAGAAAACAATAGAAGGCGAGGCCTTTCGATCAGGACACTTTTTATTCTTCCTAGATCACTCTCAGGCTACTTAGATAAAGGTTAGACGCAGAGCAAAAAAGAACAAGAAGAAAGAAAGAAGGGAGAATGGTTTGGAAATCGGGGGTTGGGTTGGCGGGGCGGTAAAAAGGTATTGCAAAAAATACTATATAACATCGGTTTTTCAACTTTGACTTGTCTACTCAGAAACTGATAGTGATTCTTGTTAGTCGTTCTTTCCTTTTTTTATACCGATTGTGTTCGACTTGTTTTGATGTCTTCAGACACCAGTCAGCTTCGATCAAGTCTATCAAAGAGCATTCGGGAAATAGAATAAAACTCCAAAGAACAAAAGCACGAACGCAACAACAACAATACTACTTTTGCCAATAATAAATAATAGCTGTTATAGAATTAATGCATTTATTATATGGTTTATTATTCACACCATCAAACACACTCTGTATGACTGTGTAGAACAACCAAAAAGATCATGTTTGCCCGAAGAGCAAAACATATAATAATGATACTTTATCGTATAAAAAATTCCAACAAACATTGTTAGCATAATAACCAAGAAGAGGATACTGGTCCAAATAATCGTATAATGATGATAATTATTGTTGTGGATTCCGGGATGAAATCCGGTCTCAAATGGATGACAAACGCAGGAATGAAATATAGCAAATAAATGTATTGACGTAATAATACAATTCGTAATACGGTTAGTAGATCCAGAAATGCGGTTAGTAGCAATAATAATATATATACAGTCTGGGTAATTCAATATCGAAGTATGACTTCCTTCTGAGTCTACGTGCTTGCAACTGTGGCTCCTACAAAGCTGTTACCTCACCGTGTATCACTCACTGTCTGACTGTATCAGTGTATCTCTGTTATTCACTCTATCTCCCGGGTATTCACTGGCAGCAGTACAAGTACACACTGGTCGAGTCAATTGTATGAAAAAGGGGTGGACCCCATAACAATTACCCATCTGAAACATTCTGAAAATGATTCTGACTATATCAACCAGCTTGAAAATACTTGTCCGAATAACAAAACATATAATAATGGTAATTCTTTTCTCAATGATTCTGATACATATTGCCAGTATAACAACGCTGTTCCGAATAACAAAGAATATAATAATGGTAATTTCTCATCTCAAGGATTTTGACAAACACTGTGAGTATAGCAATCAAGATGAGGATGCCAGTGAAAATAATAAATCAAATAGTAATATTGATTCTTCATCTCAAACATTCTAAACTAATATTGTGAGTATAACAATGATGATGGTCCGAACAGCAAAACACAACAATGATAATTCCTCATCTAGAAAATCACGACAAATATTGTGAGTATAACAATGATGATGGTCCGAACAGCAAAACACAACAATGATAATTCCTCATCTAGAAAATCCCGACAAATATTGTGAGTATAACAATGATGATGGTCCGAACAGCAAAACACAACAATGATAATTCCTCATCTAGAAAATCACGACAAATATTGTGAGTATAACAATGATGATGGTCCGAACAGCAAAACACAACAATGATAATTCCTCATCTAGAAAATCCCGACAAATATTGTGAGTATAACAATGATGATGGTCCGAACAGCAAAACACAACAATGATAATTCTTCATCTAGAAAATCCCGACAAATATTGTGAGTATAACAATGATGATGGTCCGAACAGCAAAACACAACAATGATAATTCCTCATCTAGAAAATCCCGACAAATATTGTGAGTATAACAATCAAGATGCTGATCCTGGTCCCTAAAGCCAAGTCTATAATTCATTTTTCATCACAAACATTCCAACTAATCCTGTGTGTATAACAACCAAGTAGTTCGAATAGCAAATACGATTATAAAGATAATTTCTCATGTTAAACATTTTGAAATATATTGTGGGTTTAACAACTAACATAAAGATACTTGTTCGAATATCCGCTAACAAAGAAATATTCCAACAACACAGTAACTTTAATAACGCTGCCCCCAAAAATAGTGGACACAAAAATGCTAACATAAATTATAGAATCAATTGTACTAACCCGAAAAAAACAGAAAAAGAAAAATCATTTGGTATACCCTCCGTTCAACCAAATGGTTAGTATTAAACTAGGACAGAAATTCCTAGCTTTAATTGAAAAACACTTTCCTACCAATAGTAGACCGAGTAAAATATTTAATAAAAACCCCCTAAAATTAAGTTACAGCTGAACTGAAATTCTAGAAAGCGTAATAATAAAAACACAATTATAAAATCCTGAACAAACCTCCATGCCTGAATAGTTTTAATAAAAACCCTACACTTAAATTAGACTAAAATAGTGAAAAATCATGTGATTGTAGAAACCCAGAAGAGTGCCCATTGGAAAATAAATGGTGCGTTAAATCTGTGGCATACCAATGTACTATCTCATCCACTAAGAGTCCTAATACTAATATGATATACATTGGGTCTACGAAGAATGAATTTAAAGCCAGATGGAGGCAACATAAGTGCTCTTTCAACAATATAAATAAAAGAAAACAGACATCTCTATCTATTTTTGGCATTTGAATGAAATGAATAAAACACCAAAAGTAAAATGGAAAATTATAAACAAAACTAGAACTTGTAAAACTTGGGATGACCCACGCCCTTTATGTCTACATGAAAAACTACATATTATTAAGTTTCTAAATAAGTGGTGGTGGCAGTGGTGGCGGTGGTGGCAGTGGTGGCAGTGGTGGTGGTGGTGGCAGTGGTGGCAGTGGTGGTGGTGCTGGTGGTGGCAGTGGTGGTGGTGGTGGTGATGGTGGTGGTGGTGGCAGTGGTGGTGGTGGTGGTGGTGGCAGTGGCGGCAGTGGTGGTGGTGGTGGTGGTGGTGGCAGTGGTGGTAGTAGTGGCAGTGGTGGTGGTGGTGGTGGTGGTGTTGGTGGTGGCAGTGGTGGTGGTGGTGGTGGTCGCAGTGGTGGCATGTGATTCTGGTGATAGTTACCTATCGGTTATTTTTAATGGTCCCTTTTCTATTTATTTATTTATTACTAATTCGTATTAGTATATATATTCGTGTAGTAAGAGGATTGCAGAGATTTGAATAGAGTTTCATATTATTGAACATATGTTAGGAAAAGTGAAAACATCAAAGACAATTCCGTTGAAAAATTAAGTTATGTCGGATTTTGGTGAAGCCTGCCTCGTCTCCTTGGGATTTAAACGCTTATAAATGAAGATTTTACCACTGTTGTTAATAATAGCAATAGTAAAATAAAATAATATAATATAAAATTACATACAATAACGTAAAATAAAATAAGGACGAGGCCTGGATCTGTAAAACTGAATATGCTGCTAGTGACGAATATGAGAGAGATGAAAAAAACATCAGATAATTTATATGTATGGGAGAATATACAGGAAAACAGGAAATGTCTTTCAAAGGAAAAGCAAACAATTCCAAAAGAAACAACCGTCAAGTGAATGAAACTATCAACCTTGTTAAAGAAACAATTAGAAAAATGGAAAAACTGATTAACTTGATATAAGTTAATTATCTTTTATACGCGGCCTCGATCGCAGAAACAATACAAGAAAAGCAAAAATACAAAGTAAATGAAAAAGAAAAATGTCGGTCTGGAATTAAAAAAAAATATGAACCGATATAAATAAATTATGAGGGCAATTGGCACGTCTAAATGAAGTAGGTAAGGACTCCAAAATGAACAAAAAAAAAAGAAAAAAAAAAGGAGAGGACTGACACAAAGCCTTGATATAAAGAATAAGACGGACGTTCCAAAAACTGAAGAAAAGCTAAAACAACAAATTCAAATGAAGGCAGAGAGAATCAGACGTTATGAAAAAAAGAAATAGATTATTCTGGCAAAACCAGATCTTCATAGAAAATGCCAAGAAACTATATTCAGAACGGGGAAAAAATAAAATGAAGACAAATTACCCACCAAATATCCAAAAAGTCGAAGAGTTCTGGTGTAAGGTGTGGGAAAACTGCAAAAGTCACAAAGAAATAGCTACATGGATCATACAACAACAGGAATAATGCACACATATAGAATGCCAAAAATGGACGGATATTAATATTATTGAAAGAACCGCCGCCATCTGAAAAACTAATAACTGGAAAGTATCAGGAATAGACTGAATGGCTAAGTTTCGGATAAAAAATTATCTTATGTAGCAGTCACCAGGACCTGACACAGGCATAGAAAGATATAATCATAAACCCAGAAAAATGCCCCAAATGGCCGTTGACCATCTTCACTATAGTCTATGAATATATAGGGTGTTTCAAAAAGAATACGCCAAAATCATTGCGCTATTTTTTCAGGTCTATAGCATTGTAGTGGACTCAATCAGTGGTTATTTGATAGAGTAGTTCTCAAAGTTTGATTGGGTGCCAGTTTCACCACTGTCGTTAGTATAACTTACGGTGCAGCTGAATTGTGGGAAGATCAATCAAAATCGCAACTCCTCAGCAGAAGGCATTTGTTTTTGTGACAATGGCATTTGTTTTTGCAACAATGGCATTTGTTTTCGCGAACTCAAGCACGCAAAAACAGTGCTTGAGTTCGTGAAAACAAATGCCATTGTCACAATGCAGGCAGATTCGAATGACTTCATTTTTCAGCAACATGGAGCACCACCCCATTGGCATCTCGGGGTTAGAGCTTATCTGAATGAAAACGTGCCTCAGCAATGGATTGGGAGGAGAGGTCCTAAAGACCTTGCTCTTTGTGGTTGGCCTGCCAGATCCCCGGACGTCACTGTGTGTGACTTTTTCTTGTGGGGGTATGTTAAAGACCAAGTTTATGTTCCAGCACTTTCAGCAAGTATCGATGAATTGAAAGATCGAATAACAGCTGTAATCAACATGGTGGACCGTGACATGCTGAGGCGTGTTTGGGAGGAATTCTCATATCGGCTTGATGTTGTCTGCGCTGCCGGTAGTGGCCACTTATAAAACATGAAATGAAACTTGAATGTATATACAACACATGTGTTCATGCTAGAGATTTGTAATTTTTTTTCGTTATTGACACATCACGTGATGATTTTGGCGAATTCTTTTTGAAACACCCTGTAGAATACAGCGCAGTACTTAATCTGTTCAATAAATCAACGTTAAAGATTAATACTCTTGAGTCAGACACTCTACTAAATGTGACTATATCTCCAATACCACCAGCAGCAGCTGTTCCGTAATTCTTGAGTCTTCCATATGAAATGCTAGTATTGATATTTAGCCACCTCTACGAGCGTTACATGTGGCACAAGGCCGGGATTAACGTGGGATCTTCGAGCCCGAAGGCTCGGCCAAAAATATTCCCTATTCGAACGCGTATAAACGGGTTCAGGGGCAGTCAACATCCCCGAACAAGACTCTGCCCTTGGTGGCGCCTCGTCCGGGTTATCAAAGGCTGGCAGTGCATATTCGGGAAAAACATGGCCGCCTTTATACACCTCGCATTGAATATTTTGAGCCTTCTGATTGGTTAACCCTTGTATTGGTGAACTATAAAATGAGTCAGCTGATTTTGGCAGGCTCACTAGTACACCAGGGTACCCATAAATTCCAACAATGATTAACGTGGTCAGTAATATACCTACTCCACAAAACTGAACAGACGCCGAACCCAAAGAACTATAGGCCCATTACCTACCAACCAACAATGTACAAGATTCTCACTTCTATCATAACCGAGAGGACTTACAATTTTCTAGAGAAAAACAGTTTACTCCCAGTAGAACAGAAGGGATGGAAAAGACGATGTTACAAGTGTTGACTATGTTTGCCGTTGTCTCTGAATATGGAATCCAGTGAAGTCCGTAATGGGTTCAATATCAGAGTTTGGCAGTGAAGATTCAGAGAAAGTAGCGGCTGTTAAGTAATTCTTTAAGTTTTCAATATCAGGTTGGCAGTGACGATATTTTGGGAGAGAAAAACAAAATGACAGTCTTTATACACGTCGGATTGTATATTTTGGGCTTTCTGATTGGTTAACCCTTCTATTGGTGGACTATAAAATGAGTCAGCTCATTTTGGCTAGCTCACTAGTACATGCATGTATCAAAAAAACTGTAACAACCGGTGCAAGGACAAGCTAAATATCAATAAAACAATATTGGAAGAGGTGAAAACATGGAAAAGAAACTTATCGATAGCATGTATCGACTACAGAATGGCGTTCGACTGTTTACCTCCATCATGGATAGAGAAAAGTCTACAAATATACAGAGTATGCCCCACGACGTTCAGTTTTATAACGGAGAGCAAACTGAAAGAATAAACTAAACATAAACCTTATAAACATATCATTAACCTCTAGGCCAATCAGCATCAAACGCTGGATCTTCGAAGGAGATTCATTGCCATCACTACTCTTCTGCCTTGCATGAGCGCCACTCAGCTGCTTGCTGAACTGAATAGCAAACTGAATCACCTATTCTATATTGATGATTTTAAGACTTTTGCCAGGTAGGACGACAAGCAGAAGAATCTACTCACCACTGTCAAAACCTTCAGCGAAGATATTAGGATGGAGTTCGGAATTGACGCCACCTTGAAAGGTGCTAAACTAACGAAAACTACTACTATTTGATATCAACAAGATTAATGAACTAGAACAAGATGGTACATAAATATATTAGAAATTAATGAAGGTGACAGAATACAACATTCATTTATGAAGTAAAAACCGAAAGAAATATTATAGGAGAGGTGCTTTGATATTGAAATCGAACTTCACGTAGCAAATCAAATGAAGGTTATCAGCACCTTAAATATAACCATAGTACCATACAGTTTCAACATTATTAAATCGAAGTTGAATGGCATGAAAGAAAAAAAAATGATTACCCAAATGAGGATGCACTACCCAAATCATATGTTGATAGGCTATGCTTACAAAGAGCTTTAGGATGCTGAGGTTTAATCGAATCTGAACTATTAGATTGGTGCAAAAATAATGACGTAATAATGTCGTTTTTTGACGTTAAAAAATACGTCAAAAATCGACATTATTATGTCATTATTTTTGCACCAACCTAATAGAAAAGAGGCGTTATGGTGAAGGAAGAAGAAGAAGAAGAAGGAAAAGAAGGAGAAGGGGGAGCAGAATAAAAGAAAAGAAAAGAGGAAAGCAAGTGCATCGTAAATGTAGACAAAAAAAGAAGAAAAGCAAATGTTATGTAAATGTAACGAAGTGTGGGGAGGGGAAGCAAACGTATTGTAAATATTAGGTTGGTGCAAAATAATGACGTGATAATGTCGTTTTTTGACGTTAAAAAATACGTCAAAAACGACATTATTACGTCATTATTTTTGCACCAACCTAATAATTACGAAATCTACAATTGTATCAGAAGTATAGCACGCAGAAACCATTAACACTCCTACATATAGTAAAATTCACAGCTAACCTAGTGCATCAACAAAGAAACTGCACTATTCAAGAAAGAGATTAATATAACGCAAACCCTACCAACAAAAAACGAAGCGAATACCATCTACGCCAAACGAGTAAAACAAAAAGCAAAATAATTTGGTCATATGAAATTAAATTAAATAAAAAAATTAAATAAAAAATACAAGGAGGACAAATCTTTGTATGGCAAACACATGCAAAGAACGAAAGAAGCAGAAGTGGATGAACTGAAAACACGTCAGTAGCTTAGGAGAACCGGGTTGAAAGCACAGAGAGAAGGTCTAATTACCGCAGCTCACAGCTGAAAACTCGCACCCAGATTCTATCAGTCACATAATCGTGGATGAAACCAACCTGAAATGCAGGATTTGAGGAAAACATGATGAAACTGTCGAATATATCTTAGGATGTTTGGACGTAGCAAAAAATGAATATAGCCACAGAAACAATAAGTTAGCGACATATGTCCCCTGGAAGATATGCAAGAAGCACAAAATCAAAACCATTGAGAGATGTTATGAGCACAAACCAGACACAATTACCCAAAATAACGATGTAACTATCCTCTGGGGCATGCCAATTCAAACTGAGGGTGAAAATTAAATATAAAAGACGTGATAAGCGGCAAACATTTCAGGAAGTGTATGCTTATTGATATAGCAGTATCAACTGAGAGAAACACGAACATGAAAATTAACTGGACATTGCCCAAATACAATGAACAAATACCTGGAGATTAAGGGTATGTGAGGATTGGGATTGAGTCTGTATCAATAGAAATTAGAGCTCTGGGCTTCGCGAGAAAAAGGATGGGCAATTTTACTGTATCCCAGGTAACACCAACATAAAAGTTGCCCACAAGATCTCGCCCTAATATAAACATCCCATATACTAAGAAAAGTGCTATCAATTAAATGACAATTCTCCAACGGGGCCGCCAAACCATAGTTTTGACTCGGCTCTGCAGGATACAAAGCAGGTAACATAACATATACAAATAATAATAATAATAATAATAATAATAATAATAATAATAATAATAATGTTTTATTTTTACTGCACAAGACCAATGTTTGCTATTACCAAACCTACACACACAAAAATTGTGTTAACGCGAAATCTGTGATCAATATCCATAAACAATTGACAATAATGTATTAGGTTACACCAATTGAATATAAAATTTGTTATGATCAAGTGGGCCAATATCTGCAATTTGAAATCATGTACCTTTTACGCAAAGGAAACTCCTAGAAGCTGAAATTAACATCACCCATACCCTGTTACAGAGATAGGAGGTGTAAACAATGTATGGAACTGAACAATACACACAGAGAGAACCATCAAAACTAATCGACAAGACATCGTGGTGATAATAATAATAATAATAATAATAATAATAATAATAATAATAATAATAATAAATTGTATTCACAATTGAAGCTCACACATTTCGAAGAGCTTTATCTGTATAAATTTTGTTTAATCTTGGTTTTTGTTTTGTTTTTTGTTTTTTTGTTTTTTACAAAAATGATTAATGGTAAATGTTATGAAGCCATTTCTGGCTTTAGGTCTCTGGTTGGAGTCCCGGAATGAAAAATGTATGCAACAGAAATCAAAGATAATAATAATAATAATAATAATAATAATAATAATAATAATAATAATAATGATAATAATAATAATAATAATAATAATATACTGCTGCTGCTGTTCCTGCTGACTCTGGTAGTGACGAGGAAGATATTTAGATCGAATAACAAGAGATAAAGACACAATAACAGAGGCAAATACAGGAGAAAAAAAACAATGAAAAGAAAGAAACCACAACAATAAAATGTCCTTTCTTATTGACATCGAAGTCCCTGCAGATTGTAATATGTCTTTGAAGATCTTAAAAAAAACTATCAAAATACAAGAAACTTGAAATAAAAATCTCAAAAATGTGGCATATGACGACATTACTATGTTCCCTTGTAGTTGGGGTCCTCGGATTGATTCGAAAAGGTTCTGATAGACCCACTAAATAGATTCCTGTTAGCCCAAGCCTTAAAGAAATACAAAGAATTTACTCGAAAGTAGAGCCCACACAATACGAAGAGTTTTATCTGTGTAAACCGTGTGTGATTTTAGGGTTTTTTGGTGTATTGGGGATGGGGGGGATTTACAAAAAATGATCTGTGTAAAATGCCATGAAGGCATTTCTGACCTTCTGTCTCTGGTTGGGTTCCGGAAGGAAATGTGTATACAGCAGAAATCCAAGGAAATAATAATAATAATAATAATAATAATAATAATAATAATAATAATAATAATAATAATAATAATATCAACAACAAATAAATGCCCAAATACAAGGAATAACAGGATGTGGGAAATGAAGAACTAGACTGTACCAATTGTAATGGGAGCTCTGGTTCTCGTTAGAAAAGGAATGGACAATTTTACTATCAGTGTCCAAGAAAATATCCACATCAAAGTTGCCCACAAGATCGCCCTACTAGGAACATCTCATAGACTAAGGAAAGCGCTATCAATTAAATGACAATTCTCCTATAGTGCCTAAGTACTATAGACTGGATCCGGCTCTACAGGATACAAAGCAAGAAATATGACATGCACAAATAATAATAATAATAATAATAATAATAATAATAATAATAATAATAATAATAATAAATTGTATTCACAATTGAAGCTCACACATTTCAAAGAGCTTTATCTGTATAAATTTTGTTTAATCTTTTTTTTTTTTTTTTTTACAAAAATGATTAATGGTAAATGTTATGAAGCCATTTCTCGCCTTACGTCTCTGGTTGGGGTCCCGGAATGAAAAATGTATGCAACAGAAATCAAAGAAAATAATAATAATAATAATAATAATAATAATAATAATAATAATAATAATATACTGCTGCTGCTGTTCCTGCTGACGGTGGTAGTGACGAGGAAGATGTATAGAGCGAATAACAAGAGATAAAGACACAATAACAGAGGCAAATACAGGAAAAAAAAACAACGAAAAGAAATCGGTAATCTGTAAAAGAAAACACATCGTTTTTGTTTTGTTTTGTTTTTTTGTTTTTTTTGCAAGGGTTTATTTTCATTGATGTATGAGGAACTTTATTTAAACAGCGCCAACCGAACGGACAAGCTATGAGTCTCAAAGAACATCCATCTCTTGCTGTCTTTTTTTTTTTTTTCTAGCCCCAGGCTTCACATCAAACATGGAAGTCGTAAAAAATCTTTTTAAAAAAAGACGTATTTTCGATCTGGGTGCGTCCCTTTTCTGCTTCTTCTCTTTCCTTGCCCTATAGGGCACCCACGCTGTTAATTAATCTGTCCTTATTTCCGTCTTTTCTTTATATCTTTTTTTTGTGTTATTGTTCTCTATTTCTATTCGTTGTTTCTCTGTCCCTTTCCCTTATACATACATTTACATTTTTAGTTTGTTCAGCCGTTGATTTTTCTATCAAAATTTCTGTCACGTATTTTTCTTATACAATATTATCCGTATATTTTATCAGCATTTTATTGTAAATCCACCCACATCTGTTTTTTTTTTTTTTTTCTTTCAATGTCCTTCGCTTTCTTTCTTTTCTTTTTTTTACCTTTCCACTTTTGGATTCAGATATTATTACTCTATATACTCGCGTACCATGCGACATATGAGAGACCTGATTTTGAAGCTAATTTTAAGAGGGACGCATTATACGTGAGATATAAAATTAGCATATGTACTGCTGGGCCTGGCTACGCCGTTCACCAAACTCTGTATCCATTTACTGTTGTCAAAAAAAAAGTTGTATTTAAAATAAACATGGCGTTTTACTTGACTGTATCCAATAATAATGTATGTAGTATTCCCTTATTAGTATAGCTGGCCACTCGAGGATAGCCGTCTAAAAGGGCGGCTAGCCAATCCCTATTGCTTGCTCAGGCACATTTGTTTATTCAACACCCACAAACTGAGCAGACCTTAGTTACAATTTTTGGGACAATAGCGTGTTGTCTAGCGTGATCAACAATCTGAAGAAGGCCACGATGATTGTGACTTCGTGCTAACAGAGCTATCTATCGATGGCCCCGATTTCACTCATAAGGCGTGTTTTGACCGGTTATATGGTTTCGAGGCACTTTCCGCGCACTGGGATCGACCCCTTCACTCCGATAACATTAGGAAATCCACTTCTTGACAAAATTGACCATGTTGAGATTCGAACCCGGGTCTCATGGTCAGAATACGAATGTTCTAACCATTCGGCCATTTAGTATCTTATTATAAAATACAGACAACAAATATGCATCTTTTCCATTGTTTAAGTTTATAAGATGTTCCTCGTTCGGTTGTTTATGGCTGTACGCGTTTACACAACGAGTATAGCGTTACTGACGATACTTTTAATAAAATCTTTTTATTTTTTTAAATTTATTTAACTAGAAAATGGGATAAAGAGACAGAGGAAAATAGGTTAGTCTATAGTTATTCGGTCTCTTAGAAAAGGAACTCGCATGATATGAAAGATAATGACAAATTCATTTTTTTATAAATGAAAATTATGGGATTGAACCATATCCGACATCACGGGTATAGTGTAACCCGGATATAAGAGAGTTGTCGGGGCCGGAGAAGAAGTATCTTATATCCGGGTTTATCCTATATCCGGGTTTGGTCTATTTTGTTTAGGTATGTATGGCTCTAATTCAAGACCAGAGAAAATCTACGGGTTTCTCTTATATCAGGGTCTCTTATATGCGGGTTACACTATATATATATATATTGGTCTACTATGTATTGAGCTCACTTTTAAATTTAATGTTACGAGCGTAGGAATTGTACTATTCGTTCTCATCTTACTTGAATATATATATATATATATATATATATATATATATATATATATATAAAGATATTCACACAAAACCGTGTTGATTTCTAGGTCAACATTGTCGGTTGCTCTCTCTCCTCTTCTCTCTTCTTTCTTCTCTCTCCCTACCTCCTCAGATTGATGAATTGTGAGAGAGTTATAAGAGAGTTGTCGGGACCGGAGAAGAAGTATCTTATATCCGGGTTTCTCTTAAATATGGGATTCTCTTATATCCGGGTTTGGTCTATTTTGTTTATGTAAGTATGGCTCTAATTTGGAACCAGAGAAAATATATCTTATATCCGGGTTTCTCTTATTTCCGGGTCTCTTATATCCGGGTTTTCTCTGTTTATTTGATTC
>OZ010609.1:50658337-50668337 GCA_963932145.1 Acanthosepion lycidas | reverse complement strand
CCAGTTGGCTTAGCTATATTTACTTACGCGCAGATACCATTGAGAAAGGTATGACTCGACCACTTCTCCCACAGCTATGGGTTAATTAGTAAAACGTTAATCATTTAACTATTACTATCCCCCCAAAATAAAATAAATAAATAAATAAATTTGAGTACAAAATATTTAGATATCGCCATTGACCCCTTCCACAACAATTATTTTGGGAAAGATGTTTATTTTCGGATGATTTTTTTTTCTTTTTTAATATAGTAATTAAGTGAGGCACTTTGTTGTAGCTAACACCTGAGACGCGTAAGTTGGCAATTGGACTCGTTTAAAAATCACTAGGACATAAAAGAGATCAAGATCGACGTATAAACACGTTCGTAGTTGGTTTTTGAACGTTATGTTTTGGACGTGTTTATTCGTCAATGTTGGGAAAAGACAATACTAGTCAATTTTTTTCGGTAAAAACGCATATACACGTCAACGCCGGGGAAGAGGTTAAATAGACCATATAAGTTGACATGTCGCTAAACAAAAACAACGACCAACGAATCGAAGCTTGAGGTTGCATCACTCTGCTTATTGTAGGAGACCGGTGTTTCAACGTGATAAGACCCTAAATCTAGAATGAAAGCTTCATTTCTACTGAAATGCGAATTTATATACACTTTAACCCGGATATAAGAGAGTTGTCGGGATCGGCGAAGAAGTCTCTTACATCCGAGTTTCTCTTATATCCGGGTTTGGTCTATTTTGTTTAGATAAGTATGGCTCTAATTTGGTACCAGAGAAAATCTCACTTATACCCGGGTCTCTCTTATATCCGGGTCACACTGTAATAAGAATATCACTACGTTAATATGCATAAATGTGTTATGATAGGTCACGTTTGATTCCTGATCTTAGTTGGTAGTGTATATATATATATATATAACGAAATGGGCAAAGTCCGACAATTTTATTTATTACAGACATTTTTTTATGATTAACGTTCTTTTTATAGATACAAGTATTTAAGTAAATGCTCTGTTTATAATAAACAGTATTAAATAACATTTACCGGCCTGAATGTCCGAGAAATTTTCATAGAAAATATTCGTCCTTGGACAGGATTTGAACCTGCATCCTATACGGAACCGCTCGGCCACCAAGGATCGTTCGGTAGGCAAGGTCGAATTTACTGATTATAAACTTCAATCTTCTATGAATCTCGCACATTCATAACTGCTCATGGTGTATCAAATGTAAACAAATGACGTCATATATTACGAAATGGACAAAGTTCGACAATTTTAGTTATTAAATACATTTTTTAATTTTCATATAGGTTCTTTAATAAATAAATATATATATATATATATATATATATATATATATAACAAGAAAGTCACACACACACACACACACACACACACACACACACATATATATATATATATATATATATATATTGATATTGATATTGATAATATTAATGGTCAATATATATATATATATATATATATATATATATATATATATATATATATATATATATACATTTCTAAGAGAAAAGGATCCAGGTAGAGCTCAATGTCCAGGACAGAACAAGAATATAATATAAAAGGCTCAAACACTAATATCCCATGGTTATAATTTATGACATAGGAATCGTAATCACGATCCAATTCATCTGACCTACAAATACAAAAAGGTTTTTGAATTTCAGTATCTGTCTTCACTTCTGAGATGAGGTATTATGTACACTATCTACATTATTCAGAGTATTGTCCTCATCTTTGTTACCATATTTATCACAACGTTTCGGCCGTTCTAATCTCTGGCCTTCTTCAGATGGTTGGAATGTCGAACTAAACCCTTAAATTTCGTTCGCAGGGGTAGAATGTTCTAGTTCCACGTGCCATGTCTAATGGATGTCAGTTATCGTTTATTTCCTATTACTTCCCCTCTGCAAGTACCCCACTGTCTTAACCAGGTATTGAACACACAACTCTTTGAGTCCTCCAACTAGATCTAACCGACGCCTTTGTCCATTTTGTCACGTGTCCTTTTTTTAATTTGTAGGTCTGGTGAACTGGATCGTGATTACCATTCCTATGTAATAAATTATAACCATGGAATATTAGTGAACCTTTTATATATATATATAACAGCAAACGAATATCTATTATGTCTAATCGTTAGGCGTTCTAAAGTTCGCATGTTTGTTTAAATTTCGGTAGAAAAAAAAATGATTAAGTTAGTCCTTGATCCATTTTCAGAGTGGTAATACGTCGCATATCAACATAACAAAATATCATTTTGATGGTGAATATTTTTGTTTAAATGTCCGTATAACCACTCCATTTCTGATCTATCTATCTATCTATCTATCTATCTATCTATCTATCTATCAATCTATCTATCTATCTATCTGTCTGTTAGGTTGGTGCAAAAATAATGTCGTTTTCTCACATAGTAACATATGCGAGAAAACGACATTAGTTTTGCACCAATCTAATATCTATTTATCAGCGTCTGTTCGTTATCTATCTGTCTGTCTATATATATATATATATATTATATATCAGAAGGATTTGCCTGTTATTGTTGGGTAGATATATGGAAGTTCTTGCAATGTGGCTGTTAAA
Organism: Acanthosepion lycidas; assembly: GCA_963932145.1. Lineage (NCBI taxonomy): Eukaryota > Metazoa > Mollusca > Cephalopoda > Sepiida > Sepiidae > Acanthosepion > Acanthosepion lycidas. The sequence continues at coordinate 50,665,719 of OZ010609.1, read as the reverse complement.
TGTTTCTGTTTTTTGTGTTTGTTGTGGTGAATGAATAACTTATTTGCATGGTATATGTGTACATTTTAAACGATAACATGAGAAAGGAATATTCATGTAAAAACTTATCTTTGGTCTTCGTTCCTGTAACACATCAAATATACGTGCTCTCTTTGTGAGAGCTCGATTGAAAGAAAATGACTAAATTTCCCGCCACTAGTTTTTCTTTTTCCTAGGGAATTATGGGAAATCAGTTTGTTTGTTGTTTTTTCTTATATGTCTCGTGATCGCGAGATCATGACATATCCATTGCAACATAAATCTGTCATCAACCAAATAGACATCTCATAATACAAAAAATCTGTGTAAAAGAAAATCTTCCATGTGATGATGAAAAATAGGAGAAAGGGTGGTGTTAAGGATGAAACCAAAATAAAACTGAGTTCTAAGGTTCTAAGAGAGTGTGTCCGAAGTTTAATTTTATACGATAGAAAACGAAATATGCAAAAACAGTTACAATTCAGTGATCGGTTTGACTGGCGTTTCTGTAACAAGATAGTCGATAAGGTTTGATCAAACTTTGAACAGGGGAAGACATATAACTTTTCTAAAGATCATCTTTTAGAGCTGTGATTTACTAAACATAGATTAGAAGTGGCACACGCTCGATTGCAGGATTTTCGAACTCACGACTCGAGCCTACGTGATCAAGGGAGACAATTTTGCTAAACATTGCACCAAGTATATGCCTAGTATATCAATTTGTTTTAATCACAGCAAACGGAAAACGCCACTAGTACGTCGAAGGTTACAGGGAGTGAAAGTGAGAGAAAAAACTGACTATAAGGAGGATTGAGGAAAAGACAAAAGATGAACGAAATTCAAGAAGATGGCGATTGACGTTGTATCTAAATTTTGTCAATCATTTGACCCCAAGCAAGGCAGGAATGCCACTAGTACGGAAGGAAGTACAGGGAATGACACTGAGAAAAAAGACTGAGTATAGAGAGGGTTGAGGAAAGGACAAAAGATGAACGCGATTCAAGAAGATGGCGATAGACGTTTCATTTAAATCTTGTCAATCATTTCATCTCAAGCAAGGCGTAAACGCCACTAGTACGGAAGGAGGTACAAGGAGTGACAGTGAAAGAGAAAACTGAGTATAGAGAGTATTGGGAAAAGACAAAAGATAAACGGGATTCAAGAAAATAGAATATGGTGATTCCCCTTGCATTTAAATTTTTTTTCAGCTTGTAAAATGCAAGATTTAGTAAGTTAGCTTACTTGTGGTACAAGGTCAAATGAATGGAGCACACAGTAAGGATCAACCAACCTATTTCGTCGTAAGTGATCTAGAGTTACAAGCTTGTTAACCATTACACCACGTCGAACCTTTCATATAGTGATCTGCTAAGGATAGCTTAGTCGTGGCACAAGACCCTAAGTATGGTGTACCCAATGAGATTCAAACAACCTCAGTTGTAATTGATCTAGCGAGACAAGCCTGCTAACAATTACATCGCATCGCAGCACCCATATATTGATTTACTGAGCTTAGCTTAGTTGTGGTACTTAGGGCGTAAATATGGGCCAGCCAATAAGGATCTAACTTAATCGCAATTGATTTATCGAGACATGATTGCTAATCATTACAACACGTCGAATATATTGATTTACTAAGCGTAACTTAATTGTGGCACAAAGCCGTCTGTATGGGGCACCTAGTGAGTATCAAATTCACTACTCAGTCGTAATTGATCTAACGAGACAAGCTTGCTAACAATTTCACCACGCCGAAGTGCTCCTATTATCAAAGAGTGTAGAAAGTGTAATATTCCAATGCGATACTGAAGCTTGACGTACATCGTCTGTTAGCAATACATTACATATTAATGAAGAAATTGCCTCCCTAAACCCTTAATATAATCGAGACCTAAGTGCTATTTTTTCCAGGTTCACCCTACACGATGTGGTAGCACCTGTTAGGGTTCGAGCTATGGGCAAATGGTGAACCCTCACACAATAATCCAAACATTAGGGAAACATAAATATACATTTTAATAAAAAGATTTACCAACATTACATTTTTAAAGTAAATTTACCAGCAATACTTTTTATAAAAAAAATTACCAACAATACATTTTTGTATTGAAATTTCTACTTATGCATCTAAATTGACCAACATTTCATAATCAGTAAACGATATATCTAAAATAAAAAATATATACTTTCACCCTGAAAGTATAAGATTATTTGTAAAATATCTGTATTTGAATGGATAAAATTGCGTTCAAAATATATGTAGCGGAAGCCATATAATTGTGTAAAAATATGTAGATTCCGGCATTAAATAACCCATAGAGGCTGACATGGCGCAAAACAAAAGCACCCAGAACAACCATTACCATAATCAAAACTCTGTGGGTAGAATTAAATATAACGGAAAGCTAACATATATTGCAAGAATATTCTTGTTTAAATATTTAAAAGCTGTATTCCATGAACCAATGTCGAATCGAGGCAATGTTATCCCGCCCAGGGGAGACATAGTAAATGATAATTACGAATTTTATTGTGCGTAAATATAAAAATAAATATTTGCTGAATTTTTAGTTTTCCTTCCAACATTTTTTTATTTTAAATGTTTCGTTTATTTTTTACGGATTTATATGCCGTAAAAAACAAACTTTTGCTGACTATTTAAAGCCAGGAAATACTTTTAGATTGTTAAAATGTAACATACATCTTCTAATTGCTGGGTTGGGGAGAAGAGTTTGTTTAATATCTTTTTCAAGGTTATTTACGCGTAATAATACGAACCGAATTGAAATTGGAACTCGTCTCTCTCCGATTTCAACTTCGGAGCCGTTATTCATTTCACCAGCCGCTCATCTAAGCTTACAGCACCTGGTATTCCCAAGAGGTCACTCTGTCTTTTATATTTCTTAACTTAAAGAATTGACTGAATTATTTTTAATTGGACATTTTTATTATTTCAGCTGTCATTAAATTAACAGAAATCCGTGTTTATTTTTAAACGGGTATTCCGTCTATCGGCCTCCACATTCATGAAATCCTATTAAAGAAAATGCAGGATCGAACCTGAGTCCCCATTTGAAGGAGAAACAGCCATTTGTTCCGGCGTGATTTACCACTCGGCTACAGAGAACATCACATTTCAGCAATCAACTATTTTGCCCTTTAAAAAATATCTGAATGAGGGAGGGAAAATAAAAAAAGAGAAAATAGAGGCTTCCTGAACCGTGGTGCTCTCTGTAGTCTAGCGGTAAAACACACCGGATCAAGCGGTGTTTTCTCCTACAACGATGAACGCCGTTTCGATCTACCGGACAGTACCTTTTCGTTATTAGAATTTCTCGATTATGCAGACCGATAGAGATAATACATATTAAAATGAGGCCTCTATTTCAAATATGAGTACCCACTATAATACCCTTTGCGCTAATGTATATATATATTTTTATTTTCTGTATCACGATTCTGTAGCTCTCATCGTGCCGGGTAAATGAGGCTCTTTGCACTAGTTTACTGAATGACCACGATGTTATTCCTGAAAGAACTTCGTCAAATATTTAAAACTCCTGACTAACAATGAAACTGATTAATTATTTTTAGACAGGTGACTAATTGCTTCTGCTGTTTTGGGACATCTGGTAAACGAACTGGCATGAAACATTTCTGCTGTTACTGCTACATGTTTAAATAATTTCCTTATTGTGTATGAGAAATAATATTTGTTTTCTTTTAAATTGAAAGACACAAGTTGTAAAGTTCCTAGCATACATGTTCATACAAAAAATATTTTTTGCAACAATACAAACTAATTCTGTTAATACAGAGTGAAAAGTATGCGCGATATCATCAAGGGAAAATCCAAAACTCTTATGTCTGTGCGACGTAAAATTAGCACTATGTTGTCAGCTATCAGTACGAATACACTTTTTACGCCTAAGCATTGTTTATGTCTCGCTTGGGTATTTTCGTAATGCAAACGTGCAAACTGTTTTATGAAAATAATTTAAAAGAGATAAATAATTTATTAAAACAAACATTAGCACTCAGTAAGTTTGAGTATGCGTAAATTTGAGTAATCAGTATCATTTACATTCTGGGCGAAGACATACTGAAAAATTTATTCATGAATTTACGTTACTTTATTTGTAAGAACAAAATCAGGTTATATTTATTAAACAGAAGTTTTATTGTTTAATAAATATATATTCCGATTTTTAATATCGATTTTCGGGAGGGAAAACATTATTGAAAAATTTCTGGGTGTGAATATTTTTTTACTTACAACAAGAAACGTCTGTCTACTTTTTCGAAGTTCAAGAGATGCTATTTTTTAACAAAATTAATATTTTAGCGGTACTATTTGATTTTTCCCACAATATTTGACTAGGTTCTACAAATTCTTCAGCGCCAGATTAATCCGCTGTAGGCCATGGCAGACGATGTCCTTCCAGCGTGATCCGCCAGTTTTTAATGGACATGTTGGACTGGTAGATGGTCATCAAGTTGTCGCAGAACGTGACAGAGGTAAGCAAACAAGGCACTGAACAATGGCGCGTAGAATGTTCGGCTGGCCGATCCACCGTCTGAGCACCTCACTGAACAAAAGATAGAACCATCGCACCATTTTGATGGTCCTGTGGGCGCGGGACTGGTGGTCACGATTACGGGAAGCAATCTTGCTGAGAGGCCACATTTCTCTTCTTCTTGTTCTTGTAACGGTATTCACCCGGGATGAGGCGGCTCCAATATTGGAGTTTCATGGGAATTTGGAATTCACAAGCGGTCCCCAACCCGCATGTATAGCACATGAGATTTGATTATAGTGGTGAAGGTTTCGGGCAGGTTGTTGAAGAGCCGATTAGAGAGACCTGTTGCACTAAGTGCCACAAAGTCCCCAAACGACCCTCCGCAGGTTTTGAATTCAGAGTTGTCCTTCTCCTAGAGCAAGGCTATAGAACCCAGTCTGTCCTGCTATTTACCCACAGAAGGAGGGAGAAGAAGAGGATTCACACCTTTCCCAACGTAAGTGAATGTAATTGATTCGACTGGAATTCGAACTCGGCTCTCCGATTCCTCAATCCAAGCCGCTATCCATTACTCCACCGTACCTCCTTACTCTACCGGGTCTCCTTTACTCCACCGAGGCGACATTTAGCACAGAAAGGACGGTGATGTTTCCAACTGATAGCATGGTGCGTCCGAAAATGTCGAAACGTCGCCTTTAAGGACTTACGAGATCTTTCATGACAACCATCCTAGTCTTTTGTCGATCTCCGTGATGATGTTGCCGGTGTTGGACATTTCTGAGACCAAGTATACGAAAGACGTGGGGAACGCTATGGGGTCACCCTCAGTTATGACGGGTGGTGGATCGGGCCCGTCTGTCACGTGCATCAGCTTCGTCTTCGCTCAGTTGAATTGTTACCTCCTCGGTGAAAACACGTAAATGCCCTTCAAGCTCGATCAGACAACAGCAGAATAGCGTCGTGTCGTCGGCCTACTCCAGATCAATTACATTGTAATCCCCGAGCTGAATACAGGAGAAGCCTACACACACGTCACCCACTCGGTGGTCAATGATGCAGTTGAATAAAACAGGGGCAGGTGCACAACTCTGGCAGACGCCGGTAGCAATCGGTAACCAATCAGAAATCTTTCCGTTGAAATGCACGCAAATCCAGCGCCATCGTAGAGCATGGTGAAGTGGACAAGAAGCTTCGTCGGGAGGACGGGTGTGCGCAGGACATTGCGCGGTATCGAGTTGTCAACTGTGTCGGAACAACAATAAGACTGAATATAATAATAATAAAAAAAAAGATACAGACCAGATTACAAAAAACATAACAAAAAAGTACGTTTTGCTTTGAGGAGAAAACTACAATAAAAAACATTTCAGAAAGAAATAAACATCTAAACAAATATCAGGTTTCATCTACAAATGCAGGTAAGAAAGCAATTTCCAACAGCGCTACCTACAACTGCAACCCGACTTCTATGACCAAAGAGCTGATATGGCACGAATTAAAATCAATGAATTTGATTTCATTTCAAAAAAGCAGATGTTAAATCTGTAGCATGCTTACAATAAATAAAAAAATGAAGAATGAAATAATAAACAATAAAATATAATATAAACATATTAATAAAACTCAATCAACGCAAGGACTCTAAACAATTTCTAAACATTAAGCTAAACTAAATAACTTGAAAAAAATCGTTTCTCTCATGACAATTTTATTAATCACTGTAGTCAAGAAACATTGTAATATTTGTATGTCTACACAGTTTATATAAATATACGCTCCAATGAAATATTTAAAAAGAAAATTTCCATTTTCTACATCCGTCCACTTTTTCATCAATTGATCGTTTAGATGTTCTGTCAGTCAGTAAAGTGCCAGACGTGAAACACGCTTGGGCGATCATGTATCTTTCGATACATGACTGAAGCCGCAGGAGATATTCCCAGTCTACATTGCCGTTTCTTTCCGTGTTAGTCTTTTTGTCATCCATAACTTTGGGGAGAAGAGATATATTGATACCTTACCCAAGGGTATTTGCGCGTAAATAAATGCAACAAGGTGTTAGTACTGTTATAAGGTCTAGTAGGGGTCATTTTATTGTATGTTATAAATAACGAGTTTATAATATCCGTATATTTTAGACTTCCGTGGCAATCAGTTTAGGACTCCGAACTAGAAAAGCTGACTAGGGAAATCACTCCGCTATCACTCTAAAGAAGTCTTGGAAATTCACAAGAAAACGTGTGTGAATTGTTATGATCGCCTAAGTCTTAAAGAAACATGACATTTAACATTTTCACTGCTACTCATTTGCCCAGAGCTGCCCACATCCGGCCAGCCATTTTTAAAGAAAATGCCTAATTTCAACCTACATATTTTATTGCACAGAAAACTGGCACCAGTGTGTTTTACAGCATTCCATTTTCATGGATATACCTGGGAATGACTTACCAGATCAGTAATGGGTATACACATGATATCTTTTGAAGCATTGTCCTTTGTGATTTTACGATAGATGGCGCAACGGGACACTTATACCAGCGGTATGCAAAAAACGTAGGTTTCCGTACTTAGCCAGCTGGAGCAAGATAAGAAAACGAAGATCTCCGTAGTTAGCAGCGGAAGTGTTAAAAATGTTATTGTTACAATCACTGTTACAATATAGGTCTTACACATTTACGTCATCCTGTAATGTCAAGAGTTTAAGATTTAATATAATGTTACCGAGACCTAGACATACCTCCTTTGTTGATGGGGTATCCTGATTTATATTTTCATTTTTCTTTATGCTGTCTTATTTTTTTGCCAAAAAATAACAAGCTTTTCGATTTTATGTTTGTTTAA
>OZ010609.1:50628337-50653337 GCA_963932145.1 Acanthosepion lycidas | reverse complement strand
CTATACTCGAAGACGACCGTCAACTGAATAACACTGTTTACGATCAGCGACGGGAGACTTTCTTGCTCTTGACTAGTATGTCGTTGTCATACAAACAAAATTGAACGAGTGATTAATGTAAAGAATACGTGACGCCAGTATGTAGGGACTAAGGGTGAATGTGTTGTATGGGAATTATATTTTTTTTAGAAATGTCTTTCCAATATTTGGGTGCGTCTTCCAAGACGGAGATATAAACCGTAATATACGGTAATTGACAATGCCTCATCTAATCAATTCAACCAATTTACAGAAAGTACTACCAGGTGTAAAAGCAAGAAAAATTAGTGGAAAGAAATGCTACTAAAAAAAAAAAAAAATATACTTGCCAATGCTTCATCCAACATTGTTAACATTATTGAATTGTTCTCCCAGCTAATATAACGAACTCAACTGGAGGTCGATTTTTCGATTAATAACTTCGAACCATTACAGCGACGGCTAATCCAAGCTTACAGCACCGGGTAATCCCAAGCGGTTATCCATCGAGGTACTAACCAGGCTAGACGATGCTTATCTTCAGTGATCGTACGGGTACCGATATTTCAACGACGTATGACCGTAAGCCTTCATCTAAGAAATTCAAACCATATTAGGTACATTCTTCTTCTTCTTCTTCTTCTTCTTCTTCTTCTTCTTCTTCTATTTGCTGCATCGCTTCAGAATAAGGGCTATAATGGCTCTCAAAATTTTTCAATCTCTTCTGAGGATTAAGTTTTCCTCATTATGTCCATGAAATTTCACCTCTCTCTCTGAATCTGAGTAGATATATTCTTTTTTTTGGCGTCGGCGTTCAGAATTCCTTGCTGCTTACTTAGTCCGTCCATAGCATTCAAAGTATCCTTCTGTAGAACTACATTTCTGTGATCAGCAGTTTTCTCTTTATCTATGAGAGAATTGTCCAGTATTGGCTGACCTCGAAGGATGGCCTATTGGGAATGCCAGGGATACTTCCATCAAATGACATGACTCTGGCATAAAGGGTATGTTATTCATAAGGGGACTACTTCTGAAGTCCATTAAATGCTTTGTTAGAGCTTTTCTTTGTTTCTAACAAAGCATTTAATCGACTTCGAAGTAGTCCCCTTATGAAATAACATACTTTATGCAGAGTCATGTCATTTGATGGAAGTATCCCTGGAATTCCATTTTGGGGATTGCTAGCAGTTGCCATGTCGCTTTCTCTTGGATTTCTTCAACATCTTGAAAGTCTGTTTCTTTCAAAAGGGATTTGATTTTTAAAGAGAAAAAATCGCAGGTCCTGAGACTGGGGAATATGGTTGTTGTTGGACCGAGAGATTTTTGTTCCTGGCTAAAAACTGCTGCACAAGATATGGTCTCTGATGAAACCTCTGTGGTGTGTCGAGACGACCACACCCTATATGCATACTTGACGTACAGTGCTGTTCGATAAAAGTGACTCACCTTATCCTTTGAATTTAGTTCAACTTTCGTTTCATCGGAGAAGAGAACATTCTTCCGGTCTTCTACGGTAAAATTTTTGTAACAGTGAACCCATTCAAGTCTCTTGCCTTTGTTAGCTTTGCTTATTAGCGGCTTAAACCTTCGTGTACAAGATTTGTAGCCTATGTTCTAACAAGATTTGCAACCTTGTTCTGACGGATTGTTGAAGAGGCAAGACTAACACCTTGCTCTTCGCTTAGACTGGTTGCAATTTCTTGGCTAGTTATAGTCCTATTCGCAACTTCTCTCTTGATTACCCTGCCAGTTCTATCATCAATCGTTTTCTTTCGTCTCCTTGTTTCCTTCCTTAGAGTGGGAGTGGCATCATTATGTGCCCTAAGCACTCGAGATTGCGAAGTTATAGCAATTTCTGTAATTTCTCTCGTAGACTTGCCTGCTTTTGAGAGGGCAATAATAGATGCCTTAAGTGGTTTTGATGCGTGTTTGTACTCGTTCATCTGGTTAGTGACTTGAGTGGCTATTTCAAGCTGCTTTTATACTGTATGAGGTTTTCTCGAATATTCTGCAATACTCTATATTTAATTTAAGCTGTTCTAGAATTCTCTAGAATATTGTTCTTGGTGTATTGTAAAATAGTTTTCAATATTTTGTCAAAAGCTCCTTAAAGTTACCAGTTTAATCATAAGAATGCGATATCTGAGTCACTTTATTTGCACAGGTTTTTTTTTTTTTCCTGAATCTTATTTATATCCAAATTTATAATTATCAATAGAATACCTTAGGGTGAATAAACTTTTTTTCCTAGGTGGTCAGGAAGGGGTCTTTATATTAGTAAGATTAAAAATTATTTTAACCCCAAAAACAATAGACAACAAATATTTTTAGTAAAAGTAAACATGTGAGTTACTTTTAACGAATAGCACTGTACTTTATGAAATGTTTTGTAGCAATGTTTCATTTAAGAAGTTCAGGAAATGTAAGGCTATTAGTACAAGCGCAAAAACAACACAAATAAGATGAAGTTTTTTTCAATGAAACAAAAAAAATTTCAACTTAATATATATATATATATATATATATATATATATATATATATATATTAGATGTTACTTTTTTTATGAAACAAACAAGTACAGTTGACCACTGATGACAATTCCAGAACAACGTAACAATATGCGACCTGTGCGGATACATTTTCGGTCAGTAATTTGATCAGTTCCGTGGTTGAGCCATAATCTGTAGCCTGGGACGCAGAGATGATAAAAAATAGTCAAGTATTCTTCTCTTGCTGATAGATTTCTGTTTTACTCCTGTGGCAGTGGAGCTTCACTTGGCCTCGTTCGATGGCGTTACTTCGGGGGATTGGCGCGATTGCGTCTCGATTAATGGACGAGCCTCGCGAAACGGAGTGGCTCTTGCAGCGTGTCTCACTAGCGATGGTTTGAGGTAATGCTTTCTCCATCATTGCAGATGAAAATTAATAGAAACATGACGGGAAAATACGAAAGATTAAATAAACAAAGAAAGTGAAAGAAGAAGAAAAAGGAAAGCCAGAAATAAAGGCTAAAATTTATGACTGAAAGCGCGTAACAAATAAGGGAATATGGCGAGAGAAAATGAAAGAGATTTAAAAGGATATAATTTTTATGAAAGAGGAATTAAAAAAAAAAACAGGAGTCGAAAAAGAAAAGATCGGAAAAAGCAAAAAGAACGAGGGAAAAAAAAGAATAAAATGGAAAATAAAAAGAGAAAAGCTTATGAGAGTAACAACGCTTATAAAAAAAAAAAATGATTAATTGATTTGTTTTTGACAGTTTATCAACCCTGTGCAAGTTAGACTCAGTTAAATAATTTTTTCCTCTTAAAAGTACTTTTTTTAGATTGTTACACATTTTTGTCCATATTATGTACTAGTGAGCCAGTCCATGACTAATTTTATAGTCCACCAACAGAAGGTTAACCAATCAGAAGACGTAGAATATACAATCCGTCGTGTATAAAGGCGGCCATTTTGTTTACTCTATCCGAATGTCCAGTGCCAGCCTGTCAGACGAAGAGAAACAGAAGGAAGAAATACGCTCTGCTACTTTACCAGGATATCCACTGCTAACCTGAACTACGCTTCTCTACAGTCTTCGAAATATTCACTGCTAATCTCTGGATTCTCTACTCAAGACGGCCGTCATCATGAACAACATAGATAGCAACTATTTACTAATAATTAATCCTTTTAATTAACCCATACTTGGGGGAGAAGAGATAGATACATAACTTTCCCAAGTGGTATTTGCATTTAAGTGAATGTAACAAACTCGAACGGAACTGGAACACGAATTCTAAATTCGCACATTTAAGCTTATAACACCTGGTATTCCTGAGCGGTCACCCATCTACATACTGGCCAGGCTTGGCGTCGCTTACCTTCGGTGAACACGTGCTTGAACGTGATGTGGCCTTAAGCCCATTGCACCATCCAATCTTACATCACCGGGTGTTCCCAAACATTCAAAGATCTAGGTACTGACCAGGATCGACGTTGCTTAACTTTAGTGATATTACTGGAACCAGTGTTTCAAAGAGATATGGCCGTAAGCCAAATACATTATCTGCATATCCAGGCTTAAAGAACCTAGTGTTCCCAAACGGTCACCCAACTAAGTATTTTCCAGGGTCAACATTGCTTAACTTTGGTAATCGTACGGTAACCTGTGTTTCAATGTGATGTGAACTCAAGGTCGTTGCACTATCCACGCATCCAAGTTTACAGCACCTGGTGTTGCCAAGAGGTCACCTATCTAGGTACTGACCAGGGTCCACGTTGCTTAACTTCAATGAACGTACGGAACAATGTGATATGGCCGCAAGCCCATTACACTATCCACGCATACAAGTTTACAGAAACTGGTATTGTTAAGCGGTCACCTATCTGGTTACTGCCCAGGGTCGACGTTGCTTAACTTTAGTGATCTTACTGGAACCAGTGTTTCAAAGAGATATGACCGTAAGCCAATTACATTATCTGCATATCCAGGCTTAAAGAACCTGGTGTTCCCAAGCGGTCACCCAACTAAGTATTGTCCAGGGTCCACATTGCTTAACTTTGGTGATCGTACGGTAACCTGTGTTTCAATGTGATATGAACCATCCACGCATTCAAGTTTACAGCACCTGGTCTTGGCTTGAGGTCACCAGTCTAGGTACTGACCAGGCTCCACGTTGCTTAACTTCAGTGATCGTACGGTAACCTATGTTTCAATGTGATATGACTGTAAGTCAATTACACTATCCACGCATCCAAGTTTACAGAAATTGGTGTTTCCAAGAGGCCACCTATCTAGGTACTGCCCAGGGTCGATGTTGCTTAACTTTGTGATCGTACGGAAACTAGTTTTTGAACGTGACGTCACCGGAAACCGAAGAAACTTAAGTTGAAATGGAAGAAGAGAAAGAAAAACAATGGCAGGAAGTAATAAATAATGAGAATAGAATCTTTTAAATAGAAAAGTATCCGATTCATTTTAATGGAGTGATAGTTATTGAATGTAAGAAAATAAGGGGAGAAACGGAGAGATAGGTATTTTTTTTTTGGGGGGGGGCAACCATCCCGTAAATGAAACCGAAATAAAAAGCAAAATCGGAGAAAAAAGGTTTGTTTTTGATTTTTTTTTTTTTAAACAAAACGTACAAGAAAAGAATGAAAAATATAAAAGAAAATAAATGATATTCAGGTTGGAGCGGAAAATAAAAATCAAGCGAAATATGATGGAATTAACAATAATATTAACAGATATTAACATATATATATATATATATATATATATATATATATATATATATATATATATATATATATATATATAGAAAGATAGATAGATAGAGAACTAGACTCGTTTCGAAAAACCCTCGAATTTTTGATTTGCAAATAATCAAATCAATCTCGAGGGAAAAAAAGGTTTTAAAAAAAGAAAGAGTTACAAACATGAACTACTGTCGAACAAATCGCACAGATGCAGGTCTGAAGCCCAAGGAAAAAACCCCGATACGAGTAGACAACTAACTAACAAAAGAGTACAATCGTAGAGCAGACCTATATATATATATATATATATATATATATATATATATATATATATATATATATATATATATATATATATTAACATATAATATATAAATATTAAATATAAATAAATAGCATGAAATATGAACAAAAATATATGAACAAAAACAAAATAGGATAACCTGATATAAAATAGCTAAGCATAAAAATAAAAAAATGAACCTCTTGGCACCAAAATGGCGGTTTCGAAGATGGACTGGCAGCTATGATCTTGGAAACGCTATTTCTTCTCTGGTATCTCGAGTATTAATGGCGATGTAAAAAGAAAAGCATGAATAGAGCATTTATCATAGAAACAGCAGCTCGCGGTTTGTTGATCATATGTTAATGTTAAATATGGTATTTGTAGCAGAAAAGACCAACTTTTGCCTTAAAGAAGATGAACACATCATATGTCCTGGAAAGGTGTACATTTAGATTTTGATGGTAAGCCTGAAGTAAACGACCTATCATACTGTACTGAAAAGTCCATTAGATTAGATGAACAATGATAATAAGAATTAGAACATTTTTTTTCTATATTTCTGTCTTCTAGAAAGATATTATTAGTATTTTTTATTTTCTGATTACGAATACTTTGTTCACACAAGCAAACATCTATATATATATATTTACACATCTCTATGTGGATAGGCGATTTGGTCGAATGGTTAGAACATTCGATATCCGACCCATGCACGACCTGAGGCTTATTTGCAAGAAGGCGATTCTTCATGCTATCGGTCTGTAGAAGGTGCACATAACCCAAGCCTTCTGAGTGAAATTGGGTGGCAGGATTATTTCCTGTCATTTTTAGCTCTTAATAAATGTTGTCGTTTTGCCATTTCTCATAAAACTTGTTCCGCCATTATATTTACTCAAGCTCGTGCGTTAGGTTATCCGTTGTTTTCCTCTGTCCTTTTTACCTTCAATTTGTCTTGTGAGTATCATATTTTCCAAGTCCTCTTTCCTCATTGTGTGTCAAAGAAATTGCAGCTGTCTCTTCATGGTGTTAAGTATACATTTCCTTTTTGTTTGCATTTTCTCTGCTATTGTTATTGCTCACGTGTTCGGTTCACAGTATCCTCAGTATTCTTCTGTAGAACCAGATTTCCCTTTTCAAATGTTTACTTAATCTTTAATGAGATGACCAGCAATCATTGCCACATAGGAAAACAGATATCATGTAACAAACCATTCATTACTTTTTTTTGTTTGTTTGTAACGATATTTTCTGTTTCTTAATACTCTGCTTAGCTTTTTTAATGCATCTTTGACTATCCCAGTACACCATCGGATTTCAGTATTCCAATTTCCGTCCTTTGCTAAAAAAAAAAATTCCCATATATTTAAATTTTTTGTATGTGTTTGATTATGTTATTTCCGATTTGTAATTTGCATTTTCGGCTCATCCTTTTGCGAACAAGCATGCGTTCTGTTTTCTTCCTGTTGATAATTAGTCCTTTCATCTCGCTTTTCTTAACTACCTTCTGTAGGCGTCTTTCTGTAATTTTCTTTCCGTCTCTATGCGATCTGCATATCGTAGGTTGCTAAGATTATGGCCACTAATAATGAATCTTGGTAGGATTGTTAATTCTTTCTCAATCTTCGCGCTGCATAGGTTGAACAATTCCAGTGAAAAAACACATCCTTGTCTTACACCCCTTTCTATTTTTTTATATCTGCTGAACTCATTTTCGATAATCGGTAATCGTTATTGTATTATTTAAACAAATTAACCCAAAACATCATCAGTGCCCTTTCATAGTCATCTATCACATATATTATTTCCAACAAAGACTGATTTTGCATTTATATTTATATTCGTATTGAATTATTTGGGAAGTATGTTACAATAACTCAGAACTCTTACTGGGATCAAACCGACATAATGATGAAATATAAATTGAGTTATCTCTTTTATCTGTATGTTCAGTATTGCTAGTACCTACATTATAAAGAAAAAGTCTGATCTTGTGATCGATGAGTTAGTTTGGAAAACCGTTGTTAACTAGCGTCTGTTTCGTATTTTTTAGTTCTTTAAGAAATTCATCCTCTCGTGTTCTCTTGAGGAATTTTTTTAATAATAACTACTTTATATCTAAAATGGCATTCACTCATAGAGTTAAGGTGGCAAGTTTCGTAAGACAAGACTGGGGTTACACACCGGATTTATTCCAGATTTACAGTGAGTCTATTCAAAACAAGCTGTAAATCATTGCAAGACTTATTATTGGCGGGTAGAATTGTCACAGCCTACGACGAGCAGACAATACTCTGCCGATGGCAAACAGAAAGTAGACGACAGGAACTCCTAGACATGGAAGTAAAAACATGTCGCAAGAATGGTTTAAGAAATGAATTGTAAATTAAGAGAAATTATGATTCTCAGCCAGAGAAAAGACTAGGGTAAATATTTGAGTGTCAAAATCAAACAAGTAGAAAAGTTTTAGTTTCTGGAAGTGTTTAAACAGATGACAGAAAATGTAACTCAAGAATTCGAAGGCATATGCCTTTATAAACATGTCGTCGAAAGAAATTCTTATGAATAAGCAAAATTTCGTTATAAAAAGAGACAATGATGAAATACTATATAATATCATCTTCTTATATGGCGGAGAATGATTTACAGTTTGCTCTTTGATGAACAGAATACTTGACGCAATATATATTTCTATAGACAAATGGTGAGATAACCATCAATTGAACGCATGAATAGCAAGGAAGTATAAATTAAAATTTAAACAAAGGACAACAATGAATAAAATCAAGAAGAGACCATATATATATATAAATATTTCAATAATAGTATATATATATATATATATATATATATATATATATATATATATATATATATATTGTTAGAAAGGAATAAAAGTTTCACAGCCGACACTTGAGTTTGAACATAGATTGCCAGTCAGCAAAAACAGGCGATCTCATTATTGAATTAAGTGGATCACATGACCATAGAAGAAACGCATATATAGGAAGTCGCGTGAGGTCTAATTCATCGCATTTCTAATCGGATCACTATTTCTAGTCTATCCTCTATTACTATACGGATCGCTATTGTCTATACTATTGT
This sequence comes from Acanthosepion lycidas, assembly GCA_963932145.1. Lineage (NCBI taxonomy): Eukaryota > Metazoa > Mollusca > Cephalopoda > Sepiida > Sepiidae > Acanthosepion > Acanthosepion lycidas. The sequence goes on along the minus strand of OZ010609.1, from coordinate 50,644,686 downwards.
CTATACTATTCCTCTATTCGGATCACTACACGGATTAATATTCGAGAGAGTATTATTTTGCAAGTATTATTAATGCGAGTGATATTCGAAGGCGTCTGGCACCAATATTTTTCAACGGCGTACTATAGCTGTATCTGCTATTCTGTGTTTACAGCGTCTCTACCACAACGAGCATTACATAAGTAACAACGAAAATACGTTGACATGACTATATATATATGCTATATCCAAACGACTTTTTAAAACTGTTAGAGCGAGTTCCTCACACCAAAATAAGGACAAAAGTCCATGTCTGCGAATCTGACCTTTTTGAGATATTAAGTTTAAAGATACTTTAAGATAGATGACGCTATGTTATCATTTAGACTAGGTTACATTTGTCATTCGTGTACATTTGTGGCTAGTGTGTCTTCAACTTTTAATGTGTGTAGTAGAGAGTTAACTTACGTGTTCCGTTTAATAATAGCAGGATATTCTTATCGGGAACAGGTAGGTATGATTTTTTCCATACGGCCGCGCCAATGTTAATGAACGCGAACCTGCACAGTTGTATCAGATTGCGTTTCCAGACCGAAGGCAGTGTCATGCGACCTTTTCTGCTGTTTGTCGTCGCGTTGCTAGATCTGTGGCACTAGAAACTATGGATCAGTAACGCATGGAGGTTATTTTAAGAGCAGGTTCTGTATCTGTATCAGGGTCTTTCATCGTCTGATCACCTACCACGACTGAACTTTTGACGATGGTTTATTGCACAAACTGCCGATCCCTTGTTTGTCCCCCCACCTTCCTCTTTGGACCTTCCTGTTCTTCTCCTGTTCTTCTCTCGTCTGTTACCCCTCCCTATAGCTTTCTTTTACTCTAACATTCGTCCCACACTCTCATATATACAGTCTCGCTAAATTTTATTTTTTAATTCCCGGAGTTTTTTTTTCTGTTTTTTTTTAAATTTGTAGGTCTGATGAATTGGATCGTATTTACGATTCCAATGGAATAAATTATGACCATTGAATATTAGTGTTTAAGCCTTACTATTATTATTATTACACACACACACACACACACACATATATATATATATATATATATATATATATATATATATATATATCAGAAATTACTTCTTATTTTTGGAAACCATATATTTATATTATTCATCGTAATATGAAATAAAGACACAATACAAAATTTTATATTATTTTCGTATCAAGAGAACAAAAAACAAACAATATATAAACCCAAAAAAGAAAAAAAATTATAAAATCAAAAAGATCCTACTTTAATTCACGAAGATAAAGTAATTTAGACCAGAAATATTAATTCAGAAACGATCTTCAATTCAATTAAAGACAAATAGGCAGATCATTCTTCTTTTATGTGTCATTTAACGACATAGGCGATCATGAACCTCCACATTTTCCTGTCCCGTCTAGCACTTACGAAGTTTGGGCTTTTTCTTAATTCTCTGAAATCCTGTTCTACCACCCATTTACGCAAACTAATCAAGTACGTCATATGCTGCTTTCCTCTGTCCCTCTTTCCCTCAATCTGTCCTGTGAGTATCAAATTTTCCAAGCCTTCCTTGCTCATAGCGAAACATTTCATCTGCCTCTTCCTGGTGTTAAATATAAGTTTCCTTTTTGTTAACATTTACTCGTCGTTCCTCACATGTTCGTTCCATGGTATCCTCACTATCTTTCTGTAGAATGTTTATGTTATTATTAAGAGGAAATACTAAAGTAAATACTTTAGAATAATACTTTAAAAAATACTTTAAATATTTTTAAATACTTTTAATAATACTTTAAAAATACTTTAAAATAATTTAGATATGTGATTGCATATGCATATGCATGTGTATATTTACCACTAATATTATCTATCTATCTATCTACCTATCTATCAATATACAAATATATATATATATATATATATATATATATATATACAAGTATATGATTGGTGTATATGGAATGAATTCCAATAACCAAAAATTACTATTCTTAAAAGAGTGCTCAATACAAAGTAGAGCAGATATAATTATTTATTTTTAAAGAAAAAAAAATTTATAACATAAATATGTTATAAAATCACTACAAAAATAGCCATTTTGTTTCAACACCCTCGCTGTCTTATCAAGTGATGACGTTGAATGTAAAATAAATGGTTTTAAAAGTTTCAAATTAATTAATAATCCTACGCAAGGGGAAAACGTTGTTACAAAGGCTAGATGGACCAATCAAAACACAAGTACAGGAAAATTCAAAAAGCTCGATAACGAAGTCATGTTATAATATCTATTCAGATGTTTAGTATTAAAAAATAATTTATTCCAACGAATAATTACTAAATTATATGATAAAATTTAATATTAAAATTTAAAACTGCTAATTACAAAATCAAAATTTAACATTTATTCGCTATCAAATTTACAACTATAAAATTACTGAGGAGAAAAGAAGAACTATATATGTTATTCAATTTATTTTTTCATTGAAGTTACTTTAGCTATATTTAATATCCGGTCTTTTTACAATGTATACATTTTAATCCTCATGGTGTGTAAATGGGGTCCTAAACTCACGCGTAAAACAAACGCAGTCAGATTCTAATACATAAACACCAAGACATATACACACACAAAAAAAAGGGACAAGACAGAGAACATCTCCACGGTCTGTCATGCAAAAGGGGGGGGAATGGGAGAAGGGAAACCAACACACACATACATACATACATACATAATTAAAAGTGGATGCACTTTCCATACACATAGATACATATAAATACATGCACACACATCCACAGACATTGACCCAGACAGTTGGATACACCAACCGATAAATATTTAAGACAGAAAATGTCATTGCATGAATGTTAACAACCTATTGAAATCTAACTTAAGCGAGTAAATATACAAAGATAAAAATGATTAAAATTGATATTATTTAATATATTAAAATAGTGTATGTAAAAAAAAAACCCAAAAAAGAACGGATATTAAAGTCAACATCCATCGGTAACTACGATGTCCACCTCATATACATATAAGTCTATACACAACCACACACACATATATACGCATACAAATATATATATATATATACACATATATACATACATATACACACATATATACATATATATACATATACACATACAGATACACATACATATACATATATACATACACATACACACATACTCACACATATACATAAATATACATACATACATACACACCGAAATATCTACACATACATACATAAACATATTCATACGTATACATTTCCATGGTATCAAGTACACATACACATACATACACATATACATATATGTACCCACAAATATACACAAATATATGTGTACACATATTTTCAAATAAATACATATATACACAGCAATACACAAATATAAACATATATACACACATATATAATAACCCATGTGGCCGTAATGACATACCCAAGTTTCCCTACCTACACGTACACCTAAACAATTTCATATACAGTAGGTGTCAACATACATATATACAACTGCAAACCTACATAAGTAAACACACACACACATATATACATATATATATACATACACATACATACATACATATACACGCACACATATATATACATATATATATATACATATATATATACACATACATACATGCACACACATACAGAAATATACATACACATAAATATCTACATAAAAATACTTATCTATAGTAATAAATACACATATATACGTACATACACATAAATGCAACGACATTTGACCAAAAACATATATAAATATACAGACATACATACACATACAAGGCATAGACATACTTCGATATACATGCAAACACAAAAATACACGTATCATAACATACATATAAAAAAAAAAAAAAAAAAAAAAACATCCATACCAACATAAATATACGTAAATAAAATTAGGTACACAATATAACACTACACATACAAACATATACACACATATATATATATACATACACATACATCTATATATATTCACATATATATATATATATATATATATATATATACGTACATATAGATATATATATATATATATATATATATATACCTACACATACATGCACACATACACATACATGCACACACACACACATATATATATATATATATATATATATATACACACATACACATACATACACATACACCTACACACACATATATATATATATATATACACATACACACATATATATATATACTCAACTACATAAACATGCTGACACTTACATATATACACACATAAAAAAATATATATACATGCATATAAGGATACATACTCACATATCTATACACACACATACCCACATCTACAAATACACATACATACATATATACACCAATATTTTTAACCTCTTTTCTTCTTCATGTAGTTTGTGGCCATTTTCTACTGGCCAGAGTTAGAGCCTATAGCTTGCTGCCACGAATAGGCAGGAAGATTCTATTGGTCAGCGTGAGAGCCAACAGCTGACTGACAGGAATGTTAACTAGCATGCTAGCATGCAAAAAATCGATAGCTGCATTCGTCACAAGTGGGAAAAATTTAAATCTGCATGGCACTTTACTCCAATTGGTTCATTTGCTTGCTTAAACTCAACGTTGATTCTGATTCCGCAGAACTGTGTTCGGTGTGAAAAGTATTTGTTGTCAACATTCTTTTTTAATTCGGTTTTTTCCAGTTACGAGTCCATTTTTTAAAGCTGATCGTTTTGTGTTCATTTTGTTTAGTTCTTTTTCGTAACAGATTTAATGTTTAGTATAGAGCTTAGAAAAAATTCGCAGTGTGAGACAGGCAAGAAGTAAGGCATGTATAGCAACATCAGCACGGCAAAGGGCACTCCTTTAAAGGCAAGGAAGGGCAAAAATATTTTAAGTCAAGTCATAGCGATTGCTGTATGAGTCGCACGATTTTTGAATCAAGCTCGGGCAACGCCGGGCCATGCTACTTGTAATTTATAAAGTTTTAAATCTTTTAAGTTTCTACACTGGTTAGCTGATATTATTATTAAGTTAAAAATATTTATTAATCATAAATTAAATAGGTTAGTAGCGATCATCCCGCACCAATATTTTTCAAAGAATTTTGAGTATTTTTATATGTATAACATTTCCTAGAATATGGTATACCAAACATGACATTATCAGAAAATAAGAGCGAAAACTTTTGTAAATTTCCAACTACAAATATTTACAATTCAGTAACGCAGAATATTTTCTTAATTTTTTTTTTAAACATAAGATTACTGAGTTACATTATATATGGAAGATTCTAATGTTCATATATTTTTTAACGCTTAAATCCCCCATACAACAATATTAGATAAATAGCATTCCGTCAAGAACTGAAATAAACATCTACTGTCATGATGAAAAATTAATTTCTTTGATATTTTAAACGTAAATTAAATAATAATTATTTCAAGTAAGATTTATTATTCTTTAAATCTGCTTCAAGAAAGAATTTTAATTTTTAAAGATTCATTTTATTCTTTATTTTTCGCGGTTTTGTGAAGCGGAGGTGCCCACTTGAAAGGTCGCCAATGTCTATTTCAGAATCAATCGCTTTGTAATACCACAAAAATACTCACTTCTTTCGCTTTCAACTAAATTGCATGGTATTATTAGGTTGGTGCAAAAATAATATCGTTTTGGACGTATTTTTAACGTAAAAAAAAAAACGATATTATTTTTGCACCAACCTAATAATACATCTTTCTTTTCTTTTTTTTTTTATTGTAAACCTAGCAAAACACATCGTTGATATTTGAACATATTCGTTAAACAGCTCATTATTATATTTTATTCAAGGCGAAAGATACGTTTGAATGAAGTCACCAATGCCCCCTTCCAAAAAAAAAATACATCCGTAGTCACGAAAATCGCTATCGACTTCTTTCTTTCTCTTATAATCAGGAAAGTAATTGTTTTGCTCTCTGATATAAATATACCAATTGTTTTTTTTTTATTGTACATTAGCAAATCACATAGTTTGATATATGTAAATCTCATTAAACGTTTCCGCTACCTATTGCTTTTTTTAAGAATATATATATATATATATATATGTATGTGTGTGATGTAACAGTAAGAGATAGATCAAGTATCGACCATCATAAAAACTGAAAAACAAAATTGACAAAGATTATTGTTTAAGGTTGACGGACACGCATGTCTTAATTAGTTTTTTTTTTGTTTTTTTTACGAATTGGTCAAACCCAAACTCAAATAAAAACATTGCTTTCAATCGTTATGAGTCTACCGATTGAATAGAATTTTATTATAAACAATTGTCTTGTAAATGGAATTTTTAAAGCATTCTGAATGTAAAAATAAAGAAAAAAGTGTGCAAGACAATAAGAAACACTACCTGACAACAACAAAAAAATTGAAGTTTTGTTGAAATCGGTTGAAAAATATAGGAAATCCGATCCCATATATAAACGAACACAGACACACACAAACAACCTGGGTTTTATAATAAGTAAAACGATATGAATTGTCCCCATTTCATTTTTGCGACAGCGATGCCTTAATCGTATTTTCAAATTGATTTCGTGCAAAAACAATTGTGTTTTTCCAATTGTTGGCGCTGTCCGGATCACCGCAAGGTAATTTTACATAGTCCTGTGAAGTATTGTTGAAATCGGTTGAAAAATGTAGGAAATCCGATCCAATATATAAACGAACAGACACACACAACCTTGGTTTTATAATAAGTATGATATATACATTGGGTGCCAAATTATTATCGAGATAACTTTTTTTCTAATATTTCAAAAACCGTCCAATCAATTCACACAACCTTTTCACACAATGTTGTCAACACTGACCTGCGCAATCATTGAATTTTCCGTACTGATCTGCGCAATGTAAACAAACTGGCGCCATATTTGTTATCAGCACGGTGATTTAAGCGTGCCAAATTATTAGAAAGGGTTAGTACAATTCCCAGAATTGAGCAAACAAAACGTTTATTAATGTTACACGTGAATGTTTATGATCAAAATAAGCTAATATATAAGATAATCAAACAAATAATAACAGATACAAACAAAGGCACAGTTTTAAACAAATTTATAGCGAATGTGCTTTCCCAGTTTTGAAATTACTTGAAGAAGTCTACGATCCACAGTATTTGTTAATTGTATGATGTCATCTGCTGTAATGCCGCGAGATATGTCAAGAATTGCTTCCCACAGCTCAGCGTTGCCCTTGAATTGTCGTCCGTTGGCGTACAGTCTTCGCTTCATGATGCTCCAAAGGTTTTCGATTGGGTTCAAATCCGGAGAATTTGCTGGCTACTTCATTTTTCGAGGTCCATTGAAGCCTGTTTCAAATATTCGGTAGTCTTGTGAGCAGCATGTGAGGTAGCATTATCTTGCATAAAAACAATGGCCCTTCTGAAGGAAAATCTTTGCCTTTTCAACCACGGTTCAAGATGCTCCTTCATAAACGATATGTATGCATCAGCAGTCATTTTGACGCAATCTGGTACTCTCCATGGGCCCACTAATGTTTTTTCCAATAATACCACCCTAGATCATTATGCCTCCACCGCCTTGTTGGCGTCTTAAACGCTGATGGCGATTCTGTCCGTTCATTACCCAGCCTTTGCACCATCTATCTGGTCCATCTAGTGTTGCTCGAGTTTCGTCTGTGATTTCTCGTCAACGGAGGCTTCGATACAGGTTTGACTGTTGTTGCTATTTCCCTCAGATACCGACACCGAGTACTTTTAGACACAGTAGGATCCCCAATGCAACTGAAAAGCTCTTGGTTGATAAGTCCAGGGTTCTTCGTGGCCTCTCGTTTAAGTCGTGACATGAGACGACGTGAAATAACCATTGGCTTGCCTTTATCTGCTCTTTTGCGTAGGGTCGGCGGTGAACTTTTTCATTGTTTGATGACACCTCCCTATCATTTTAGAAATTTCTAGGGTAGATTTACCTTTTGAGAGTTCTGAGGTGATAGTTTTCTTTTCAGCATCACTTAAACTGCTTTTACGGCCGAACTTTTCACTAAATTCTTACACTTTTCTAATAATTTGGCACGCGCAAATCACCGCGCTGATAACAAATACGGCGCCAGTTTGTTTACATTGCGCAGATCAGTACCAAAATTTCAAAGATTGCGCAGGTCAGTGTTGCCAACATTGTGTGAAAATTTTGTGCGAATTGATTGGATGGTTTTTGAAATGTTATTAGGTTGGTGCAAAAATAATGACGTAATAATGTCGTTTTTTGACGTATTTTTTAACGTCAAAAAACGACATTATTACGTCATTATTTTTGCACCAACCTAATAGAAACATAGTTATCTCGATAATAATTTGGCACGCAGTGTATATATATATATATATATATATATATATATATATATATAAATATATATATATATATATATATATATATATATATATAAAATGACATTTAGAAAAAAAGATCTTAGATTTTGCCGACGCGTTTCGAAATGTTCTTGTTGTTATAGTTACATTAAAAAAATCCAAATTTAAAAAGATAGACGCTTCTGTCTAAGCCTTTTTTTCTGGTTAATGTAAATTACCTTTATAGTAAGAGATTTTTTTCCATGTCAACAATATAATTAAATTCCCAGTTCAATTCTGTGGACAAGACAGATTGGTATAAAATGACAATTAGAAAAAAAGATCTTAGATTTTGCCAATTTTTTCTAATTGTCATTTTATACCAATCTGTCTTGTCCACAGAATTGATCTGGGAATGTAACTATATATATATATATATATATATATATATATATATCTAAGTGAACTTCACAAATATATCGCCTCGTAAATTCATACAAAAAAAACAAAAACAAACACCGTAATTTGGTCCATGCCTCCTGTTCCGATTCCAGCGAGTAATTATTCATTTCACTGATATTAATACATTGTTTTTTGTTTGTTTTTTTGGGGGGTTTATTTTATCGTAAACATAGCAAAGTAAAACGTTCATGTTGGAAAACCTCATTAAACGATTCCACGTCATTTATTTGAAGAAGTTTTAGTTTTTTGGACATCTTCACACACCTTTCATAAGCCATAAAACTTAAAATCAAGTCCGAAATGATTCCTCCGTATATATAGGTCGCGTTAGTGCTTACTAAACTAAGACTCTCACTCAAAATGACGGCAATTAAAAAGAAAATAAATAAAATCATTTCATAAATGTCGAAGTTTGATTTACTTTTCATTTTCCCTTGGGGAGGGTCTGAAATCGGTTCGAAAAATCTGCGACTTTTTGGATGAATTATATTTGTGTCCTCGTCAATGATTATCGCGTTTTCCTCATGATTAAAAAACGGTTTATGAATACTCTTCCTTTTTAAATATCCCGTCCTGTTCTTTATCGGTGTAACACGAAACGGACTTAAGTCAGAGCTCATTGCATCCAGTTGAGTTAAAAATGATCCTGTCGTCTCCTTATCTGACATACCCATATCCTGAAAAGTGACGACTTTAAGGAAACTTCTAGTGTTCTCCGCCTGGGTTTCGATTTCTGAAAGTGTAACGGTTTCTTTAAGGGAATTCTGTTCAGTTACTTTATCATGTATAATTGATTCGGATTCTGTGATGACAATCGGTTCCGGTGTATGGGGGGGAGTTTCGGCCATTTTCTTTCTTAGAGCGTTCTTAACAAGCGATTTTTTTTCCTTAAGTAAACGATGAATGATTAAAACCTGCCGTAACTTTCGAGTCGATCAAAGAATTTATAAAAAGAAGGGTATTTTTCTAAGGACATCTCTGTTAATAAATTTGGGACATTAAATTCTGTGTGAATGTTGTTTGGGTTCTGTTTGTAGACGTTGAGACAAAATGGAAGGAAATACGAATTTCTGGTTGTAGCACGTTTCGTCTGTAATGACGTAATAATATGATGACGTTTTCGAATCCCCGAAAAAAACAAATCATTATATATATATATATATATATATATATATATATATATATATATATATATATATATATATATATATATATATATATATATGTATGTATGTATGTATGTATGTGTGTGTGTGAATATTTAAAGCTAACCTGTAGAAAAGACAGTATATATGAATATAAATGACAATAGGAAAGTACACATTGGACGAAACACGTCAGCAATAACTACAGTTTTCCTATTGAAATTTAAATTTATATATATATATATATATATATATATATATATATATATATATATATATATATATATATAGTCGAGAAAATCAATATCATGGCGGGGGGGGATGCCGCAATTTGCAAATCACAAGTTCACCTCGTGGTTGGCTTTCCTACACCTCGTAATTGACAGTGGATTCGATTATAGCGGGGATTGTAAGGGACTCCTTCGCAGTCCTCTCATCTCGCGGGTAGAGCGCCGTCGTAAACCCAGGGAACAGTCGGATTTCCCTCGCGAGTGTCGATATGTCATGATGATCATTCCTCGGTTTCTTGGCCTAGGAGAGAATCTTCCATCGGGAACTAGTGGCGGGGGCCACGAAGGATCAACTACGTGAGAGGTTTGACTTGTCGGCGGAGGAGTTGCGCTACTTTTCGTCTTGGACACCAGCGGCGGATTACCTCAGCAACCCTGAGTTTTCACCTACCTGGCGACTGTTTAGGAATAGGCTCTCTCTCAATTACAAGTCCTTCATATGGGGCTTGGCGGATTTGCCAGACTTTGAACGACGTGATCTTGGTTTAGGGGAAACGGCTTCGTAGGCCTTCTAACATTGTCCTCGAGTTCCGCTCCCTACTGGACCATGTCGCCGAATTGACGACTCATATCGACCTGGAAAAGCTTGTGCTCATTGATCGTGCATACGCGTTTGATAATGTGTCGCCCCCGTATACCGGGGTGAAACGAATGTTGTTTCTCTCGCTGCTAGCCACGGCCCGAATGGTGATTTGAACGACGCGACAGGAGGAAGTCTTTCGAGGCAACCGTCTCTCCCATCAAGATCTGATACAATTCTTTGAGCATCAGCTCAAGATGAAGATTAGAACTGATAGAAAACAGTTGGTTTCGACAGACTTTAGCGAAAGGTGAGTGACTTAGACGAGCTTGGTTCGCGTGAACGGAGCTAACCTTGATTTTCTTTTTTTAGCTATAACAAATTTACATCGGGGCAGTTTCCAGTGGAGCCCTCCCCTGGTTAGGATAGACAAGATTTGTGTACCTAGTTAATGTTATTATGTGTTGTTAATGTCCTGCTCCCGGCTACATCTTTGGTTATGATCCAAGTTGAGAATCCCCACCACCCATTTTGTTTTTATACATCTTTCATATCGACTGGCTCAGCTTTCTTTTCTTCCCATATCCATATTTATTTTCTCCTTTCCTTCCCCCGTAGCGGGAGAGCATCTTGATTTTTTCCAAATGCAGGATACAGCGGCTTCTCTTTTTTGAAGGTTGGACGGGACCTACAAGCAACAGTTATCTTTATTTGGTTTGTTTTGATATTTAGTTTGTTTCATCCCTTCCCCTCTCATTGTAAACGATCCATAGATTTTTATGTATAAATTTTTATAATCAACGTATTTTTATGTCACGGGTTGCGCTTTTTAGGTTCCATGAGATCATGCGGTATTATATGATTGATTGGTGACGGATGAGTTCTTGGGATGAATGTACGAATTGTAATGAGTGAATAGGTCGTAAATCGGATTAGCTAGGTATAAGATAGTTCGTGAAGACCAGACTCAACCCATTCCCTATTTTTGGACTTTGCTATAATTGTATTTTATATAATTAATATCTCTCTCTCTCTCTCTGTATATATATATATATATATATATATATATATATATATATATATATATATATATATATATATATATATATATTACTAGTGAACCCGCGCAGCCAAATGTGACGGCAAGGAAGAATGCATTAGTAATATGTATTATAAGTAATTTTCGTTTATCCAAGTATAATTTTGTAATTTGAAGTTTGTGGGTAACGTTAATAATTATACAGTGTAAAATTTATAAACTGTTGGAATTTTTGGGTAGTACTAGCGACCCAGCAAAATTGAGCTGACTCATTTTATAGTTCACCAATAGAAGGGTTAACCAATCAGAATACTCAAAATATTCAATGCGATGTGTATAAAGGCAGCCATCTTTTTCGCCGAATATTCACTAACAGCCAGCCTTTCATATCGAAGACTGAAGAATTACAGAACAGCTGCTGCTGGTATTGGCGATATAGGCGGATTCAGTAGAGTGTCTGACTCGAGAGTATTAATCTTTAACGTTGTTTCATTGAACAGATTACGTACTGTGCTGTATTCTATATTCATAGACTATGTACACATGGTTAACATAAACACTCAGGAAAGATATTCTTATATTATCCTCATAAATGTTATATATTTACAATCATTTTTTAAAAAAAATTTTAATGCAAAATTTCCCAGAGTACAATAACGTAAAGCTGTCTCATCCTTCTCTGGTTTTTTGTTAAATGTCAAAATTTTGAGTGTCCAGACTCAATACAATTAGTTCTTACTATGAACTGTGCCCTCGGGACCGATACTCTTTGTAGTACAGCGCACCCTCCCTAGCCAACTCGTGCGAAAACAGAAGGAAAGAAGAGGGCTACTTTATAGTTGCGTGAGCTTTTTTCCGTGCGGGCGTGAATTGGGGTCCTTGGTAGACTGTTCCTCAATTGTTACAGACAAAAATTTATATATATATATAACGTCACAAATTATGAAATAGACAAAGTCTGACAATTATTTTAATATATTTTTTATACATACAAATATTTAAGTAAATGCTCTGTTTATAATGAACAGTATTAAACATTTACCGACCTGAATGTCCGAGAAATTTTCACAGAAAATATTAGTCCTCCGACAGGATTCGAACCTGTATCCTATACGAAACCGTCATGGTTAATGACGTGCTTTTACAGATTTGGCCATAGAGGCGCTTTTCGGCTAGCAAGGTCAAACTTTACTGTATTTGAAATTCAATCTTCTATGATTCCTTCACGTACATTCATATCTGCTCATGGCGTATCAAATGTAAAGAAATGACGTCAAACATTATGAAATACATATATATATATTATAGAGAAGGACATGCATACTTAAATATATGTATATGTGTGTGTGTGTTTGTGTGTGAGTGTATTATCCTGCCCTGGCCGTTCCTGTGGTTCTTCATTCTGATTAAAGGTAGAATACAGAGGCGACACTTATGTATTTTTACATAAACACACACAGTGACCGACAGTGACTCAATTTGCTTTTGATGAAGAGTCTCGCTATATCAGCCACAATATTCACTGTTTACAAACCCACACCTCTTATATCTATATCTATATATGTATCTTTATATATATATATATATATATATATATATATATATATATATATATATAGAGAGAGAGAGAGAGAGAGAGAAAGACAGAAAGAAAGAAAGAAAGAAAGAAAGAAAGAACAGTAAGATATATAATCCGGTGTTCTAATAGATAGTTTTTATTCTTATTTTAATTTTTACAAAACGGTGCTCAATGTAAATTTACTTAGCATAAATATTATAAATTAAGTGATTTCAAATATGTTTTGCCGCTACACAGTAATAACCATGTTTCAAAAATGGAATGTAAAAACTTCAAATTTAATTTTGTAATTAAATTTAACGCATTAGTTACTTTTCAACTTCAAGCGAATATTAGTATATATATATATATATATATATATATATATATATATATATATATATATATATATATAACATAAAACATTAGGCCGCATATTAATGGTGACATCCGTCACTAGAGACATAATATATGCATTAAAATACTGTTAATCCATAGAGTCAAGTGATCCTCGTCGAAAACATAGATGTCGGTAGTTTTCAGTTTATTTTATGTTAAAATGCTAGTACTTACTTAATGGCATTAATATTTCTGATTGATTCTATGTGTGATTATTTCTTTGTATGTAAATTATATGCTGTCTAATGTTTTATGTTTATAAAAAACTATTGATCCGCAGTCCAGAAAAGTTCCTATAAAAAAACTACTACTAAGACACTACACTACATAATTCAACTATATGCTTAGTTCATGACATATAAACTGAATACACTTGTAAAATAGAATTCGTGGATTTAACACATCACAAGAAATATTTAAATAAAATTCTCACTTAAAATTTTGAAAAAATTGGCGTTGCGTTTTTGCACGTTCCGAAAATTGTTCCTAACCGTCATTAATAGCAGACATTCAAAAAACATCTTTCGGTCGACAAACAAGTATTTCGACTTCAAGTTTTTGATTTTATAAGGAAAAAAAAACACATGCCTGATGATGAATAGAGGACTATTCGTAAGTACTAGCATTTTAACATCATATAAACTGAAAACTACAGACATCAATGGTTTCGACGAGGATCACTTCACTCTATGGATTAACAGTATTTTAATGCATATATTATGTCTCTAGTGACGGATGTCACCATTAATGGCATTAATATTTCTGATTGATTCTATGTGTGATTATTTCTTTATATATATATATATATATATATATATATATATATATAATGAAATATAGTCTTAAGGTGTGCTATATTTATGGAATAAAGTGCTCAATATCAGAGATAGAGCGTGTGTAAATATAACAGTGAACATAGATGTCAACACTTAGAGGCGACAGTCTGTTTCATGCTATATGCATTCGTCAGGCCACATATGCTGTTATTTTTCTCGGCTATTTATATATATACGGGTTAACCGTATATATATAAATAGCCGAGAAAAATAACAGCATATGTGGAATATGTGGCCTGACGATTGCATATAGCATGAAACAGACAGTCGCCTCTAAGTGTTGACTTCTATGTTCACTTTATATATATATATATATATATATATATATATATATATATATATATATATATGTATATATATGTATATATATAAAGGAATATAGTCTTAAGGTGTACTATATTTATGGAATAAAGTGCTCAATATCAGAGATAGAGCGTTTGTAAATATAAAACCCGTATATATATACAGAGCCGAGAAAAATAACAGTATATGTGGCCTGTCGATTGCATATAGCATGAAACAGACTGTCGCCTCTAAGTGATGACTTCTATGTTCACTTTTATATTTATATATATATATGTATATATATATATATATATATATATATATATATAAGTTTGATGCAAAAATAATGTCGTTTTCTAACATAGTAATATATGTGAGAAAACGACATTATTTTTGCACCAACCTAATATATATATATATATATATATATATATATATATATGAGTCTATGAGTCTATTTATTTGACTGAAAATTATAGGTGCATTATTGTTGTTGTTTGGAAGTGTGAGCAAATCTAAGTACAGAAATAATGACCCAAAAGATTTATGCATAAAAAAGAAAGAAAAAAAAACCGCCCGTAAATATTTGCTTCATTTTCCATTTCCTTTCATCATACCAGTTTTTAGAACTACTTTTGAGTCGAACTCCAAACAAAACGGAACATATGTCTAGCCGTTCAGTGTACGTTTTCCTTTTTATTTATAGCAACCAGATTCTCACAAATGATGTTTTTCATCACTTCCTTCCATATTTTTTTTTCTTTCTTGTTTGTCTAAAACTAACGATGTTTGGAAGACAAGAACATAAAGAACCAAGCGAAAATAATAAAAAATAATACACACACACACACACACACACACACACAAGTGTGTGTGTATAAATAAAAAATCGATTCGAGTAAATTTTAATGAAACAGAACAAATAACGTCTTGTTTGTATAAGTGAAGCACTGTTTTTCTTTAGTTTTCTATAATGACTTTTTTTCAGAACTTTTCTTTTCTGTTGTTTCTACTAATTTTGCTACATTTTTTTTTTCAGTTTCTTTAAAGTCATTGTTTTGTTATAGTAGCCTCTGATAACTTCGCCTATCACTATTGCTCCCTTATCTCTGACTACTTTCCCCCACAATAGGCACACAAGTACCCACTCATCTACATATATGACTCATATATTATGAGAATTTCTTCTCACACGGTTTAACCCTTGGCAGACACAAGAAAAGACATACAATTAACAAAGCCTACTTTAAAATTCAATACAAATTTTATTGCGTCTTCGCAAAAAAAGATTATGCCCTTTTTGTCCCTGTGATTAGGGTTGGGTAGTTACTTCAAAGAAGTGGTAGTGTTTTTCTTCTCTGTAAGACTCAATTGGTCTCTATGCAGATTCGAAGAAGCAGAAATTTGACGGTCGTCGCAAGAGCATTACCAATTTGGTTGCTGAAATAAAA
>OZ010609.1:50573337-50620837 GCA_963932145.1 Acanthosepion lycidas | reverse complement strand
TCTAGCTTTCCTTCACTAACATCAGTAGAAGTTTTATTAAATTTAAAGTAACATCGGCCCAAATACTTTAAAAACTAATACGGGTGTCACTTTGTCGAAGCATCTATGGAGAGTTAAGAATAATTTAGTGTGTGATCGAAACTGTAAAAATATGTTCAGTTTCCATTGGAATGTCTGAGATGGATTCAATTTTTTATATTATTTAAATTCGGACAATTGTTCTCAAATTTGCTCTTATTATCAGAAGTTGTCGGTCGTTCTGCATATCGACATGGATTTCCTTCAAGGAATTTATAACCAAACACATTATTTAATCGATGTGGATAGAACAGCCTTTCTGGCCATGTTTAGGGATATGTAGTTTTCCTTCAAAGCTTACAGTCATATCACGTTTAAGCACCGGTTCTCTTACGACCACCGAAGTAATCCAACGTGACAGTTTGTGAGGCTGTAATCTTGGATGTACAGGTGGAGTAATGGATAATCTCTCAAAATTGGAGACTGGAGAGGTGCGTCCCAAATACCGTTGGTTGTGTTGTATTCACTTATGAGCAAATACCCTTCAGGATGGTATGAATCCATCTCTTCTCCCCAAACTATGTGTTAATGAGTATGCTTTGAAATATTTTCTGGATTTAAATCATCTGCAAAAAGTTGATAAGCCGTAAAAACTTAATCAATAGCTCAAACTATTTCTTCTTTAGTACAGCTCAGTTATTGCTCACCCGGTTTCTACTTAACAGGGCCGTCCTGCGTAAGACGATCAACTACGTCCGACAGCAAGGCCTCTGATCAGGAGGTTTTGAAGAGTGTTGAACTACCTCTTAATTGTTGGTGTTCCCAAGTCGAACCTGACCGGGAGTGGTAGCACCTGTTAGGGTCCCAGTTATGGGCAAATAGTTAACCCCCCAAACTCGGATGAAAACACTATGAAAGTGTAAAAATAAGTTTTAATACTAGAAATACTTTGTATAAAAAAACTTATTACCAGAAATAATTTTTTGGAAAAAAAATAAATTACCAGCGAAGGGAAATTCTTTCCAGAAATGAATTTGATTTTTGTAGGAAAAAAATATTACCAGAAATAGATTTTATTTTTGAAGGAAAAATATTACCAGAAATAGATTTGATTTTTGAAGGAAAAAGTATTACCAGAAATAGATTTGATTTTTGAAGGAAAAAATATTACCAGAAATAGATTTGATTTTTGAAGGAAATTTTTTTTTCCAGAAATAGATTTGATCTTTGTAGGAAAAAATATTACCAGAAATAGATTTGATTTTTGGAGGAAAAAATATTACCAGAAATAGATTTGATTTTTGTAGGAAAAAATATTACCAGAAAGAGATTTGATGTTTGAAAGAAAAAAATATTAGCAGAAATAGATGTGATTTTTGAAGGAAAAAATATTACCAGAAATAGATTTGATGTATGAAGGAAAAAAATATTACCAGAAATCGATTTGATGTTTGAAGGAAAAAATATTACTAGAAATAGATTTGATGTTTGAATTAAAAAAATATTACCAGAAATAGATTTGATTTTTGAAGGAAAAATATATTACCAGAAATATATTTGATGTTTGAAGGAAAAAAATATTACTAGAAATAGATTTGATGTTTGAATGAAAAAATATTACCATAAATAAATTTGATTTTTGAAGGAAAAAATATTACCAGAAATAGATTTGATTTTCGTAGGAAAAAATATTACCAGAAATAGATTTGATGTTTGAATGAAAAAATATTACCAGAAATAGATTTGATTTTTGAAGGAAAAAAATATTACCAGATATAGATTTGGTTTTTGAAGGAAAAAATATTACCAGAAAGAGATTTGATGTTTGAAAGAAAAAAATATTACCAAAAATAGATTTGATTTTTGAAGGAAAAAATATTACCAGAAATAGATTTGATTTTTGTAGGAAAAAATATTACCAGAAATAGATTTGATTTTTGAAGGAAAAAATATTACCAGAAATAGATTTGATTTTTGAAGGAAAAAATATTACCAGAAATAGATTTGATTTTTGTAGGAAAAAATATTACCAGAAATAGATTTGATTTTTGAAGGAAAAAATATTACCAGAAATAGATTTGATTTTTGTAGGAAAAAATATTACCAGAAATAGATTTGATTTTTGTAGGAAAAAATATTACCAGAAAGAGATTTGATGTTTGAAAGAAAAAAATATTACCAAAAATAGATTTGATTTTTGAAGGAAAAAATATTACCAGAAATAGATTTGATTTTTGAAGGAAAAAATATTACCAGAAATAGATTTGATGTATGATGGAAAAAAATATTACCAGAAATAGATTTGATTTTTGAAGGAAAAAATATTACCAGAAATAGATTTTTGGAAAAAGAAATATTTCTAACAATGAAAATTGTCGACATTAAATAACCCATTGAGGTCGACATGCCATAAAACAAAACAAAGGAAACTGTACAGGGATTAAACTTACAATTACTATGTTACGAGTATTTTTTTCTGTATATAACTACCGTAGCTTCTTTTTATTTAGCCTATATCTACGCTAACCGGATCAGGGATTGAACTCACATTTACTATGTTAACAAATTCAGCAGCCTTAACTAACTAGACTTTTTTTCCCGAGAAAACGTAACCTTTTTGATTAAAATTTGATAGACAAGCACCTGAAGAGTACCAGGCATATATGAATAACGGTTCATATATTGTTACTATAACTACAAAGATGAGGACACTCGTAAATATTGCAAGGCGTATGGTCCATTTTTTATTCACAATATGTTCAATTTAAGGCTGCAGAAAAGCAACGTAGATCAGGAGAATAATCCGAGTGGAAACCATTAAAAAAGGTGTTAAATTCTCCGAAAAAAACAAACAAACTTGAGGCTAAAATTCATAGCTTTTATTCCATAATATTAATACCCGTGTGATGTATTAATATTTTCTATTTGTTTTTCTTTCTGCAAACACCATACTTTCTTTTTTTTTTTTTTATTTGATTTAGCTGCATGTTGCAATACACCTTTGAAAGGATCAAGACATCTGCACTCTTTCACTTTTCCCGCCGAGCCATCATGTTTCTTTGGAATATAAGCTTTTGACAGCAAGTAATAGGCAAGCAGTAATCCAATTAAGCCACTGCTTGTTCCCTTTGACCACAACCCGGGGCCACATCACTACGTGAATATTCGTGACGTATTAGTGTCGACATGATCGACGATGCGGTCGGCCACCTGCCCTTGTGACATTCCAGAAACGGTGTCAAAGTCGTTTGTCACGCAGTCTCAGCATACATTTCCCGCCAGGCGCACATGGACACTGTTCTAGTTGACATGTATGTATAAGTGCAGAAAAAAAGCCTTCCGCATATCTCAACCACACATAAGGACATGCACAAATATTTATGCATATATGTATTTGTATGTATGTGCGTTTGTTTGTGTATTAGCGTATAGAGAAATTGTAACATGTGAGGGAAAAATGTTAGAAAATGATTTCATTGGCCCAGAACTCAGCCAATGAGTATCGAGAAACGCAGCACCGTAAGTAATTTCACAAAAAAATCGACGTGAAAGATAAAAAGAATATATAGATTTTTTTTTGTATTATTTAAACTTTAAAATGAATTCTAGTTCTTCAAGCTCGTTCTGGTCTAAAAGAATAAGTAATTATTCGCAATGTTTAAAAGGTATTTATTTATCTTAATCAATAACTGGTATTTAATAGTTGCCATTATTTATTATAATTTAACTCTTAAATTACTTCAATAATATTTTATTGCATTTAACTTTTTAACCTTCATTTAATATTTTCTTAATTCTATATAGTTTAGTGCCTTAATAAATATATTATCAGCAGCAGCCCGGAGGGTATAAAAACAATAACTCTTTCTTCTTTTTATTCCTCCTTTCGAAGTGTGTGCCATCAAATTTTCATACAGAAACCAAAAGGGCTGTGAACATTTCACAAACAAACACACCTACGCAGGCAAATCATATTCAAATGCATTCATTAAAAATTTTCATTGTGTGTTCAATTAATTTATAGGAAAAGAAACTCTAAAACGTCCTTTTTGTTTAATAAATGTTATCTTACATTGCAAATCAATTATTTTGTGCAAGTACCTTTTCACCACCATTATTGCATGTAAAATATTCTCGTAGAAACCTTATTCATTAATTATAGAAGTAGCCAACACATTAATATAGTAATTATTTGATTGAATGATAAAGATTTTCCGTTTCTTTTTTTTTTTTTTCATAAACTTTATTTTCTAATAAGTACAGAACAATTATATTTTAATCGATTATATTTTAATCGATTATATTTTAATCAATGTTTGCAATGAAACGTTGCCAATTATCTTTACTAAACTTCCACAACTATGGATGTGAAAATGTTTACGACGAAGCCTTGAAGTTCGTTTTTTTCAGAGAATTTTTCCTAACAAAGCGTATATCAGTTATTGAAGGACGTCATCTGTACTATGGCCTTACACCATATATAAAGTAGAGTCTTATCACAATGGTTACTGCATTTAATTTATGAAGGAGAATGAATGTTTCTTTAATGAATAAAAAATACATTTTTTGTATTAAGAATACCAGCAGTGCATTTTGATATTAAAAAAAATTAACAGCAGTACATTATTGGAAAAGAAAAAGAAAAATACCACCAATATATTTTTAGAAAATATTAAAGCTTCCCAAAAAATTAAATTTCGACATTAAATGAAACATGGAGAATTGATGAACCTTTAAACCAACCAAAGATAAAGTAATGGATGCTGAACAATCTTCTTACGCATTAATCAGAGACTCTAGGCAAAAAAATAAATACAAGCGAGTTGAACTGTTATATAATACTTGTCTGCAAATATGGCAGCTAATGCTGGAAAATTTCTTATGGATGAAGAAGAGACTTGAGACACTAGAAACAAAGAAAAATGCGCTGAAATGTTATGTAATACCTATCCTCCGATATTGTAAAGAATGATAGAATTTTTTTTTTTCATAGACAACGAGGCAACAGAAACCAAGAAAACAATTATAAAGTGCAATGTAATATATGTCATCTAATATGGCAGCGAATGCTGGACAATTTCCTCGTGGATGAAGAGGAGACTTGAGGCACCAGAAACAAAGAAATGAGTACTGGACTGCTATGTAATATCTATCCTTCAATATGGCAGCAAATGCTGGACAATTTCCTCACTGATGAAGAGAAGGCTTGAAGCAACAGGCAAAACGAAAAGAGGTCTGCTATGTAATACATATTCTTGAAATAGAGTTCTGGACTGCTACATAATATCTATCTTCCAATATGACAGTCAATAGCAGTCTATATTTCCGAAATGAGACATTGTAATTATTTACACTGTTTATATTGTCCGGACTTTTTTCCTCATCTTTGTTTCCATATTCTAGAAGTGTCGGTCGTTGTCCACTCCGGCCTTCCAAATTTCACACCACCTGAAGGAGGCCACAGCGTATAACGGCCGAAATGTCGTAAATATGATAATAAAAATGCAGACAACTGTAACTAGTGTAAATAATGATAATCAATGTTACACTGTTTCCTCATCGATGAAGTTGAGATTTGATGCAAAAGTAATAAATAAATGTGCACTTCTGCTATTTAATACCAGTTCTCCTTTAAGTCGGTGAATGCTGGACAATCTCCTTACAGATAAATCGTAGACTTGAGACAACACAGAAAGTGTTCTACAGAAAGTTCTTGAAAATCGTAAGGCCTGCACATGATTACGTTTTAAGTAAAAATGGGGAAAAAAATGATACTTGTATTTAGAATCAGAAGAAGTCATATGGAATATCTACAACACATAATTAGGAAAGAAGTCTTGGAGAATTCGACTGAAATAAGGCCGGACAAGAAGTAACCTACCTAAAGGTGATGTAGCTAGAATCATTCCAGCGTAAGAAGCATTTACCGTTTTCTCCACTAATGATATCAGAGTGCACTTTGCCATAGTGTAATGCTGAGCAAGATTGTCTCACTAAATCAATTACATACCCCTGATTATTGAGACTGATCGTCATTGAGAGTTCCACACTTTCGGCCTTGCGCCACACCTAAGCTACACTTCGAAAATAATTAAGGGCACTTCGATGTGGTGTAATAGTTTACAACCTTGTCTCGCTAGAGAATTACGACCGATTAGTGAGTGTAATCATTTGCAAGCTTGCCACGCTGTATCAATTACAACCCCGATCATCATAAGGGCGTCCCATAATTTCGGTTTTGTGCCATATCTAAAGGCTAGCCTTAGAAAATTATTACGGTCTCGTCGATGTGGGACAATGGTTAGCAAGTTTGTCTCGTTAACTCAATTATGGTTGAGTAGGGAGTTAAACCTCACTGAGTGCCCAATTCTTATGATCTTGTGCCACATCTAAACTATGCTTATAATATCTTGTGCCACATCCAAACTATGCTTATAAAATCATTATGTGCACTTCAACTTGATTGGCAATCTTGTCTCACTAAATCAAATACTTACCAATGACAAGAGAATTCGATCTTCACTACGAGTTCCTCACTTTCCGCCTTGTGCCAGACTAAAGCTACTTTTCCCCATGGGGAGCTTAATATTGCCCGCAGCTGTGTCCATTCATTTATGGTATTTAATGGTGTCGTGACTGTAATAAAATATATTTCATACCGCCTGAATCAATTAAGAACTGAAAAGTGAGTTCGATCCTCACTGAGATTTCCACACATTCGGTCTTGTGCCGCATTTAAAGCTCAGTCAGTTATGAACCGTGCGTGATACACGCTTAGGCGATCATGTATCTTTCGATACATGACTGATAAGGCAGGTTTCCTGCCGTATGTTGCCATTTCTTTCTGCGATTGACTAGTTGCCATCAAAGGCTATAGAACCCAGTCTGTTCTGCTATTTACCTATAGCTGCGGGAAAAAGAAAAGGATCCATACCTTTCCCAAGGGTATTAGCACGTAAGTGGATGTAATATACGATGTCTAAAAAGCATTCTGTTATTTAATATTAACGAAAGAGTAGAATACCTAGGCCAGTGGTGCCATAGTCCATTTCAAAATGCTCACCTTAGCACCTCACAGACTTATCCTCTATGTGCTATGCGTGATACACGCTTAGGCGATCATGTATCTTTCGATACATGACTGACGAGGCAGATTTTTTTTCCCCGCAGTAAATTGCCATTTCTTTCTGCGATAGACTAGCCATCCAAGTTTATAGAACCCGACCAGTCCTGCTATTTACCCATAGCTCTGGGGAGAAGAAGCGGATTCATACCTTTCCCAAGGGTATAGCACGTAAGTGAATGTAATGAATTCGAGTGGAATTCGAACTCAGCTCTCCGATTCTTCAATCCGAACCACTATCCATTAGACCATCTAAAGCTACGCTTAAAAAATAATTAACGCCTCTTCGACTTGGTGTGATAGTTTTGAAGCTTTTCTTGCTGGAGAATTACGGCCGTGTAGTGCGTTCGATTCCCTCAGGGTGTTTCATTCTTTTGATCTTGTGCTACATCTACATTTAAACTACGCTTCGATATTTTTAGGCACTTCGACATGTAATGATTTGCAAGGTTGTCACGCTGTATCAGTTACGACAAAGTCCTGAGTTCGTTCCTCAATAGGCGCCCTATATGCTCTGCCTTGTGCCACATATACGTTTAGAAAATCACGATATCAGAGTTCAAGTGATTAAGCCATAGAAAAGAAAAAAAAGGGTCTGAACTTAATCTTTCAGGAGAGATCGATTTTCATAGTCTGTTAAGGGCACTCCAGACTTTACCTAATCAGATGGATACGTCATTTGTAGGGCTTGTGACATAGCTAGCTATTTTAGTTCTTTTACGATCTTTGACAGAATTAAATTGTTCCTCACTGAAATATATTGCTGTTGATTGATTGATTTGTTTTTTTTTAACGGCATATCAACTGATTATGGATCATTTAATTCCTAAATTTAATTTTCTTAGTCATTTGAAGTAATAAAAGTTTGATATATATTATTCTGCTTTCACAGTTGAATGCATGGTAGATGATACTCTGCTTCTGTGCATAGACATGTGTTTGTGGACATGATTACTGGAAGTGGTGATGTGTGTGTTTTATGTTGGAGTTTTGTTGAAGTTATATTTTGGAAAACAGTTTGATTGCTTTAAGAATTTGCTGGAATTTATATGGATTAATGTCATGACAGAGTTCTTTCATGTTGGTTGTTGGGTTGATTGGTTTTGTTTTGCGCCATATAAACCTCCATGGGTCATTCAATGCTAAAATGTAAATAAGTTGAACAATTTTGGGGCTTCAACTAAATATATATTAAACGCAATTTTCTGCTTTCAACTCCATATCAAATATATTACTGGTCATGTTGCTTTAAAAATGAATTGTTGCTAATATTTTTTTTTTAACATAAAAATATATTGCTGGTATTTTTACTATAAAAATGTGTGTTTTATACATTCATAATGTTTTGGGTTTTGTTTCACTATTTACCCATAGCTGAGACCCTAACAAGTTCTATCACCCCGGGTCAGGACGTAACTAGGAAAACAGCAATTAAGAGGTGATTCCTAGCTCCTGAAAACTTCCATTTTCCTGATTAGAGTCCTTGCTGTCAGATGTATTTTAACGTCATACTCAGGATCCTAGATTGAAATAATATAGCACTTCATCTGGCTTTAAGCAATGTATAAAGTAGACCCTTATCTCAATGATTACTGCCTTTATTTTTTGAAGGATAATTTATGTTTCTTTAATGGGGTTCTTTTCTATACGATTCAAAAAGAGAAAAATCCACACCTGTTGAAGATTATGTTCTTCAGTCAATTTATTTGGGACCCTAATTCGCAATTTTTGCATGTGGACAAAAACTTAATATAGATCGCAGGTGCGCCATTTGATTTATGGTATTTAAAGGTGTCGAGACTGTTATACGATGTATAATACCACCTGTTGCTTAGTGTTTACACAATTTACAAGGTTTTAATTTCAGTCAATTTATGTCTGTCCAAGCCAGCGTTCCCCTAAGTGGTTGATATCGATCTCTGGAAGTCGTTGGCCTTATTCATTTACTCGATAAATGCCTGGAGCGTCAGGAGGAGGCTGATAAATGACTTGGGATCAAAAGGGGCTGCGGAAACACCTGGGTGATAAAAAGCTGATCGATACACTTCGAGGAAATGTTTTGATACCAAAAGGTAAGATTTCTTCTGAGAAGGAGTTGGGGGTCTTGTTTCTAATATCGACAGAGTGTCGAATCGACCCCTGTTTATTTAAGAAGTTATAATGAATCAATATTTCTCGATTTTGTCAAGTGCCGCGTCGATTTAAATAGGGAGGTTATTTTATTCCACAATTCTTATTACACGTTAAGTGGATTCCTTCTTCTTCTTCTTCTTCTTCTTCTTCTTCTTCTTCTTCTTCTTCTTCTTGTGCCGTATCTCTTCATTACATTGATGATCATGACTCTCCATAATTTCCTGTCCTTTGAAGACCTTTATAACTTTTGTTTTTATGCTATCTGCTTCGCCATACATTCGCTCTAGCTAGACAGGTATTGCCGTATTTTCCTCTTTCCCGTGTCCTGTGAGTATCAAATTTTACAATCCTACTGTCCTCTTTATCCGCCAATAGAATTTCACTTGTACCTTCCTAATAAGCCTAGGTATCATTTTTGTTGCTATTGTCTCTAGAATTATGTTGTTGCTCATATATTCGGTTTAAATTAATCTCAGCATCCTCCATTAGGATCATATTTCTGTTGCTACAAATCTCTTCTTCATCTGTGAGGAGATTGCCGAACATTCACTACCATATAAGAGGACAGATATTACGTAACATTTCCATTCCTTTGTTTCTAACGATAATTTTCTGTTTCTTAATAGTTTGCTTTGCTTTTGGAACGCATGTTTTGCTACCCCGACACGCTTTCAGATTGTCGTTTCGCATTTTCTGGCATCAGATCAGCGTTTCCCAGATATTAAAACTTTCCCCTCTGCTTGACTTCGGTATCCCCAATTTATAATTTAAATGTCAGGCTGTACTATTTGCTAACAAAAAACGCATTCGGTCTTCCTGCAATTGAAGTTTAAATATTTCAAACTGGGATCAAGAGACATACATGACTCACATGAAAACAATTAAAAGAGGACTTTAAAATGGAGTTTGAAAACCCTGATGAAATATATTTAATTAAGTGTAGTTTTTTAGTTATATGCCAATGGAATTTCACTTGTATCTTCCTAATAAGCCTAAGTATTAGAATTATGTCATTGTTCATATATTGGCTTTAAGTTAATCTCAGCATCCACCAATAGGACCATATTTATGTTGCTACAAGTCTCTTCTACATACACGGCTCATATGAAAAAATTAAAAGAGGACTTTAAAATGGAGTTTGAAAACCCTGATGAAATGTATCTAATTAAGTGGAGTGTTTTCTCAATTTGTTTTGGAAGTAGAAAATATGGAAACGTAAAACTATGATTATAGCTGTTTTGATAGGTACATTGGGTATGAAAATGATGGGTACTGAAAATCATGGGAGTAAAAACCCTATCCATTTAAACGAAAGGTTCCAAATGAAGCAAAATAGGTGTTTCAGTATAAAATAGGCTTTCAAGACGTTTAAGTATAACAACATAGCCGTTAAAGTAGAAAACTTCTCTGTCAATTTGAATAATTCAAAATCCTACTAATAAATATCCAAACTTTATTGCAGCGGTTAATTCATTTTACTAGTACACACAGGTTCATGCATCGTTGAAGCTGATTTTAACTATGAAATATTCTAATTAAACGGAGGAACTGCCTGAACAGGGAATCTTTGACTTATTAATTTCTAAGTGATATCTAATGTTTAGGAGGTTAGAGAGGACGAAGGTCAATATGAATAACTTGTAAAATGATCATGGATATATATATATATATATATATATATATATATATATATATATATATATATATATATATATATGTTTGAACTTTATTTCAATACTTGATGATATCCCAGAAGTTAGCTATGATTACATTATTATAATGAGCATGTAATTTTCGTTGATGATCTATTTCATCAGATGTTAAGCTTGGATAATTGCTCAAAGTAGAGAACAATAGTGTTATAAAACCCCGGAGAATTCTAGTAATTCATTTCTAAGATATAACGGTTCAAAGCTTAATCTCACATTTGGAGAATTTTGCTGTAACACGATCTGGACAATGTTGCTGTTATATGCGACACACACACACACACACACACACACACACACACACACACACATATATATATATATATATATATATATATATATATATATATATATATATATATATATATATATATATATATATATATATTCTATAGATTCATTTCTGTAGTTCACTGCTAGAAGCAAGCAGAAATATTTCTCCCGATGATGGCCATTTTGGTCGAAACTAGTCGAGGAATCTAAATGGAATAATAATAAAAAAAAACGAAAGAATATTAATCTACAACCCAGTGTGTCTAAAGATTTTCATTTTTTTATTTTTTTATTGTTCAAAAAAAAAAAAAAATATATATATATATATATATATATATATATATATATATATATATATATATAACTTCGCTGATTATTGCAATAATTCAAATACTACTAATTAAGTATCTCAGACTTAGTGCAGTAGTTGACTAATTTTACTAGTATTCCCACATTCATGGCGGTTTGAAGATAATTTTAACCAAACCACGCAAACCCGATTCTATTTAAGCGGAGGAACACACTGAACAGGGAATTTTTTACACATTAATTTCCAAGCAATATCTAGTGACATCTAATTTTTCTTTTACTAATGTTCAACCAATACAAGCCCCAACAGCCACTCGAGTTAGAAGGTTTCCATGAGGTATTGCATGAGCGTAAAAATGGGCAAAAATAAAGATCTTGGATCGATGCAGGAATGATTTGGCTAGCTCTAGACTTGAAGTGGTCAAAATT
Source organism: Acanthosepion lycidas (assembly GCA_963932145.1). NCBI lineage: Eukaryota > Metazoa > Mollusca > Cephalopoda > Sepiida > Sepiidae > Acanthosepion > Acanthosepion lycidas. The sequence continues at coordinate 50,608,843 of OZ010609.1, read as the reverse complement.
TAATTAGTGAATAACATTTCATAGTTCAGTCGGAGACGTTAGGACTATAGTTAAGAAGTAGATTTTATAATGAACCGGAAACCCAATCCTACCTAAACAAGAAAACAATGCATCAGCTTCTAATACTGCTCAAAAGTCAGGGGTGGAGTATGAAACCGATGATAAGATATCTAATATAATATCTGATAGCAATATCTAATGATGTTGCTTGAAAATTAATGAGTCAAAACGCACTTCAACTCACAAAACAAATATTAACAATTAATGTTATTAGGCTATTTAATAATAAAAAAGTATTTACTGTGTTTATTATTAACTAAAATATTCTTGTTCCTGTTGTTATTCGTATTCTTGTTCTCATTATTATTATTTTAAAAAAATATAAAACTTTGTACTTTGTACAAATATCGCTTGTCTTGACAACATGAAATCGCAAAAAAAAAACACTTAAAAACGAGTAAAAAGCACCCAGCGTAAATGGCATTCGACTGAGACTTGCGTGACATGATGATCATAAACAGTGCCATAATTTTACCCCAGATAAAAACACTGAAAAAAAAAATCGATCAAAATTCTTTAGTTATCATCTGATACCGAAATATTACTGGAATTTCGAAAATGCTACACAACAGCAACGAAGACATTTCACAATAATATCGGCGTTTTAATGAGATTTTTCACAACCCGGTTTCTTTCGAACGAAATAAAAACATCAGAGAAATTTAAAAATAATGTAATTGTTCACATTGAAAACTCCATTGAAATCTCGGGGTGTTGTACCACATAAAAGAATGAAAACACTGCTGTGCAACAACATAAGTTAAATCAATTCTCTTACAAATTTAATGAAAAACATCACAATTTCTTCAGAAGATGGCAATTGTACTGATTACCATTCAAAATACATCACCAAAACCATATATATTCTGAAAGTACACGGGTTACTTAGATAAGTATATTTCATTTTGGTCAAAGAGGGCCCTGGTGGACACAAAAAAATGAAAATTTTCTTCCCTTTGATATAAATAAAGTTTATGTTTGAACAAGGGAATTAGTACTATCCAAAATATAGGATAAAGTCAAAAGATGGAGGTCACCTCGGCAAGTTCATTTTGATCAAAGGGTTTCCCCGAGGGGCACAAACCCACCAGAGAGTTTTATTCAGTGGTGGCTATTATATATATATATATATATATATATATATATATATATATATATATATATATATATTAGGTTGGTGCAAAAATAATGACGTAATAATGTCGTTTTTCGACGTTAAAAAATACTTTAAAAACGGCATTATTACGTCATTATTTTTGCACCAACCTAATATATATATATATATATATATATATATATATATATATATATATATATAACTTAGGTTCCTACTTAAAAAATGACAAATTATACTTAAAAATGAGATATATTAAAAAGATTAACAATAAATCATTTTCAGATAATTTATATTAAATTTAAGCATATATATATATTTTTAAATTATATTAAAGAATAAAAAAAAATTATGATAAAATGAATTATCCATTTTTAACATTAAAGATAAGTTAACTCAAGTAATATTAAACAAAAAACTAAAAACATACCAAAACATACCAAAAACATATCATATGTAAAAAAGCTAAAAAATAAACGCCCACCCCCCAAAAAAAAAGAACAAAAAAAATATATATAGTTAAAGAGGTGTAAGTGATAAAAGAAAAGAGAGTTCTTAGGAACAGGGAGAATTATAAGCTAATCATAAATAATTACATCGGTTACACAACCACATGCTTATCCAGACGTCTCACGTTACACCTATCTGATCAAAGCTCCATTAGAACCCATTTAAACACACACACAAACTTACCTGACTCTATTAGAAACATACTAGTAGAAAACGCAAATATATTAATTGATTCTACCTGCAAAAATGATTAAAAATAATGGAATATTTATTAATAAAAAAGAAAAAAAACAACTCTTAACAATATTAACTACGAACAAAGCCACAATGTGCTAACCGTATTCGGAAATTAAAAACACCCCTACCACACACTAAGACATACACAGAACGCACACACTGAAAGCTGAAAAATCGAATCATCCTTGATAATGGCTAAAGGTATAGCCGAAAGCGCTCGGAAATATAAAATATTTGGACAGTTCTTACACACCCTTTGTCCAGAAAAGAAAGATCTTGTTAGAACACAAGAAAAAATAAATAAAAAAATTAACCGTAGTACCTTGTCTGTCGTTTTTAATGAAACATGCATATATATATATATATATATATATATATATATATATATATATATATATATATATATATATGTATATGTGTGTGTGTGTGTGTGTGTGTAGTTATATATGTAGTTTTCTGTAGTTTAGTGCTAGCAGCAAGCAGAAATATTTCTCCTCCCGATGATGGCCATTTCGGCCGAAACTAGTTGAGGAATCTAAATGGAATAATAATAATAAAAAAAACGAAAGAATATTAATCTACAACCCAGTGTGTCTGAAGATTTTAATTTTTTAATTTTTTTTATAGTTCAATATATATATATATATATATATATATATATATATATATATGTGTGTGTGTGTGTGTGTGTGTGTGCATGTATTATATAAAAATTCTTTTTCAGCACTCTTTTAGTATCAGTTTAGCGCTTCATTCTTCATATAAACACAGTTTAATTTCTTGCGGTTAATATCCAGGTTCATTTTGTCAAACGTCTTCCCTTTAACGCTAATAGCTTCCACCATCACCTAACCAACGAACCAGACATTTCGTCTGACTGAAACACCGAAATGGATAAATTCTATATCAATTTTGCGACTGCTGTCAAAGTAAAATTTTGAATTTCTATTTCATTTCCGACACGAACACAGTCTATACGCTATAAACTCCAACTATTTTCAATGAATATGACATCTACAACGTATGGTCAGCTTTATGTTCAGCTGCGGCTTCGAAATGAACTCAATACCATAGAAAACGAGATGATCTACAAGAATAAAATATATAATTACAGTGATCCCTCGTTTATCGCGGTAGGTTGGTTCCAAGACCGGCCGCGATAACTGAATTTCCGCGAAGTCAAGACGCCATATTTACAGTATTTATTTAACGTGTATTTGGACTTTTAAAACCCTCCCTGTACTATTAAAAAGCCACCAATTACAGTACTCTATTAATAACAAGGACAACTGTTAAGCAATAACACTTTAGATCAAAAAAATTAAGATTGTTACTGTATTCAAAACGAAAGAAGTTGAAGTAGAATTTGAATGAAGATGGTGATGAATTTGCTGCACAGTAGAATTGATGATGATGAAGCTGATCATGACTTCTACTGTGCAGCCGATAATTGTATTTTACGTCTCTTCTGACAGCGGTGCCTTTTCTATTGCTATTTTACGCTTCTTTTGTCGTTCCTAAACCAGGAAATAATATTTATTATTATTATTTTAATGGGTTTAATGAAAAATTTTAGGTGTAGATATATATCGATTTTTCTAGAATTTTCCAGAATTTTCCAGAAATTCCGCAATTTATTTTCCATATATATATTTTAAAAATCCGTCAAGTCGTGAATCCGCCATAGTAGAACCGCTAATTAGCGAGGATCAATGTATAAAGAAGTAATCTATTTTTTTTCTTTTTATCAACACGATCAATTTAATCCTTATTTTAGTGGGGACCAATATTTGAGTAGACATACCGTTATTTACAAAGCAATTATTAGGTTGGTGCAAAAATAATGAGGTAATAATGTCGTTTTTTGACGTATTTTTTAACGTCAAAAAACGACATTATTACGTCATTATTTTTGCACCAACTTAATATAAATGTTTGTCTGCAGACCTGAATATTCGTTAAAAAAATTCGAACCTACCGCGGAGAAATCGTTTGATCGGACTTGCTTTAAACCGTCTAGCCATCGTAGAGTCCCGAAGATAAAACGTGACTTAATAGTTCCTTACAAATGTAAATCCTTCTCAGGTTCTCGAATGTTCATATCCGCTCACTTTCATAACTGAATGTAAACAAAGCAATTTCTAAAGAAGTAATGGCTTTTTTATATTAATTAAACGAAGAGATTTTATCATTTTCATTGTTATTTTAGTGGATTTTCGTAGTGGCTCCTTTTTTATTTAACAGTATATTTATTAATTTTCGTCTACCGGCCTGTGTTTAGGACTCTATGATTCGTTATTCCAGACCTTCATAACAAATTAATTATATCTACAAAGTAAAAATCAAATGTTCACCAAGAAAAGCAATGAGATCAAACATAACCAATGTAAGTAATTACGAAGATAACGATTTTGTGAATTCTTCAAAGTCATTGAAAATACTCGGGGGTTTCAAAACAGAAACAGATCGATATTTTGGAACAATCTACGAAGGCCCAAATCGATCAATCAATCATCTCAGCTGAAATACTAAGTAATTGCAGTAATTATTACGACTATCGACCCGGCATATGAAAATGGCGTCGCAATAATTGCCTATTGAAGGAAATTTCCTCGTCACGAAAACCTCGAGAAAGCTATTGAACGTTAAACATTTGATTATGTAGAACAACACAGTGTAACAAGACATACTGACTTTTCCCAGAATATACATGGGTATAGTTTAACGTTCCCAAATATATTCTGAGCTATGATTGTGGATAAAGTACTTCATACCTAGAGTATACAAAATAGACTTGTCTAAACGATGAACGCATTTAACTTATATCATTTATATCAACGCGATTATTATATGATTCCTGTGTGTTTGTAGGATGTATAATAGTAATTGAAAAAAGTGAAGATGACGAGACAAAATGGATAATTTTATATACTCTTGTCTTCCTCAGTTAAAAATGAAAGTAAGCTAAAACTGTCTGATAAGAATATGGCTTGGAATGTCTGAGGATTAGTGGGAATTATAAATCATATTAATTACCTTAGCTTATCACTTTCTAATGTCCAGACTTACAGAGTGTATGTCCGCCCGTCTGTTTGTTTTATCTATATTTTAGCCTTTTGATATTGTAGGATTTTAAATCAGGGGTTTTGTTATATATATATATATATATATATATATATATATATATATATATATATATATATATATATATATGATATTTATATATAACAAAAGCCCTGATCATTTCTGTAGTTCACTGCTAGCAGCAAGCAGAAATATTTCTCCTCCCGATGATGGCCATTTTGGTTGAAACTAGTCGAGGAATCTAAATGGAATAATAATAAAAAAAATGAAAGAATATTAATCTACAACCCAGTGTGTCTAAACATTTTAATTTTTGAATTTTTTTATTGTTCAATATATATATATATATATATATATATATATATATATATATATATATATATATATATATATATAATTAATGATTTAAAATGTTTTTCGCTACACAGATATAACCATGTTTCAAAAATAGAAGCTAAAAGCTTCAAATTTAAATTTGTAATTAAATTAAAGACATTAGTTCCATTTCATCCTCAAGCGAATTTTGGAGTAACTTATTACTGTATTTTAAAGGCACAGCAAATACTGCAATACTGTTTATTATAAACAGGACATTTACTTAAATATTTGTATCTATAAAAAGTATAGTATTTACATTATTCGAACTATTGTCCTCATCTTTGTCGCCATATTTATCACAACGTTTCGGCCGTTGTACGCTCCGGCCTTCTTCAGGTGGTTGGAATTTCGAACTGAACCCTTTATTTCGCTCACTGGGGTAGACTGTTCTAGTTCCACGTGCCATGTTTGATGGATGTCAGTTATCAGTTATCTCCTGCTAATTTTCCCTCTGAAAATTCTCCACTGCCTTAACTGGGTATTGAACTCACTGTGCCATGTGTCCTCAAGGACACATGGCACAGTGGATAAAGGCGTTGGTTAGATCCAGTGACAGACGCAAAGAGTGTGGGTGTACAAATACTTTCGTCGTTGACTATATATATATATATATATATATATATATATATATATATATATATATATATATTATAATATATAGTATAGTATAATATATATATATATATATATATATATAGTATAATATATAGTATAATAATATATATATATATATATATATATATATATTATACTATACACTATATTCGTCGTTGACTCTCTCTATCTCTCTATCTCTCTCTCTTTATATATATATATATATATATTATACTATAGACTGCTACATTAGAACGCGTAAAATATCGACTACAAAAATTAACGTTAAAAACAAATGATGGTACTAAACGATTTTATTCAAAATTGATGTTAATGAAACACTACTTCTCTTCCAGTTTTTGTAAAATTTTCCATAGAGTTAAAAAGGATTTATATTAAGAAAAGGAAAGAAGAAAAGAAATCAGTAAAAAAAGGAAAGATGAAAGAAAAAGAAAAAAAATCTCAAGAGAAAGCATCGGAAATTAACCCTACTATCTAAAAATGTCCTTTTTTTTTTAACATTCTGTGGAGTATTTTTGTTTGAATATATGACTTCATATAGAAATGCCAAGGTATTGTAAATGCGACATGTTGATACAGCGTATCCATTCAGGTCGCGTTTCCGTTCAAATTTGAATTCTCTGATTCAACAGAATTTCATTGGTTTAATTCTTATCAACATATTTCTATATCCTCACTTCTTAACTTTCTTCCTATGAATCTGGTAATTTTGTATATATTTCTCTATTTTTCTTTGCCTTTCGTCTTTGTCTTTTCTCTTGGTAGTAGAGTTAATTTCCTAGGCTTTCTCTTTTTCTTTTTCTTTCCTCTTTTTTTTTCTTTCCTCTTTTTTTTATTATTGATTTCTTATCTTCTTTTCCTTTTTCTTTATTTAACCAGTAATCCCCTTATAATGCATAGAATACGGTAACATTGCGATATTTTTATTAAAATTTAAATTATGTAACGGTCAGTGCCTACTCAGCACTTGAAGATTACGTTTTGCATGAAATTCTGAGTTGTGCTAACGAGGAGAAAAATAGATACGTATCAATATATACTTAATGGCTATATGATATTACATCGAGCAATATTTTATTAACACCAGCACTTAATGCACGATATCTTAGACACACACACACACACACACACACACACATATATATATATATATATATATATATATATATATATATAGTCTTAAGGTGTGCTATATTTATCGGATAAAGTGCTCAATATCAGAGATAGAACGTGTCTAAATATAAAGGGTGATCATAGAAGTCAACACTTAGAGGCGACAGTCTCTTTCATGCTAGTACAATCGTCAGGCCTGAAACAGACTGTCGCCTCTCAGTGTCGGCTTCTATGTTCACTTATATATATATATATATATATATATATATATATATATATATATACATGCTTACAGGCATAGGTGCATACATACGCACCCATTTAGGTAGGTACCTCCACGAAAATGTAAACAAACAGAGATAGCATGATGAAAAAGACGCCGAACTTGACGAAAACAATTTTTTATCGTCTAATGTTCATATTATTATTAAAGAGGAAAGATCAAAGTATTTTGGGGGTATTTTTTTACATTTTTTAATCGTTCTTAGCACGTCCGAAATTTTCGTTACAAATTTTGTTTTTTTTTGTCACCAAAAAAGGACAGATAATCAATCATTTTCAATCATTTTCAATCATTTGTTAAAAAGATGAAAATCTGACTTTGATATTCTTTTAAAAATCAATTATCATTTTTTCAAAACTGATTTTAATAAAATCAGAAATTATAATGTTTATTTAAAATATTTTGAACCAAGCTTAACTTAGCTTCTGCGCCGAAAAAATGTAATTTGAAAATAAAACAAAGCAGGTCATAACCTTTCGCCTCGTTGACAGCTGTTGACAGCTGTTGACAGCTATGATTCATGACGTTTAGATAACTTACGGGAGGATAATTCTTTCTACGGATGGAAGGAAGTGAAATTATTTAGATTTAAATGAACAAATTATTTACCTCGTTACTTTTAAGAAAAACTTTCAGCGCTCTAATTTTTTCATTTTTTTTTTTTTGTACTTAGCTTTCATCTTTACGTTTACGATGCTTTATGGAAAATATAAAGAAATTAAAAAATAAGACTGTTAAGAGTGAGATTAAATTTCATAAGAAAGAGGTATCTATTATTTATACGTACCTTATGAATTTTTATCAGAAGTGTACATAAAATACTATAATTTTATATATAATTTTATTTCTCCATACGTGTTTCGCAAAAGTAAAGGCCTTAAGAGCGGAGAACAATGCTGAACTCAAATAATGCAACTAAATTGTATCCTGGTTGATCTTCCGTACTTTATAATTAACGCTCTATTATAAGCATAAAAGTTACATTTTTTAATTACGTTGGCTAATCCGATTGGTCCAAACGATACAATTTTCAAAGCGCTAGACAATGGCGGTCTCATCTGGACACAATTGAAAGCTTGGCACTGCTTTTAACTAATTTTATAATATTTTTAAATACTTAATGTAAAAATCTATTATAATTAAAAGAAATAACAAATAATTGTATTAAAAATTCAATTTTCATTGAAAAAATTTTTTGCTTTCAGAAAATATTGTCCATATTCATAAAAACAAATAGAAGCAAATAAAAGCATTTGAAATTAAATAATATATTTGTTTTATTGAGTTTTGTATGTTACAATTCAGAGCTGATTTTCAGGTACGTTGGCCACAATTAAAAAAAAAAAATACATGATTTGCATTCTTCAAAGCCTTGTGCTTTTAACTATTGCAGTCTGTAGGGGGCGGCAAGATCTAATTTCTAGAGTTTTTCATAAAATTAGTTATGGGGTGTTAATAAAAATGAAAAAAAAGTATTTCTGCCATGACTTTTATAAAAAACAACATATTTATAATAATTTCGATCATCTGTGAATAGTTTGTAAAAGTTTCATTAACATCTGACAATTATTTTTATTTTTACAAGATTTTCAAAATTAATGTGTGTAAATACAAAAAAACGCGCTAAAATTATCTATGTTATTTACTACCCCTTGTTGCAACAAAGATAAACAAAGTTTTTAAATCAAAATTTAGAATATTCTAAAAAGATGGAAAAAATTTTGAAAAATAATTAAAAAAAATTTGGTCTATCCTCTTCATAAAAACATAAGCATTTAGACGATAAAATTTTGTTTTTATAAAGTTTGGCGTCTTTTTCATCAGACTATGCTCTTTTTTTTAGCGATTTCGTAGAGGTACCTACATTTAGGTATAGACATACAATTGTGCTTTTAATTTTACTGGTAATAACGCCAGATATAAGCTACTTCAACATTAATTAATTTTGGCTAACCAAAATAATATAGACACCGAGAATATCAATCTAGTAACGTGAAAAGCAATAATCTGAATAAAAAACGGAAAATCATGCTTTCCCGATCACTATGATCTTTAATCTGGAGTAAACTGTTATTTATCCTATAAATCCTCATAATATGAACCTGACAATCCCACGGTATACGCCCTTACGACAAACTCATTCAGAAAGTAATCCAGAAAATACATTAGATGTTAAGAATTTAGCGGATATAATAATTTACTGATATCTTACTTGGGTATTTGCGCGTAAATAAATATAACGAACCCAAAGGGAATTGGAAATTGCCCGTCTACATTCCAACACTTAGGTCATATCATTACAGCTTATGCACATCGAAGCTGAGAAAACCTGGTATTTCCAAGCGTTAGCCCATCTAGGTACAGAGCAGTATCAACCTTACTTAACTTAGGGGATCACACGAAAGTAGGTGTTTCAACGTGATATGGTCGTAGGCCTGCATTGAGTAGCGCTTGGTCACTGTATTGGGTGAATTAATTTCACGACAGAAATCATTGTAGATTTGGGACATAAACAATCGAAACCCTCCTTGAATATCGTCGGCGGATACTATTATATACATTTTTATACGATTAACAGTCAATAAAAAAAACAAGAGCCAATCAAAATAGTCGGTTACTGAATGAGGATCTTACGGCCGTATCACGTTGAAACAGCGGTTCTCGTATAATAATCGAAATCAAGCAAGGTCAAAACTGGTCAGTAGCTAAGGGGTGTGGATATATATATTGTTACATCTGGTCTAAAAGTTATATATCCGACAATCATTCTGAAATCTGGCCAGTTTAACAAACTAGTTTTTCACATACAGGTCAGAGGAAGTTATTAGGTTATATTCAATAATGGCATCCCAAATTTCCAGGAACCGTTTCTAAGTAGGCAGGTACTCATTAGGAACCTATTCTGCTTATTTTCTTTTCAGTCTGAGAATGGAAACAAATCACTTTATTGTATCAAATAGAATTAAACCATTTTGATAATTTAATAGAAAATATTTATTAATTAAGATATTTCCAGATTGAAATTCTGTTCTCATCATATTTCTCTTCAGTATATTTCTCTTCAGTCTCTAGTGTCATCAGCTGAGGTTTGGTTTCTTAGTGATATAAGAACTGAACCGCTGCAATCCCAACGATTCACCTATCAAATTTATGATTAGATTAACCATATTTTTAACTTGAAGACGATTTCTTTTGTCAGAATAAAATATGTTCATCACACAAAACCCTCTTTCAACCTCCGCAGGAGTTACAGCGATGGTATTAATTATATTTTTAGCTCTTTGGATAATTCTGCGTACAACATCTTTATTGTAATTTCTCGTTACATTTTCAACATAATCACGGAAATCCTTAACAGAGATCTCTTGGCAAAATACTTTACAAACGTTTGGCAACTTCTCTTCATCTTTCCATGGAACTACAGATTCTTCCATATTTCAAAAATCTGCGTTCGCTATATTAACTAATTCAAGAATTTTATGATTTATGTTATCAGAGCTATTGCTTATGCCATCACAATCCAATTGTCTTAATCTCGTATTTAATATCACTGCATTCAGTAACTTTTGATGTGGAAAATAAACATTGTTCTCAACAAAATTAATATGCAGAAATTCTTTAGAAACCGTTATCTATCTGTCATTTTTTTAAAAAAAAGTTTTCTTTCTTTTCATCACCACTGACTGCTGCTTATTTTCGTGGTAGGGGATGTGTGTCTAACAGAGTTTCAATAGGAGCGCGCACGAGCGCGGCGTAACTAACATTTCACCAAGACCATCGGCTATTAATATATAAGATTATTTTCGGATGATCCGACAACCGGTTCGTTGAAATTATATAATTTGAAGAATTGGTTCGCATCAGCCGGTAGGATGGTACTAATGGTTATATTCTGGACTGGGGTGGTATATGTTAGCCTAACCTATATTATATCAGTCAGTTATGTGTCATGCGTGATACACGCTTAGACGATCATGTATCTTTCGATACATGACTAACGAGGCAGATATTTACCCTGCAGTAGGCTTTTATGCGGTAGACCAGTTGCCATCCGAGGCTACAGAACCCAGTCTGTCCTGCTATTTACCCATAGCTAGGTGGGGTAGAAGAGTATTCATAAGTTCCCTAAGGTTATTAGCACATAAGTGAACGTAATGGATTCCAGTAGAATTTGAACTCGTCTCTCCGATTCCTCAATCCGAGCCGCTATCTACCATGCCTCCCTATTATATACGCTAGTATAAAGTAGCCTAGCTTCGTAGAACCTAGCTGTACTCTGTGCTGTTACACTAGGAGGAGAATACAAAAGCATATAGTACAAATGTAAATATTGGTTGATTTGTATTAATTTTGTTTTTTTTATCAATACCTATATGGGTAATTTAATGCCGTAAACTAAATATTTTAACGCTTCGTTTTTGGTTTCAACTAAATATATTTTGAACCTAATTGTATGTCTTAAACTACAGATAAAAGCTATTGTTGGTAATTCTATTATAAAATTGAATTGGCGATCATTTTGCAATAAAATTGTATTGTTAGTCATTTGGCTATAAAACTGTACTGTTGATAATTTTCCTGTAAATATTTATTGTTGGTAATGTTCCTTTCAAATTGTATTGATGCTAATATTATATAAATAAGTATTGTGGGGCAATTCGGGGCGGTGTAATGGTTAGCAAGTTTGTATTGCTAGAGCAATTCGTAGTGAGTTCGAACCGAATTAGGTGTCCTATACATTCGGCCTAGTGCCGCAGCTAAGCTACGCTTGGAAAATTCCTATAAATAATTACTGTTGATCATTTTACTATAAATTTCCATTATTAGTAATTTTTATATAAAAATGTATTGATTATAATTTTAATGTAAATTGTATTGTTATATTTTTATGTGTTTTTTCTTTTTTTGGTGGGGTCACTATTTGCTCATAGCTGGGATCCTAACAAGTGCTATCAACCCGGATCATGGCGGGCATGAGAACAACAGCAATTAACCTGCAGGTCGCTATCACAGTGACAGTAAAGTATGGTAACCTCGTAATCATTTGAAGACCCAGATTCCTCTGTTTTTTATTTTTTCCACACACAAACCTGCCTAATATGATGGTGATGAAATAGCAAAAAAAAAAAAAAAAATGAAGATTGCCATGATTTTACACCAGATCAAAACACAATAAAAATTCTGACGGAATGCCTTTAATCATCAACAGACACCGAAATTTTGCTGGGATTTCGAAAATAGTACAAAACTTCTATAAAGACATTTTGCAAAAATATCAGCATTTTAAAAAAATTGAAGATAAATATATACACACACACACGCACACACACATATATATATATATATATATATATATATATATATATATATATATATAATGGACTCTCCCGTAGGTTTCGACGTATTAGGATCAGCCAGGTTATTGATTCAGTTATAAAGTTTATGCGCTAATCTTAAGTGGCATTTAAGACCCGCTAGTGATTTATAAAGAAGGCCACATATGGAGAAAGTGTGAGGATTGTGAGATGAGTTCACTGTTAGATTTGTTGACATTTTAGATCTTGCTCTCGCTTCTGGAAGACGATTCAGAAAAGCAGATTGAAAATTGCTGAGTCCACTAAAACACGGTAATCTTCATTCTAATACATATATATATATATATATATATATATATATATATATATAGAGAGAGAGAGAGAGGATAGATAGATAGATAGATAGATAGATAGATAGATTTCCAGGTACGATGCGCACAAATAGAGTACAATTCCAACGTCTGTTACATTTAATTTCAAAGAGTAGACCAATATTATTTACTTTCATTATTACACCGAAAATATCCTGATGAGATGGATTGATATGCATTGAAATACAACTGCAATTGTGTACCGATTTTTTACAAGTATTCGGTGTCATATGCTAATATATATATATATATATATATATATATATATATATATATATATATATATATATTGTTTACCGGAACGTATATATATATATATATATATATATATATATATATATATATATATATACCTATATGTGTGTTAGTGTCTGTGTGTGTGTGTGAATATATACACAAATACGTTTCAGTAAACAATGTTGATAAGGTACTTACTTAAGCGTATTATTCTTTTTCTGTATTTTCTTTTCTGGAATAATCTTTGTGGAAATTGTGCTAAATTTTGTTGATTCCGAGTGCTTTCGGCTAATTAATTAGCGACGTTGAAGGATAAATTATACTACCAAAGTCAATCCTACTATACTAAATTAATATATAATAATTATACTAATAACAAAACGGGTGTGCGCTGTTGTGTAATGGACACCGGCTTGGAATGAGGAATCGGACAGTCGAATTCTAATCGGATTCGTTTCATTACGCGCAAATATCGTTAAGAACGGTATGCATCATGGATTTCCACAACACCATATATTGTGTGTCTTTTAGTAGTTTTCTTCTTTGGCTAAGGCTTCCGATTTTCTCCCTGTCATATCATTTAACAATTCAGAGAAATTATCACATCTTTTTGATCGTTGTAACTTTGTCCATCTTCAGTACTCTGTCCATGCCTAGGTAGATTTTGACAATCGCTATAAGAGGCACGATGGAGTAATGGATAGCGGCTCGGATTGAGGATTCGGAGAGCCGAATTCGAAATTCAGTCGAATCCATGGAATACGTGCAATAACCCTTGGAAAAGGTATGGATCCTCTTCTTCTTTCCCTAGTTATGACAGGACAGGCCATGGATAGTACGTGAGTCTACCGCAGAAAGAAATGGCAACCTACTGCGAGAAAAATATGTCTCGTCAGTCATGTATCTTTCTAAGCGTGTATCACATAACTGACTGACTCTTGGGAAAGATATGGATCCTCTTGGGTAAATAGCAGGACAGACCTGGTTCTATAGCCTTAGATGGCAACTGGTCTACCACATAAAGAAATGGCAGCTTACTGCGGGAAAAATCTGTCTTGTTTCGATACATGATCGCCTAAGCGTGTATCACGCATAGTACATAACTGGCTGGATTTTGGGAAAGTTATGGATCGTCTTGTTCTACTCCTATTTATGGGTAAATAGCAGGACAGACAGGGTTCTATAGCGTTGGATGGCAACTGGTCTACCGCAGAAAGGAATGACTACCTAATGGAGGAAAAAAATCTCCCTTGTCAGTCATATATAGAAAGATACATGATCCCCTAAGCGTGTATCACGCGTGAAACATAAGTGACTGAAACTATCGCTTTAGTTTTTAATGACTTTATAAATTAATTCTCTTGACGTAATTGGTGCGCGTTAATCATAGATAATCAAACATTATAGATTGAATATGTCAGATCAAAATTCAGCTACTTATTACTATTAGGTTGGTGCAAAAATAATGACGTAATGATGTCGTTTCTGCCGTATTTTTAACGTCAAAAAACGACATTGTTACGTCATTATTTTTGCACCACCCTAATAATAACTGATACCTGTCTGTTTACACACTTACATAGTGGAAAAATAGACCCCTTAGAAATTTCTGGCATGTGTTATTGTTCTGTCACCCATGTTTTTCTACTCTAAGTCCATATCTTTTCCCTATGCATGTTCTTGATTTTTCGTTTTCTATTAAGCGTGACCTTTGTGACACTTGGGAGCATCTTCCCTCTAGGATCCTCTGATTCTGTAAAGTCTAACCACGAATCAGTACCAATGCCTACAGATTGCAGCTCCTGTGTTCTGATATCTTGTATCTCAGTTTCGAGCTTCCCCGAGGCAATTATCTTATGAGTCTACAGAGGGCGTTTGAAATCCCGCGGCGCCGATGACGTTGTCCACTTACGACTCTGGAAATAGATGCTATCTTACCTCTCCACAGAAAATTCTCTCTTCATCTTTTCACCTTTTCATGAGAACTTGAGAAATCTATGAATTCGGTGCATACGATATATTTAGGGACCCCTTAATCAGCTGGAATTTAGTATTCGATTTTCGCATTTAACAGGTTTGTGACACAATCACTCCTTGTAGATTTGCAGTTTAGTGTGCGCATTTTAAATTGCTGTTCCATCATCATAATCATCATCATCATTATCATCTTCTTCTCCTCCTCCATCTTCTTCTTTTACTTCTTCTACTCCCATTTCTTTTTTCCTACTTCTTCTACTTCCCCCTCCTTCACATTCTTCTTCTTTTTCTTCTCCCTTCCTTCTTCTTCCTCCCCTTTCTATTTCTTCTTCTTCTTCTTCTTCTTCTTCTTCTTCTTCTTCTTCTTCTTCTTCTTCCATTTCTCTTTTCCTTCTTCTTCTTCTTCCCCCTCCTTCACCTTATTCTTCTTTTTCTTCTCCCGTCCTTCTTCTTCCTCCCCTCTTCTTCTTCTTCTTCTTCTTCTTCTTCTTCTTCTTCTTCTTCTTCTTCTTCTTCTTCTTCTTCTTCCATTTCTTTTTTCCTTCTTCTTCTACTTCCCCCTCCTTCACCTTATTCTTCTTTTTCTTCTCCCTTCCTTCTTCTTCCTCCCCTTTCTATTTCTTCTTCTTCTTCTTCTTCTTCTTCTTCTTCTTCTTCTTCTTCTTCTTCTTCTTCTTCCATTTCTTTTTTCCTTTTTCTTCTACTTCCCCCTCCTTCAACTCATTCTTTTTCGTCTCCCTTCCTTCTTCTTCCTCCCCTTTCTATTTCTTCTTCTTCTTCTTCTTCCATTTCTTTTTTCCTTCTTCTTCTACTCCCCCTCCTTCACCTTATTCTTCTTTTTCTTCCCCCTTCATTCTTCTTCCTCCCCTTTCTATTTCTTCTTTCTTCTTCTTCTTCTTCTTCTTCTTCTTCTTCTTCTTCTTCTTCTTCTTCTTCCATTTCTTTTTTCCTTCTTCTTCTACTTCCTCCTCCTTCACCTTATTCTTCTTTTCCTTCTCCCTTCCTTCTTCTTCCTCCCCTTTCTATTTTTTCTTCTTCTTCTTCTTCCATTTCTTTTTTCCTTCTTCTTCTACTTCCCCCTCTTTCACCTTATTCTTCTTTTTCTTCTCCCTTCCTTCTTCTTCCTCCCCTTTTTACTTTTTCTTCTTCTTCTTCTTCCATTTCTTTTTTCCTTCTTCTTCTTCTTCTTCTTCCATTTCTTTTTTCCTTCTTCTTCTACTTCCCCCTCTTTCACCTTATTCTTCTTTTTCTTCTCCCTTCCTTCTTCTTCCTCCCTTTTCTATTCTTCTTCTTCTTCTTCTTCTTCTTCTTCTTCTTCTTCTTCTTCTTCTTCTTCTTCTTCTTCCATGTGCCGTTTTCCTTACGGAACTTGGCGGTGACGAATCTCCAGAATTTTCCTATCACGTGCAGCTCTTATCCGTTTGTCTCACTTTGCCAAGGTTTCCCGCTCAGTTCCGCTATCCATTTATAGAAGCTCCCCGGTTAAGTGTCTCCCTACCTTCCCCTATCTCTCTTGCCCTCAGTATAAACCGGAAGGGTTAAGTTTTCCAAAGCCTCCCCTTCCTCATTATATGTACATGGAATTGACACCTGTTTAAAATTGTTACAACTATTATTGCTATCGCCATACAAATGCAGCAAATTTGTTCTGAGGTAAATGCCCACCTGTAGGAGGGTGCATATTTTTCTAACAAAATTTCTCGAATATTAAGACCGATAAAGGGAGATTAATAAATATGCAGTTTAATAAATAAATCAGAATATCCGAAATACTTGTCGCCATTACGGATAAAGATTTAGAAATAAAATAAATAGTTTGAATTAAAAAAATGAAAAATCCATTTCTAAAAATTGTTTTTCTTTACGCAGCTGAGCAGTTATGTTCATTTCAAGAATCGGAAAAATTTCAGTTCAAATGCATTGTTCGGCATTGCTTGACTTGGAGGTTCTTCGTGGCCGAGGTCTAATCTCAGGTAAATTTTCAGTGGATTAAGTTATCAGCAACTGCACATTGTTGGGTTTATTTAATGCGAATTACATTCATTTACGTGCTAATACCCTTGGGAAAGGTATGAACCCTCTTCTACCCCAGCTATGGGTAAATAGCAGAACAGACCTGGTTCTATAGGCTTGGATAGCAACTGGTCTACCGCAGAAAGAAATGGCAACCTACAGCAGGAAAAAAAACAAACATCTGCCTTGTCTGTCATGTATCGAAAGATGCATGATCGCCTAAGCGTGTATCACCCATGACACATAACTGAATGACCCTTAGGAAAGGTATGAATCCTCTTCGTCTCCCCCAGTCATGGGTAAATAGCAGAACAGATCAGGTTCTATATCCTTGAATGGAAACTAGTCTACTGCAAAAAGAAATGACAACCTACAGCGAGGAAAAAACAACTGCGTGAAAAAAAGTCTGCCTTGTCAGTCAAGTATCGAAAGGTACATGATCGCCTAAGCGTGTATCACGCATGGCACATTGAAAACTGAACACAAATGTCTACTTTGTAGTGTAATGGGTATCTTAATATTTTGTTAATGACTGAATATTTTTTAAAAAGTCGGCATAGTTTGATTTAAACTAGAGTTAAAGAAATATGAACAGGTCCAGTTAAATCAAAGTAATGCACGCGTATGTCTTCTTTACGATAAGAGAGACAATATAAGTAAAAAATTTTACACTCGAGTGAAGTGTCCCGTTTCCAGACTAATAAATCACTATAGGTCAAATTTACATCAGAATCAAGAATATCGTTTTCTGAAGGGCCAAATACTTGTAAAATCTTTCAATAGAATATTTCAATTTTCCCACTCAATATTACTGTAACAACTATCATATTTATCTGACAGTTATTACTTGCACTTAGGCCTGTCCTCTCAAATGCGAGATGTTGAAACATTTTCGGCTAGACAGTGTAGTTACTGTTCATTCATTCTGTTGAGTTGTCAAACGCATGTCTCAGCAAAGTTGCAAGAAATCTATTGAAAATGCGTGGTTCCGGCTTAAAGTCCTGATTCATGCCGTTGGAGATGTTAAGTGCATCTGAAATTGATTAGTAATTGCGCCATTCCTTCTTTCACACGATCGATGCTTACGAGAACAGACTGTCTTGATATTCAAGCGACAGCGAACTTAACTCGAGACGGAGTCATGCTTCTCTCAAGTGCATTAATGCAAATTGTACACACACTGATTCTGACGGAATTTGAACTCGGAACGTCAATTACAATTTCCGATCTTTTAATCGTTAGACTAAACTTCACCTCAGGGTGTATGTGACGCACTCTGGAGACAGTAATCGAAAGTGAAAGTCTAGGTCATTGGTGATCTTTTCGATCAGCTATCAAATATAATGAGATAGATGCAAAGAGCGTAACGTTTACCAATGGTTAAAATGGTATTGTCTCGAGTCCAAATTCCAGTCTGGTTATCTGTTTTCATTTCACGCTAAAGGAATAAATCAGAATGCACCGCTTACCTTTCCAGCTATCTGTCAAATAGCATGGGAAATGGAAATGTACAATTATAGTTGGTAGCCACCCCAATCGAGAAAAATCTACAAGTTCTAAACTATGGAGACGACACCGAGAAAGAAATCAATGCACTATCATACTCAAAACGTTGTGGCAATTCACACACGTTAAAAGCGACTGTAGAAAGCGATCACCGACATCCAGATTTGATGTAACATATAAAAAAAAGTTTACAGCATAATGTAAGTCACAATTCATCAATTTGAGGAGGTAGGGAGAGAGAGCAAGCGACAATGTTGACCTAGAAATCAACACGGTTTTGTGTGAATATCATATCTATATCTATCTATCTATCTATCTATCTATCTATCTATCTATCTATATAGTACAATTCCTAAGTTCGTAACATTAAATTTAAAAGTGAGCTCAATATATAGTAGACCAATATATATATATATATATATATATATATATATATATATATATATATATATATATATATATATACATATATATATATATATATAGTGTAACCCGCATATAAGTGATCCTGATATAACCCGGAGATTTTCTCTGGTCCCAAATTAGAGCCATACATACCTAAACAAAATAGACCAAACCCGGATATAAGAGAAAACCGGATATAAGAGATTTTTCTCCGGTCCCGACAACTCTCTTATATCCGGGTTACACTATATATATATATATATATATATATATATATATATATATATATATATATATATATTTGTATATTTAGGCAGCAATCCTTCTTTCATGCATATTTCATTGAATACGGCAGACAAGGTGCTTTTATTTATTTTTTTATACAATTTCTCATGCGATCTAATATTTTATTTTCTTTTCGGATCACCAAAGAAAAAATATTATTAGATCGCATAAGAAATTATATAAAAAACTAAATAAAAGCACCTTGTCTGCCTTATTCAATGAAATGTGCATATACATACATACACACACACACACATATATATATATATATATATATATATATATATATATATATATATATATATATATATATGTAAAGTGAACTTTATTTGCATTGATAAAGTCTCTCAGAAGACGAAACGCGTCGGCTAAGATAAGTTTTCCTTTTGGCTTTTTTCATATTTTCCTTTTACAGACATAGTCTATCAAAATGTTACGCACACACACATACACACGCACACATATGCAATTTATATAATATAATAGGAAATGCGTGTATATATATATATATATAATACTAACCATATTTTAAACATCTGAATAGATATTATAACTTGTCTTCGTTGTCAAGCTTTTTGAATTTTCCTATACTTGTATTTTGATTGGTCCATCTAGCCTTTGTAACAACGTTTTCCCCTTGCGAAGGATTGTTAATTAATTTGAAACTTTTAAAACCATTTATTTTACATTTAACGTCATCACTTTATAAGACACCGAGGGTGTTGAAACAAAATGGCTATTTTTGTAGTGATTTTATAACATATTTATGTTATAATTTTTCTTTTGAAATAAATAATTATATATATATATATATATATATATATATATATATGTATATATATCTTTGTCTGTGTTTGTGTGTGTGTAAGTGTGTAAAATGGGTTGCGAAAAATGAACTCACACTTTGAATGAAAATAAATGGAAATATTAAAGTTTGTTGACTTAAAATGTAGATCAACGTTTTAAATGAAATGTATAAATAGTTCAGTTCGAAATTTCAAACAGCTGATGGAGGCTGGGGCGTACAACGGCCGAAACGTTGAGAATATGGTAATGAAGACGTGGATAACAGTTCTAATAAGGTAAATAATGTAAATGTAGAACGCCAGTTTTAAAACATTCCTCCTCGGTCTCTTGAAAAGAAATACAGGATTATTTCAACTCTCGCCTCTAACATTTCCGCTTGAAATTTGACATTTTATTTATTTATTTATTTATTTTTTCTCATTTTTCCTTCAGTAGGATTAGATATGTTCCGCTCTCGTCCGGTTTACACTCCTCCCCTGTCTTTTGAAAAAGAGAAGTTTTATCGCTTTTTTCTTTTTATTTTTTTTCCTTTTTAAGATTGTTTTCGTTCTTTCTAATCATTTCTCATGCTTTTTCATTCCCAGTATCCTCTTGAGGCTTAGTGACATTATCGCTTTGCTTGGGATGAATTAACTAAAAATATATATTTTATTAAAATGTATTTCTCCGTGCTGGTGCAAGTGTGTGTATGTTTCCATTTTGGTTTTGTTTTAAAAATATTTTCTTGTTTGCGGGTATTTTTAACTAAATATTTTACATTCTATCGAAGTCTATAGAAAAGTTAGAGTATTGAAAATAAAACAAAAACATTTATTCGAAAGAAAAAAAAAATGAAAATATGGCGGTCATTGTGACTTGTCACAAGCTAGCTGATTTCGAGAACAATCATTTGAAAGGGTAAAAATAATGAACGCTGATTGACAATAAGAAATGTAATGAAAAAAAAAATGATAAATTCAAGAGAATTATGACAAAATTAAGGAACATTCAATTATTTAAAATAAAAAAAATATTTCACAAGAAAGGAAGGCCTAACCACACGTGGAGATTCATTAGACGATATTATGACTAGGATTTAAAAGAAATATATATATAATATATTGAGAGCTATTGTTTTTGGATGAAATTTACAGTACATTGTATAATCTATTACGTAGTGTTGCATCATTAACGACGGAGTGTTTGTTTCGCTATTTTCTACAGTATGGCCGCTTACATTATTGTAATTTCAAAAGAAAAGCCTTGACATATTTCTCACTTTAAACTAAAGTCGCTTTCGGCACTTTTTGTATTCCATAAAAAAAAGGTTACCTTGATACTGACCCTAATTATATAGTCCCTTTATAAAAAGTCGCCTTCTGTACGT
The DNA here is from genome assembly GCA_963932145.1 of Acanthosepion lycidas. Lineage (NCBI taxonomy): Eukaryota > Metazoa > Mollusca > Cephalopoda > Sepiida > Sepiidae > Acanthosepion > Acanthosepion lycidas. The sequence goes on along the minus strand of OZ010609.1, from coordinate 50,587,167 downwards.
GTGCGCAATCTTCCATGACACCGCTAATCTTATATTTCTAATCCATCGATAGTGAGCAGTTTAATTAAAAAAAATAAGCAGCAACAAATATTAGCAAGAGAAAGACATAAAAAATTAAGCAATTATAATAATTCGCTGGTGAGCGAAACTATTCAGCCGTAAAACGGGAAAGACAAGAGGAAAAATAATGAATCAGGAAATGGGAACAAGATGTTGACTTAGCGAAAGAAATAAAAAAATTTGCAGTCAGCAAAATACAATACGTTTGATATAAGACAAGAATAACACAGTGGAAAGACGTAACAGTATAAGGTAAGATTGTATAAGGCAAGAGTATTATAGGGCAAGAGATTATAAGGCAAGACATAGAGGGGTTCAGTAAGAAAGCAGGTTGATCGAATAATAAGAAAGGTGAAGGAATTCAAAATGGCGACAAGAAGAAGTAGAAAAAGAAGAAATTACAGATAAATGTTTGTCGAATAAAAATGTATTAACAATGGGGTATACACATGTAGACTTATATGGAGAAAATGATGCAGCCAGCTAGAGAGAAATGAAGAAATTGAAATATGTCGGATATAGATATGAATAGACTGAAGATAGATATGAAGAAAAAAGAATATATATATATATATATATATATATATAATATTTATGTTATAAAAGATTAGAATAAAAACAGTGAAATCTCTATACAAAAGATTTCATGTTTCAATACTTTCATTGTACTTCTTCAGGCGATGGTAAGTAACTCTTACTTATCATCGCCTGAAGAAGTACAATCAAAGTATTGAAATATGAAAGCTTTTGTGTAGCGATTTCAATATTTTTTATTAGAATGTCTTATAATAAAAAATAATAATAATAATAATAATAATAATAATAATAATAATAATAATAATAATAATAATATATTATGTTGGTGCAAAAATAATGACGTAATAATCTCGTTTTTTGACGTATTTTTTAACGTGAAAAAAACGACATTATTACGTCATTATTTTTGCACCAACCTAATAATAATAATAATAATATATTGATTTACATTGTATAGAGTACTTTGTAAAAATTAAATGCTACGAACAGTGGTATTTTACTCCACCGTTCTTTGTCTCATTTGTGTGTATATATATATATATATATATATATATATATATATATATATATATATATATATATATATGTGTGTGTGTGTGTGTAAAAATAAATAGAAAATAGGAAATAACTCGTTAGATAAATAATCTAAAGTTCTTCATCATTTTTATTATTTTTAAAAAATAGTTCTCGATACAGAAGTAGAGCATAAATATAATTATTTATTTAAAAATCTGATTCCAACGCTACATAAAAGTTCTCGTGTTTCAAAACAAGAGCCGAAAACTTCAATATAATTTTTTGAATCAAATTGAATTAAAGTACCAAGCTTCAGAAGATGGAACAGATCTTGGTACTTTAATTAAATTTAATTCAAATAATTATATTGAAGTTTTCGGCTCATGTTTTGAAACATGAGAACACTTATGTAACGTTGGAATCATATTTTAAAATAAATAATTATATATATATATATATATGTGTGTGTGTATGTGTGTGCGCGCGCGCGTGTGTATGTCTAGATAGATAGATAGATAGATCGATAGATCAGTTTCAGACATTAAGCGAATGTAACAATCCAATCATCATCTAATTTTGGTTTTTATATCCACACTCTATCCTCCAACTTGAGTACTTCCCCCTTAAATACAGAGAATACATACATACATTCCTTAACAGTGACACAATTCTGAGTGTTATGTCATTGTTCTTTTCCTTTTTGCGGCATTTAGACGACAATTTACCCATCGCAGCCTGAATTATCGGTTAAAATGAGATGCCGGCGTTGTTTACATTTTTTTTGCGTCATTTTGAAGAGAATTTATCCATCGCACCTGTATACCTGTTAAAATGAGATGCCAGTGTCATCTTCATTTTTCCCTCGTTTAGACGACAATTTATCCATCGTACCCTGCAGATGCTATCACTTTGAAAACCTGTTTCTCCTCCAACCACCGACCTCTGAAGTTGGCCAATGAATAGATGATTGCTTGATTCGTTATTACAGCTTATCAAACCTTCATTGTACAGATAGATGGCCGCTCCGGAATGCCAGGTTCTGTAAGCTTGAATGTGCAATTGGTATAATTGATAACGTCTCGGATTTGCAAATTTGAGGGCGAAATTCCAGTTCCAATCAGGTTCGTTTTTTTTTTACTCACGCGGACATATCCTTGCGAAATGTAAGTATCCACCACTTCTGTCGCCATCTATGTGTCAATTTGTAGAACTTGTATCAGTAAATTATTATTACATCCCACAAATACTTATATATTCTCTAAGACGTAGAAAAAAAAAAACAAGCAATCAATACGGAATGTGGTTATTGCAAGAGCGTATACGGTAGGAGTAAATGTTGCCTATTATGAGGATATGTAAAATAGATAACAGATCCCTCCAGATTGATAGCCTTGTGATCGTAATGAGAGCGTAATCGGCTCGGTATGAGACCTCTGTGAAAATAGATCGAATTCCCAACGAGTTTACTAAATTCATTTAAGAGAAAACCTTCTTGTAAAAGTAGGAATCCATTTCCCCCCCAACCCCCAGCTATGCATTAAATAGAAGGAAAGCCTGGCTCCTATATTCGACTCATGCTGGAATTCTTCCGCGAAAACAATCAGTAGTTGAATACATATATATATATATATATATATATATATATATATATATATATATAAGACAGGATGTGTGTGTGTGTGTGTGTGTGTAAGGAATGCAAGGGTCGCAATTTTCGACGGATTTGCACCAAGTTAGTGTGAAGGCCAAGACCGACTTTGCATTTCCCAACTCCCATCGATACTGGAAATAATCGATTTTTTCATGCTTCTACGGCAGTTTTCATGTAGTTTGCGGCCATTTTCTACTAGCATGCAAAATAAAATCGATAGCTGGATTCGTCACAAGTGGGAAAAATTTAAATCTGCATGGCACTTTACTCCAGTTGGCTCATTCGCTTGCTTAAACTCAACGTTGATTTTGATTCCGCAGAACTGGGTTGGGTGTGAAAACGTATTTGTTGTTAATATTCTTTTTTCATTCGGTTTTTCCAGTTACGATAAGTTTAATATCTTGCCTTTATTGATACTGTCTTTTTAATAGGTACCTCTAAATATTCGCTAAAAAGGGCATACCATGATGAAAAAATTTAAAACTTGATACGAACAAACTTTTATTGTTAACATATTTGTTATTATTAAGGGGAATGACCAAAATATTATTGATTATTTTATTAGTTTTTTCTTTTTTTTTTTTTTTTTTTTTTTTTTTTTTGTAATCATTTCAAGCAATTTCAAAATTTTGGTTGAAAATCTTGTTTTTCTTGTGGCAGAGGATGGGGCTATGGTTTTTATTGGAAATTTAACATTATTTTTGCGCTAAAGTCATTGTTTTGGAAATTCTGGCAAAAATCAAATAATTATCGGATTTTAATAATATTTACATGACATATTCACAAATGAATTAAATTTTTTAATTTTTTTTTTTTTTTTAAATCTTGGTCATGTTTTTTTTTATTTTAACTTTTTTACCGCAACTTAATTTTATAAAATTTTGAAAAATTCAAATTCCAGCCTGTCCTTAATTATCAGTTAAAAGTAGGATTCCTTCAAGAATTTAAACCATAACTGTCAATCGTAAAATAAAGACTGCAATAAAATTATGACATTATTTAATTAGAAAAGCTTTTAATTGATTATATAATAAGATTGTCTTAAAAAACTACGATGAACAATGAATTTTTACAAGCATTGTTTTTATTTTTCAAAATTTATTTAGAATTATTTATAAAGTTTAAAAATCTTTGAAGATTCTGTATTAATTTCAGCCATTGTAGATGATATTATTATTAAATAAAAACTATATTTACTGATCATAAATTTAAAAGTTTTGTGTAAATCAACAAACACCAATATTTTTAAAAGCATTTTTTAAGTTTTGTTTTTTTATGTGTATAAATGCAAAGATTTTTGTCGATACGGACGCCCATAAATGACATTACCAGAAAATGTAAGAACGATAACTATAGTAAATTTAAAGGCAAATTTCTAAAATTAAATAAAACATTAGAATACGGTTCGTAACTTTTAAGATCGCTGAGAACTTAAAAATTATATGAAAAAGGGCGATCTTATCATTTTCTGCAATTATGTTTTACAGATAAAGTCCCCGTAGAGCAACATTAGATATGTCATCACGTTTTCATCATGTCATCGGGTTAAATAAACGTCCTGGGTATGACGTTAAACTACATCCGCGTCCTGGGTATAGCGATAAACTACATCCGCGTCCTAGGTATGGCGATAAACTACATCCGCATCCTAGGTATAGCGATAAACTACATCCGCGTCCTGGGTATGGCGATAAACTACATCCGCGTCCTGGGTATAGCGATAAACTACATCCGCGTCCTAGGTATGGCGATAAACTACATCCGCGTCCTGGGTATGGCGATAAACTACATCCGCGTCCTAGGTATGGCGATAAACTACATCCGCATCCTAGGTATAGCGATAAACTACATCCGCGTCCTGGGTATGGCGATAAACTACATCCGCGTCCTGGGTATAGCGATAAACTACATCCGCGTCCTAGGTATGGCGATAAACTACATCCGCATCCTAGGTATAGCGATAAACTACATCCGCGTCCTGGGTATGGCGATAAACTACATCCGCGTCCTAGGTATGGCGATAAACTACATCCAACAGCAAGGCCACGGTTAATATTTTCGGAAAAATAATGTTGGCAGCTATACGTTTTTGAAACAATAATGTTGCCAGTTATACGTTTTTGAACATCCTGGATATGGCGATAAACTACATCCAACAGTAAGGCCGCAGATGGTGTTTTTAAGAAAATAATGTTGCCAGCTATCCGTTTTTGGAACCATAATGTTGCCAGCTATGCGTTTTTGAAACAATAATGTTGCCAGCTGTACTTTTTTTTTGAAACAGTAATGTTGCCAGCTATGCGTTTTTGAAACAGTGGTGTTGCCAACTATACTTTCTTTTGAAACAATAATGTTGCCAGCTATACGTTTTTTTATTCCACACAAAATAGGCATTTAAAATTCATATAAACTGGATTTGGCATTAAATAACCTACAGTGGTTGATATGCCATAAAACCTAAACAAACAAATCAGGTTAAATAAACAGCTACTGTTGGATTGAAAATGCATTTCTGTGTTATTTTCAACTTAAAATAAAAAAAAAATATATGTTTCAAATCAGATTAATTATACATTACATTACTCAAATAAAGTTTCAGAAAAAGTATATTATTTCATTTTTGGAAGATTTTTAATAAAGGCAATTACATTATATTGAGAAGACAACTAAAAAAAGATGCTAATGTTTTTTAGCCAAGAAAAAATACTCCTTACTAATTTAAATTAGTCTTTGAAATGCAACAAAGTATTTTGCTTATTGGAAATATTAAATTTAATCTTTTAGCTTGAAATTAAAAATAAAATCAGTTTCAAGTAAGATTTTCCATTGTTTAAAAGTAATTTTAAACCTGAGTTATCGTGTTTCATGTTGGGTACCAAGCATTTATGGATATATTTTTATTATATCTGAAAATTTAAACATATATATGAGTTTTGATTAAAATGTATCGGGACAGGTGCTATAAATTGAAAACTACAATACATATCAATTCGTTATTTAATCTCCTTCGAAGTACTTCCCAGCTGAAGCCACATCTTTCATCCATAGTCGTTACCATTGATGGAAGTATTTCTGTAACTTCTTTCTGGGGATACCGATCAGCTGACTCGTCGCATTCTCTTGAATTTCTTCGGCGTCTTCTAATCATGTTCCTTTCATGTTGAATTTGATTTTTGGAAAGAGAAAAGTCACAAGAGGCGGAATTTGGGGAATATGGTGGTTGCCGAAGCTGGGAAATGTTATGTTTTGCTGAAAACTGCTGGACAAACCATGGTCACTGATAGAAACTCATAGCTTGGTGAGACAACCACATTCTACACTCTTTTCTTTCAGGCACAAGTTAAAAACAACAAAGTGAGCGACGACTTTATAACTTAAGATTTATGCGCGACGGTGTTCAAAGAAATCCACTCTGCGTAATGTATCTCCGTTTCCATAGCAACACACCCGATACTTTTTGATCAAACTTCGTATATCTATATAACTTATAAAGAAATTGTGAGAATGGATATGAGGTTGCGGGAAATATTGTGTGAGTGAGCAAGTGAACGGCTGTGTGAATGACACCGAAGATTGATGCAGTTAGGACTACGGGAAAACCTTACATAAAGAAGGAAACATTGTGAAGTTTATAGCGCTCCAGGAAATAAGGCATAAGGTCTTTGTTTTTAAAAATGGAGCAGTTTTTTTTTTTATTCTCCCCTAAAAGAAAGAATACATATATTTTTCTTGACAGTTGTAAAATCTTCTTTATTGGAAGCTTTGAGATCTGGTTCTCGGGTAAAAAAAAAAAAAGTTTCTTTCCTTCATTCTAATCAGTATTATCTATCGTTAATTCCTTCATAATCTTGCATTCTCTTGAAACCTGACTGATTATATTTTTTATTGATATCATTCACCTATTTAATATTTTCTTTTTACTGACATATCAGTGTCTTTTAATCAAAATGGCTGCCTTCTTAGCTCGAAAGTATTTCGTGGGAAAAAAAAATATATTATGAACCTGACGAAAATGCGGTTTCTAAGTTGAGCACATGCCACTTTCACAAATATATATATACGTTGCTAAGAAATAATGGTCATGTGCAAAAACACACACATATAAAGAGATGGAACACACACACACACATATATAAAGAGATGGAACGCACACACACACATATATAAAGAGATGGAACGCACACACAACACACACACACATATAAAAAGATGGAACACACACACACACATATATAAAGAGATGGAACGCACACTCAACACACACACACATATAAAAAGATGGAACACACACACACACATATATAAAGAGATAGAACACACACACGCACACACACACATATATAAAGAGATGGAACACACACACACATATATAAAGAGATGGAACACACACATAACACACACACACACATATAAAAAGATGGAACACACACACATATATAAAGAGATGGAACACACACACACACATATAAAAAGATGGAACACACACACACATATATAAAGAGATGGAACGCACACACAACACACACACACACATATAAAAAGATGGAACACACACACATATATAAAGAGATGGAACACACACACACATATATAAAGAGATGAAACGCACACACAACACACACACACATATAAAAAGATGGAACACACACACACATATATAAAGAGATGGAACACACACACACATATAAAAAGATGGAACACACACACACACATATATAAAGAGATGGAACGCACACACAACACACACACACATATAAAAAGATGGAACACACACACACATATATAAAGAGATGGCACACACACACACGTATATAAAGAGATGGAACACACACACACACACACACACACACATATATATATATATATATATATATATATATATATATATATATATATATATATATATGTAAGCAAATATATGGATATAGATCCGACAGTATGAAGAAAAATATACGGAAAAAACAAACAAAAATCCTTATATGCAATTATGCTGTTTTAATGTTAATATGTCAACGTCGGACGTTTCGGTTTAATAAACCATCTTCAGGACATATTCATAAAATATAATTAACATTATCAATTTAACATGACAAAGACGATGGACATAAGAACAAGACTGGTATTTATTTGAACAAAAAGTACAACAAGACTCATCCAAACAGATAACTGAAAGTTTTATATGATCAGCGTTCCGTTTTAAACATGGTCACGTTGTCGTCACGTGGGCGACGCTGTGAAAATGTATTCCTAAAATTTGAGTATTTTGAATGAAAATTGAAAAATGAAAAGAATTCTATTTTGATCTAAAATTTATATGTACGATTGTCGAGCATTAATCTCCTTAGAAAAGGGGAAATGCTAAAGAAGCGTACAGAAAACTCGTCTAGGCTGGTTCAAAGGCCATATTTTTGGCCGAGCCTACGGGCTCGGAGAAACCCACATTAAACCCGGCCTTGTGCCATATTTGGTCCTCGTAGGTGGATTAATAAATACTCAGTGGCCTCTCGCGGTCTCTGACTGCGAGCGCCTGCCGTCGAACTCTATGCTAACGCAGAGAGGAACCTGGACGAGGCTTTGCTGAAGGGCAGGGTTTCTTCCGGGGAGGTAGACAGGGCCTGAACCCGTCTAGGCCGGCTCAAAGGCTATATTTTTGGCCGAGCCTACGGGCTCGGAGAAACCCACATTAAACCCGGCCTTGTGCCACATTCAATTCTCGTGGGTGGATTGTTAAATACTCAGTGGCGTCTCGCCGTCTCTGACTGCGAGCGCCTGCTGTCGAACTCTCTGCTTTAGCAGAGAGGAACCCGGGCGAGGCTTTGCCGAAGGGCGGGGTTTCGTCCGGGGAGGAAGACCCGGCCTTGTACCACATTCAATCCTCGTGGGTGGATCGATAAATACCCAGTGGTGTTGAGCGAGTCAGTCGATATCGGACATTGAAGTGCCAACCATCACATCTAGATTGCTGCGTCATTAACTCTTATTTCAAGTTCCTAACGTTTTGTACGTCCAACTTAATTAAGGACGACTTATTGAAATACAAGCCTCCACTGTGAAAAACTACTCTACAACATTTGCTCTACAACACTAACATACTTCAGTTTCGTTTTACAGGCGACGAAATTCAGCCGCCATTTGTTATTTTAGTTAACAACTTATTGGCATCCAATTACTACAGGGTGGCCATAAGTTTCCATACGTAGAAAAAAATAAACATTTTATGCTGGAAAACCGTTTTTATTTATATAATGTGCTCTATATGATTACCATCGTTTGAAAACATATTAATACGGGTTTGCCACTGTTGATAAACACGTATAAGCACAGTTGAAGTTACGCTTGTAATGGCGTTAGTGATACGATTTATATCTCATATCTTCATCTGATAAACTATGACCTTCAAGTGCCTCCAAAGATAGAAATCAAGGAAGGGGAGAGATCTGGGAAAATTCGAGGCCACTTCACAGGAACACGCCGACTACTCGAAGCATCCGAAAACTGATCCAAAAACCAACCTACTTGATGACCATAATGAGGTGTAGCTCCATCTTGCTGGAAATAAACAGGATAGTCACATTCCTCGTTGTCAGGGATGGGAAAATTTCCTTTTGCAGCATGTTTAATATACATTTCTGCATTAATATTTTCACTAATCAGTCCAATATTTCCTTCCCCCTATATTCCGGCCCACCATTAATTTACCGGCACCATGCATCTTTAAAGGACTCAGACAGTTAACGTTCTCATTTCTCCAATAACGCTGGTTCTGCTTATTGACCTCTCCACTGGCGTAAAAATTTGCTTCATCAGTAAACAAAATCTTCGTTCACTTTGGCTAATTCCCATCCATATGGAAACTTATGGCCCACCCTGTAGATCAGCTGTCAATTCTACTTTATCTGATCTATCGGATTTACTATTAAACAGGAATAACTCATTGCATTATCAGCATAAATACTGTGTTTGGTATGAATAATACGAGGAACGTCGAGGATAAAAAAAAGGGCCAATGCCAGTGTGCAAAGATATAGAAGAGTTGTCGTTCAACACGAATTCCTTTACACGATTTGTTGAGAAAAATTAAAACTAATGAAAAATCTGACCGGGAACCTGCAGCACGTCATCGGGTGAAGAAGGCCAGCATACCAAAAGCTGTTAAATGCATTCGAAATAGCAAAGTGCTATAAAAATGTTCCCAGGCATTTAACACGAAATATTAAAAACAAAAGGTGTTTTTCACCATTATCAATAATATCGTTTTCTCACATATGTTACTATGTGAGAAAACGACATTACTTTTGCACCACCCTAATACTAACATTTACAATCAGCGGAAAAGAAAAGAAAAGAAAATGATTACTCAGATTATTTTCATATTATTAACTGTGATAATTTTAATTAATACCAGTCTCAAACGACTTCTAAGGGTCTTAAAAAGTTTTATAAATTTGATTTAACCCTTTGAGAAAATATATGCTTACAGAAACGTGGAATGGAAGACCGTTTCGCCCTTTGTTGCACTCCGTTGTCATGACGACATTCGTCATCTCTCTGACGTTTCAGTGAGATGAAGGAGGAAGGGATGATGAAGTCGCTTCCATTCTGCTTATTAGACAAGCTCCTCAAGCCTCCTGCCGAAAACACTCGAACCCATTGCCGATCACTGTCGAAATTCTCTCGCGTTCTGTCTGTTCTTGTCTCTCCTTGAAAACACGCGAATTCATGATTTCGTGCATGTCCATGTTGTGGTGAAGCACAGACGAATCACGAGAATATAATACATAAGCAAAATAAATAAATAAGTTCTCCCTTCTTTCTTTCCCGCGAAGCTTTTTGTAAAACAACAAACGGTAATTAAACTAAATTCACAGCCTGAGTTTAGTCATTCTCATCTATAGCTTGATATACTCTTTTAGTATTAGCTGTTAATACATCGACGGTTTACTTAGAGAAGCAAAAGGCATATTGTCCATCTGAAAAAGGCTGTGCGAAATGAGATGCTTAAACAATTTAGAGTTGATTAGAACATCTAGTATATGAACAAAACAGCACGATAATTAGGACGATAATTCGAGAGATCAGAATGTTCACCAGAATTAAAGCCTGGAATAACAAAAGACTATTTCCAATGAGCTGGAAAAAAAGAAGCAAATATGCATTTGTTAAAGATTTTGGAAAGAACGTTTACATCCAGCTATTTCAACAACAGAATAATGACACTTAGTAGCACGTTTAAATTCATGCTGTCGAGGTACGAAGGTGGAGAGACCATCAGGACTTCCTAATTGGACCTAGATAAAAAAATAAGCTATATTAATGTGATAGAAAGCTGTGTAAAATAAGATGCTTACGCAATTCCTAGTTGATTAGAACGTCTAGTACTTTGCCGAAAATGGTAAAAGACTAATGAGACGATAATTTCAGGAATCAGAAGTTTCACTAGTGTTATTAAAGGCAGGAACTTCCGTATCTGTTTATATTTCTGCGATGAAATATTATATACACTATTTAGATTTTTCGGACTATTGTCCTCATCTTTGTCGCCATATTTATTACAACGTTTCGGTCGTTGTACGCTCCGGCCATCTTCAAGTTGTTGGAATGTCGAACTTAACCCTTTATTTCGCTCACTGGCATAGACTGTTCTAGTTGCACGTGCCATGTTTCAATGAAGGACACATGGTCCAGTGGATAAAGGCGTTGGTTAGATCCAGTGATAGGACACAAAAAGTGTGAGTTCAATACCCGGTTAAGGCAGTGGAGAACTTGGAGAGGGGAATTAACAGGTGATAACTTATAACTGACATTCATTAAAACATGGCACGTGGAACTAGAACAGTCTACCCAAGTGTAGTGAAATAAAGGGTTCAGTTCGACATTCCAAACACCTGAAGAAGGCCGGATCATTGTAACAAATATGGCGACAAAGATGAGGACAATAGTCCGAATAATATAAATAGTGTACAAAATATTTCATCTCAGAAATATAGACAGATACTGAAAGGCCGAAACGTTGTAATAAATATGTCGACAAAGATGAGGACAATAGTCCGAATAATGTAAATAATATAAATAGTGTACAAAATACCTCATCTCAGAAATATAGACAGCTACTGAAAGGTCGAAACGTTGTAATAAATATGGCGACAAATATGAGGACAATAGTCTGAATAATGTAAATAGTGTACATAATACCTCATCTCAGAAATATAGACAGATACTGAAAGGCCGAAACGTTGTAATAAATATGGCGACAAAGATGAGGATAATAGTCCGAATAATATAAATAGTGTACTGGAACTTCCCATATATTTTAATTTCTTGTTTGCTTCATTTTCGTATCTCCATCTCATTGTTAGAATCTTCGGTTGTCATTTTTTTTTCTGAGAAACATGTATTTTGTTATCTTACGAATAACGGTTAGTTCTTTCTTTTAAATTTCCTTACTATTTTTTCTGTGATTTCTTGCAGTTTCCGTTCTGTGTTTGATATTAAACACAATGTCATCTCTGATATTGTGAAGTTTATGTCCACCAATAATAAAACCTGATAGGGCTTCTAGTTCCCTCAGGATCACTCTATTTATTTAAGATTTCGTGAGGAGAGTCATTTCTGATTTATATGCCGATGGATGTTTTGCTGGAACTTAAATACCACCTGTTTCTCTTTTTAAATCTAGAATTACGAGTATCGTTCAAAAAGAAGCCTCGCTCAGAAAGAAGAACCATAGCTTAATATCTTTGTTTTGGAGACGCACTACCACTTATAAAACTAGAAAAACTAATTCGGATGTATGTCTTAATTTCTGTGAAAATGCAAATGTGAGAGGTGGGTGACAAATCTAAAAATGGACAAAAAAGAAACCAGAAAAATTCCAATATGAGCACTGGTAAAAACAAAAAGAAATGCTTGATTAGACATTAGGTTTATAATTCCCGAAAATTCACTGTGAGTTCAAAACATGGATTGGTGAGTTAAAGAGAAAACTGAAACAACCAGAAGAGCCATGGCACGTTGAACTAGAACAATCTACTCCGGAGATAACAACCCGAATAATGCAAGTAAAGTAAGTAATATTAAAATCTCATCTCAGAGATATATACAGATATTGAAGGCTCAGTACGGATCCGATATAACAAAAATATTGAGACAAACAAAAAAGTCACACCAGAACCTGTCACGAATATCAAATCATCTGACATTCCTACACTGAAACTTACAACTACTTCCCGTCAATTCAAAGAGACCTTCTCTGGTCGCAGAGAAAGCGGGACACGCCCTTGTTCGAGGGAGAATCTATTAAAACTGTTGTAAAAAAAAACAACAGAAAGTAGAATCTAATATCTCCCAAGTCTTCTTCGATAAAATTTCCGACGAAGAAGGCCGAAAGAGGACACGTCACGACCTGGATAAATCCTTCAGACATGAATTCAATTCAGTCAAGTCTCACCAAGTATAAAAATTAAGTAGATTAAAAGATCAGAAGGTGACACATAATGTCCATCACCTACCAGTGAAGGCAGGAATCAACATCAGTCAACACCAGCTCTGTGGTTTCAGTTCTAAACAAATAGTGAACGTCTATTTAAATTGTAACCAAGAAACATTTAGCATTCGTTAACTAATCAATGTACGTTGAAGTTTAAAAATTCTTTTTCTTAAAACAGTTTCTTTGTAAATTATATTTCTCAGGCCTGCTATTTGTTATAAGTTTTTTTTTCTTTTTAATCATTTTTTAATATTTCATTAAATAATATACAATCGAAGATTTGAGAGAAATAATAACAATTCCAAAAATATATATGTATATTTATATTTTTATTCATTCTAATCAATTAATAAAATTAGATTCTATCGATGTTGATTGGTTGAATGAAAGGTAACAGAGTTGAACAGATCAGATCCAGATCTAATATCAGCGCCATTCTACGCCTTGGAAGAACCCATTTATAATTGTCCATATCTTTAAGGATGTAACAGTGCTCACCCCGCTTGGTCAGTTGCGGGTTGGTGAAGTTATTTTAACCCATATTTCAGTGTTGTTCTTATAGCCATCCAAACCTATAGGA
>OZ010609.1:50560837-50570837 GCA_963932145.1 Acanthosepion lycidas | reverse complement strand
GTCTACTCCAATTGGCTCATTCGCTTGCTTAAACTCAACGTTGATTCTGATTCTGCAGAACTGTGTTGGGTGTGAAAAAGTATTTGTTGTTAACATTCTTTTTTCATTCGGTTTTTCCAGTTACGAGTCCTTTTTTAAAGCTGATAGTTTTGTGTTCATTTTGTTTAGTTCTTTTTTCGTAAAAGATTTAATGTTTAGTATAGAGCTTAGAAAAAATTCGCAGTGTGAGATAGACAAGAAGTAAGTCATGTAGCAACATCAGCTCGGCAAAGAGGCGCTCCTTTAAAGGCAAGGCAGGGCAAAATATTTTCAGTGAAGTGATAGGGATTGCTGTATGAGTCGTACGATTTTTGAAACAAACACGGGCCATGCTGCTAGTTCATTCTAAACTTTCATCAGATGTATTACGCTGAGCCACCAGTGTGATCAGATAATCATGCAGAATCTCTACGCGGTGTTTATGCAATCTTTTTTCAAGCTTCTAGGATGTACATGCACAACAATGGAGATTTTGTCTACTATCACTTCTAATCTGGATCCCCACAAAGCATGTCAGTCTGATGGTATCATTGTAACAGTCCTTAAGAGTGTGCTCCCGAAATGTCTACCGTTCTCTCTAAAGTATATAATAAACTCCTACTTGCTTTACTGCATCCTGGAAATGTTCATCAGTGGTTCTATTTTCTAAGAACTCATGTGAACCATCTGGCCCATCAAACTATCGGCGGATTAAACTTCTACATCTGTTTGGCAGGCAACTAAATGCCCTAATCAATGCTGAATTAGAAAAGCAACATAGCTTTCGTTTCTTGCAAGGTAGTAGATGAAAATCAATGATCTACATGTAGCCGCTTGATTTATAAACGTATAGACATCAACTGTTCAAGCTTATATATATATATATATATATGTGTGTGTGTGTGTGTGTGTGTGTGTTTGTATGTATGTGTCTGTGTACATATATATATATATATATATATATATATATATATATATATATATATATATATATAAACGAGAAAGCAGGAATCCCAATGTGACCCATACTATCAGAGAAAAACAGCAATCTAATATATTTATATATACTATCAGAACGCTGTATGTATATGTATGTATATGCACAGCTATATATGAGAGACATATATTCATGTATATTTTATGAATAATTTATATATATATATATATATATATATATATATATATATATATATATATATACATGTATCTATGTTTATATGTGTAAAGTATACATACATAAAACTGTATGCAAATATATATATAAAAAGACTCTCGGTCTTCGGTGGACTGAGTTTAATTCCAACAGACACATACACATACAATTTATATAAAAAAAAACAAGTTGACAGACACTCTCTTGTGTCTGTTTGATCTGACAAAGTAATCTAATATGAATTTTATTCATGAGAATAATTCATCCATAGAGATCTTAATGTATTTTTTTGTATTTGATACAGCGTTTAATTTATTTCATTCTAATGTGAGGAAGCCGAATTAGAGAGATAATCTCGACAAAACGTCTCTAATATTCTACTGGGTTTTATCTTCACATAATTGAATATGATGAACACTGTTTACATTATTCAAGCTATTGTCCTCATCGTTGTCAACATGTTTTCTTTATCCACTGTGCCATGTGTCCTCAAGGACACTTGGCACAGTGGATAAAGGCGCTGCATAAATGCAGTGACAGGACCCAAAAGAGTCTGAGTTCAATACCTGGTTAAGGCGGTGGAGAACTTTCACAGGGGAATTAATCACGACATCAAAGTTTCACTCACGTTTCTTATTTCAATCAGGAAATGTAACCGGCAGTTCATTCACGTTAAAACTAAAGCAAAAATGCAATTATTACAAAACAGAATCGACGTACAGTTTTTTCAAGTAATTCATAAAAGATTTTACTCTGAGGTTTTTGGAGATTGCGGGTTCAATTTCTTAATGCTGACCCAATCAAACAAAACGTAGCCCACAAGTCCATGGATAATTAAACCGCAGGGAATCAGGAGAAATCCGTTGCTTGCGATGGTGATTATTATACTTAAAGAGAACATAAAACCAATCAGAAAACTCATCAAAATCCGAAAAATGAATCGCCTCATTTTTAGCTTTGGTTTCACTTTTTTCTCAGGAGGAGGTATTATATACATCGGCTGAGTATTTCGAATAATAATATTCTCACCATTTTCCGATACCATAATTTTCTTATCAGCAGAAGTATATTCTCCATAAACAATTTTAGGCTGTTTCTCATCTAATTCCTTACCTTTTGGCCCAGGAAAACATGATAAACATTCACGGATGTTTTCCCAGTTTGGAAGTGCATCAAAGAGAGAATCTACATCTTCGTTTTCCATTTCCTCTTTATGAGCATTTCTAACGCCCAATCTATATAATTTTATATCAGAATAAGTGGGACTTTCCTCAACAACCGTCAGCTCGGGTTCTTCAATGTCGACAGCGCAGGGTAATGCTAGGATTGCTAATGATTTTGCCATTTGGCGACTCGGCACTCTCATTTGGCGACTCCAACCTAGTATTTGACAACTCGGGCTTGCTATCTGGCGACTCGGGCCTGCCATTTGGCGACTCGGGCCTGCCATTTGGCGACTCGGGCCTGCCATTTGGCGACTCGGGCTTGCCATTTGGCGACTAGATCCTGACATTTGATGATGCGGGCTTCGTATTTTTTTTCATTTTTTTCCTTTACTTCAGACGATTTGCGGCTTTATATATTTATATTATACTATTTTTTGCAAATATTTACTTTCATGAAATTTATATCCGACCAGTTGGTTAATAGTTCCGGGTAAATATGGCGTTTCTCTTTGCATTTTATTATAGACTCATCATTATGACACTATAATAGAATGACGTTTCATAATCCAATAACAAATGTCTGAAATGTATTTAACTTAGTCTATTTCAAAAAAAAAAAAAAAAAAAAAAAGAAAATCAAACATTTATCAACTTTTTGAAACAACCCTGAGTTTTTGCTAACCTGGCGATTGACTCACAATCGGCTGCCACTCAATGACAAGGTCTTCGTATGGGCCTTGGCGGTTTTGCCAGACTGTGAACGAGGTGACCTTGGTTTAGAAGAAACGGCTTCGCACGCCTTCTACCATTGTCCCCGGGTCCGCACCTTATGGGACCATGTCGGCGACCTGACGGCTGGTCTCGCTCCCCAAAAGCTCTTGGCCATTGATCGTGCATACGCGTGTGACAATGTGTTGCCCCCGTATTCCGGGGTGAAACGGATGGTATTTCTAACGCTGCTGGCCACGGCCAAAATGGTGATTTGGACGACGCAACAGGAGGAAGTCTTGCTGGGCACTCGTCTTTCTCATCAGGATCTGATCCGATTCTTTGAGCATCAGCTCAAGATGAAGATTAGAACTGATAGAAAACGATTGCATTCGACAGTCTTCAGCGAATGGTGGGTGAATGAGGCGAGCTTGGTTCGTTTGAACGGGGCTAGGCTTGATTTTCTCTTTTAGTTCGAGCCTATGTCACATCCGGTGGTTTCCTGTGGAGCCCTCCCCTTAGTTAGGTTAAACAAGCTTTTGTGTACCTAGTCAATGTGAGTAAGTGTTGTTCCCGGCCTGTTCCTGGCCCCTTTTTTTACTTATGATACAGCCTGAGATTCACAACCTCCCTAGTTTGTTTTTTGACCCCCAACTTATGTTTTTATCTTGACAGGGTCAGCTTTATATCTTCCCATGCCCGTATGTTTTTTTTTATCCTTTTCCCACTCCCTTAGCGGGAGCGCCTCTTGATTTTCTCCAATGGGCAGAATACGGCAGCCTCTCTGTTTTGAGGGTTGGACGGGCCTTACTAACATCAGTTATGTTTAATTTGATTTGTCTTTATATTTTAGTTTGTTATTGCGTTCATATCCTTCCCCTCTCATTTTTTCATCATATAATTTTATATATATTTTAGCATCAGTAAATTTTTATGTCACCGGGCGCGTTTTGTAGGTCTCCCTAGTAAAAATGAGGTATTATGGTGTATGGAGTTTTGATTGGTGACTAACGAGTTCTTGTGGTGAATGTGAAAATTGCAATGAATGAATGGGTCCTGAATAGGATTAGCTAGGTATAAGATAGTTAATGATGAACAGTCTCAAACCCTCCTCATTTTGGCCTTGTGCCATATTTGTGTATTTTGTAAAATTAATAAACTTTTTGAACAACGGGATTGTTTCGTGCTATTTTTATTAGTCACATTCTCCTATTAATTACACTGGTCAATATGATTTTTGTGCCAAGAAACAAAAGACATTTTTTAGCTAATTTTATGGTACTGATTCCGAAAAAGACCATATATTTTCATGGTTATATACCAGTTTTTCTGGACTGAAATTGCTCTTTTCTTTGGAAAAAAAGATTAATTTACGATCTTCGCTGATCGCAAAATTTCGTTAATAAATGTCGTAGAACACATCAGTTTTCACGTAGGCCAAACAATATATGTCAGCCACCTGAAATAAAGTATTTTTATAAGAAAAAAATGTTTCTGAGTCAAAATTTAAAAAAAAAGAAGTAATGAAGTTTTCCAATTTATCGCCAAAAGTCAAATTAACTGATAAACTTTATCAGTAATACACATTAGTAAACCCGATAATTAAGGTGACATCAAAAAAATGAAACTCTAAAATCTTCTGTTTGATATTCATAAATTTATCCCATCCTTTTTAACCCTTAACTACGGAAAGAAACCAAGCATATCGAGAGCATTTTGTTTTGACCGTGGGAAAGAAACTCCAATTAAAGACATCCCAATTGAATGCACCTATTCCATTGTACATGATACTGCTGGAGTATCAAAAGGGACTTAAATAACATAGAACATGACAATCAAGAAAGAGAAAATGTTTACCATTGTTCTTATGTTCAATAAAGTTTTATTTCAGCTGTTCGTTTATTAGATGATTTGATGAAAAAACTTGTTGGTCTTGATATGCTGGATCGTGGTATTGTAAAGATTTAGGGTCTGATTGTTATTGCAAAAACAGTATTTCTCAATAAGCTGACCAATATTTGTTGGTCTATATATGAATCAAGAGTTTTCTCTGATTTTATTTTGAGATATATTGCCATCGATCAATATCATATATCCAGTAAACAAAGGAAAAATATTTCTTTTTCCAAAAACGAGGTATTTCTGTACAGCAAAAACGTTAGGTAACCAAGAAAATGGAATTGCAATTTTCAGATGCAGCGCCCTCAAATTACCTAATAAAGATGTTTGGTGGTCCGACACCATTTCAAAAAAAATTTTGTGACCAGTGTTATATAATTTTTAGCTGTCAAATTGAAACTTTTAACTGAAACATTAATTCAATAAACTATTAAAAAGAAGTATGTTTTTTCATTAATTTTGTATCTGTAGGAATATTTACACATTATCCACTTTTGATGCTATCAAATACTTGTTCCCTTTTCTATAGACGAATACGTATATATAGAAATTTATAAATTATTTTCCCTTTTTCTTTATACGAATACGTCTATATAGAAAAGAAGACACGAATTATTCATTTGACAACCGCTCTACATCGAGTTGGATATAGTTTACAAAGAATAACTCTGGCACGATGTTTTTACAGTAGTAGGAATGTAAATCATGCAACAATGAATGTCGGGGAACTGGAGCAGTTGGTCACAGCATTGTAGTACTAAGATATTCCCAATTGGTCCCAGTAAATGAAAAAAAATAAACCTAATTATATGCTATACTAAATTCAACACAAGAAATTTAATCATAGGTAATAACTCTTCACCGCCAACCTAGTCTTTTTTGTGAAAAAAGAACATTGTATAACAGTTTAAATAAGTCGGGGAGATTTTAACTCTGACAAAAAATAAGTGTGTATATATATATATATATATATATATATATATATATATATATATATATATAACTTCATGAGCTAGGTAATACCTACCAAGGTTTCGTCACATAGGATAATCAGAGTAAACTGGCCTGTTCACTCTGATGATCCCATGTGGTGAAGCTTTGGTAGGTAGTATCTGGCTCATTAAGATTTATTTATTTTACATTTGCTCTACTTAATATATTGAGCACTCTTCGTTTTAACTTATTTCTTGCTGTTTTTTTTTTTTGTACCTGAGATTTAAGGTACTGGACGATTTCTTTTGTCCTGTTTGAAGTTATCTGTTGCTTTCTTTTTGAAAATTTGCTATCCAGGTTTTGTCACCCACCAGAAGTGTTGAAACTAAATAGCTATTTTTGTAGCGATTTTATAACATATTTATGTTATAATTTTCGAATAAATAATTATATATATATATATATAAATTTATGCAATGGGAGATACAATCTCCCAGAGGACATTTAAATTTATGATTTCTTCCAGTTGTTCAATAGTAGTTACATGTTTTAGTTTGTTATGTATTTCTTGGTTTCTTCTAGTGAGCGTGTGTAGCAGTGTTTAGAAATTGTTAGACATATTATTCAAATGAAAACTTAGCCGCCGAGACAAGTTGTTGTAGTGTGTCTAAAATACCGTGGGTAATACAGTATCCCAGAGGACATTTAAATTATTAATTTCTTCTAGTTTACATTATTTATTATATAATTTACATTTATTTATTATATATAATTTAAATTATTTAAATCATTCGGACTGTTACTCTCATCTTTATTGTCATGTTCACGACGTTTCAGCATTTTAAGCTCCTGCTTTCTTCAGATGATTGGAATTTCGAACTGAATCCATTATTTCGTCTATCATGAAAGATTGTTCTAATTCCACGCGCCATAACTCTTCTGGATGTGTCAGTTATCTCACTTTAACGCAACTCTACATGTTTTGTTTTTCACCCCTCCCCTGGAGTCAACGTCTTCATGGTCTTATATCTGACAGCAGCAACAGTAGACTGGGTTTTCTAGACTTGGGTAAAAGAAAACTCTAATATCCAAACTAGGAATAAGTTAACAGAACTACACTCCACTATCTTTGTCATGCATTTATAGCTATTCAGAGATAATAAAGAATATTTTATGGAGAATTATGATCACCTATAATCCAGAAGAAACAAGGTATAATTAAAAATAAATAAAAAAGACACACATAGATATACGTCTACCATTCCATACGACACAATTTCTACAATAGAAAGAAATGATTTATTTTATCATAATACTACGAGAAATGACGACCTGTAGATCAGGCCAACCTATGAAGAATTTTGCACCAGACGCCGATATGGAGAAAATATCAGAACATCAATAGCTAAAGAGGCGAATGTTTGTGGCGTTTCTTTTGAAAAGAGAGCTTTGAAAAGAAAGAATATCTTTGATGAACGAAGTTGCACTCTTGCTACGCGAAAATTATAAGCATCCCAATGCAAAGAAAGATAATTAACTATCAAATACCAGCTTTCTTAATGTATTTCGCCTACAGGTCTGAAATGTTCTTATTTATAGCTTAGTCAGTATGGCTTAGATTTCCTTTGACACCATAGGAAGAACGGATTTTATACTTATCTGATGCGATATTCAGTGACGTTCAGAACTGATTTCTGTACGTAGAGGTTTATCTCGATGTCAAAATACTACACGTAAAAATAAGTAGATACGAATAAATTATACACAATACCAGGGTATCTATTCACCCTTTACAGCTAAGGAAACTGGAAGCGTTAACAGGCTTTATAATCAGTAGACACATTGTAGTGACCCACTCTAATTCGCTTTGTATTCTATTAGTGGTATGAATGTTCCATTTGCTTAAACTACCCCTTATAACCGATACTTTGTGAGCCGACTCCCACGGGGATGCTCCACCGATCACTATAAGTTTAGCCTGTTCAAATCTTGCGTTAAACGTTATCATCCCCAGCTACTCCCATAAGCTGCATCTCTTTCGCAGTAACTTTTATGATGCCAAAGATCACTCGTTGCCACTTTTGTAATGCTCGTTGTAGTAGAGACTTTGTAATCGAAGATACAACTATAATAACGCCGTTGAACAATACTGGTGCCAGACGCCTTCAAATAAAACTCACATTAATAGTACTTGCTTGATAATACCCGCTTTATAAGTAACAACCAAATAGTGTTCCGAAAAGTAATCCGTATACTGAGATATTCACTAACCAACCAACGCGATCGGATGCGGTAAAAGGCCAAAATTTTAGTGGGGTTATTCGAGCTCGTAGGCTTGGCCGAAAATTCTCCCTAGATCCGGTAAAAACCTAGACGAGACTATGATCTTCGGCACAGCCTCGTCTGGGTTCCTCTATACCCGGAGGCAGTGAGATTGACCACCACACTTTCGACGTAAACCGGATAGTGAGATGTTCACTAACCGCGACACGCGGCCGGATGCGGCACACGTCCAAGTTTATAGTGGGGTGTCCGAGCCCGTAAACCCGGGTGAAAATTCCCTGTAAATCCCGTAAAAACGTGGTCGGGAAGCTGTCTACCACCCCAGACGAGACTCTACCCTTCGACACAGCATCGTCTGGGTTCCTCTCGGTCCGGAGACACTTCCAAAGTAATTGGAATAGTGTGATATTCACCTACCGACCACGCGGTCGGATGCAAGGTCACTCTCCGAAGAAATTCGGAGGGTGATGATAATCCCTAACCGCCCCATGCAGTCGGATGTGGCACAAGGCCGAGTTTATTGTGGGGTGTCCGATCCGGAAGGCAGGGGCAAATATATCCCCTAAACCCCGTAAAAACTGGGTCGTGTAGCTGTCTGCCAGCCCAGACGAGACTCTGCCCTTTGGCAAAAAATGCACAGCAAACAGTGCACATTTGTGGATGCAGTGGCTTTTCAACAATCTTCCTTGAATTTTCATCAGCCTAAATGCGAGAATTCTGCTTATTAAGGAATCCACCTAGATGAAAATGGACTTCATCACGTTTTTCTGGTTAAGGTAAATTACATTAACCAGAAAAAAGGCTTAGACAGAAGCGTCTATCGTTTTAAATTTGGATTTTTTAATGTAACTATAACAACAAGAACATTTCGATTTCATTTTTGCCTTGAAAAACTCGTAAGACAAAACGCGTCGGCAAAATCTAAGATTTTTTTCCAGTTGTCATTTTATACGAATCTGTCTTGTCCACAGAATTGATCTGGGAATTTAACTATATATATATATATATATATATATATATATATATATATATATATATATATATAATCGACTCTCTCGTCGAATTCGACGTATGAGGGTCAAGCGGATCAGTTCCTAGGAAACCGACAGTCCGACAAGAGGACCTGTGATTTGATTATAGTGATGAAGGTTTCGTACAGGGCCATCCACACTTTTTGAAGGGCTGAATACAAAGACCTGGTGCACAGAGGTGTTGAAACAAAATAGCTATTTTTGTAGTGATTTTATAACATATTTTTGCTATGATTTTCGAATAAATAATTATATATATAATTTTTGCCATGAGAGGTACAATCTCCCAGAGGACATTTAAATTTATGATTTCTTCCAGTTGTTCTATAGTAGTTATATGTTTTAGTTTGTTATCTATTGCTTGTTTCTTATACATATATATATATATATATATATATATATATATATGCATGTGTCTGTGTGTGTGCGCACGCGTGTGTGTGCATGTGTGTGCATGTGTGTGCGTTCATTAATAAATATACATTTGTTCCTCACCGGTAGCACGATTCGGATTTTTATGCACAGTACCATCTTCAAGTGCAGCATTATTTGATCAGATTGAGAGAAGAAACTGTTGGCATAGAACTTACGGTTCCATCTAGCCAATTCAACTGTAAATTGATGAGACCATACTGTCACTCTAGCAGATAAAGTCTAGGTAAGATAGGGGAGAGTTCATCCGAACAATTACTATGAAATTATTTATAGAAATACACCTTGAAATAACATTACCGCTGTGAGAAAGGTACTGTAGCAGAGATGCCAGGTCAGGACCAGTAATATTGCTGATTCTTCTTTGGATTTTATCA
>OZ010609.1:50535837-50555837 GCA_963932145.1 Acanthosepion lycidas | reverse complement strand
ATGTTGATTTTTGTTATCACTCCTAAACCAGGAGTGATAACAAAAACACAAAATTTATCAAGAGCTACAAAGGAGAAGAAATCTGGGAGAGCTATGTTCCTCTATATAGTGAACGGACACTTTACATAAAAGGTGCTTTTCAATATTTTTTCAAACACTTAGAAAATAGCACAGTTTAAGAAAAGGAAAAGCAAAGAAAAAAAAACTATTTAAAAACTATTTTAACGCTTGCCTTGAGTTTGTACAAAGAGTTGTATTTTTTATACTTTTATAATTGCATGCAAATTTTATTCAACATAATTTGAAAAAGACAGACATACTGTCAAAATATTGTTAAACATTTTTAAACAGCATCTACGTACTACAGGGTTAAAAGCTGAAACCGAAGGTTTTATTCTTGCTGCACAGGGCAAATGCTTACTAACTAGCAATTAGCAAGTATATACAGTGAAAAAATATATATCTGGAAACAATTAATCATCTTGTATCAGGTTGCATAGTATTGAATATAAAAGCCGGCATAACAGAGTGGGCTAATATCTGCACTGGAAAATATGCAATTTTTACAGAAAGGAAACGGCAAGAAATTGGTATGAACACCACCCAGATCCGGCGAAGGAGATATGAACTGTAACAATTTTATGGCACTTAACAATACATACAGAGAGAACAATCAAAGCTAATCGCACAGACATAGTGATTAGAGACTGCAAAGAAAATGTGCTTTCTTATTGAAATCGAAATCTCAAAAATGTGGTGCACAAGGGCATCAGCAATTCTAGTTAGATCGACTGGAAAAGATCCAATAGACTCACTGAAGACATTCCTGGTAGCCATGATTTAAAGAAATAAAAAGGATTGTAGTCACATGTACAACACAAAAATGACGAAGGGCTTTAGCTGAGTAAAACATGTGCGATTGTTTATTTTTTCTCAAATATGGAAAAAGTGAAAAATGTCATGATACCGTTTCTGACCTTAGATCTCTGAAGATGTCGCCCTGAGAGACGTCAGCATTATTGTGAAATGATCGAGAATCATGGTCGTTTAACTTGACTTATTTATTTTTAACGACAAGAGGATTCAGTCAAATATTCAGCCATAGCTGTTGAGCTTGTGGAATACAAAAAGGGAACAACAAGAATTCATACAGAAGCTAATGAAGGAAAGCAAGAAGAAATTTCCAAAAGCTAAAAAAGATATAAAAAAAAATAGGAAAAGTTCATTTGAAACAAGTTCTGAACTATCTATAATTCTGAGATGAGTAATTTTAAAAATTTACAATATTTATATTGTTAAGATTGTTGTTCGCATCTTTGTTGCCATATTAACGACGTTTCGGCCGTTGACTCTCCGGCCTTCTTCAGAAGATTAAAATTTCGTACTGAAAACTTTATTTCGTCTTTGTTCTAGTTTCACGTGCCATGCCTCTTTCTGATGTTTATGTTATCTCAACTTTTCAAGTTTTTGTTCGCTACTGCAGTTTTGATCGCCACTAACATTTTTTTTTTTACCATAAAAACGCAATTTTTAGTATTATTGCTTTTATCTAGCACTCAGTATTACTGGTTGTCTTATTGTATTCATTCTATGCTTGACCGGATTTTAGTGGCTTAGCATATGTGCAGATTCCTTAAGTTTTCGTATTTTCCAGTGATGCTCTCTGTTATTTCAACCTCATCCCACAGGTGGTGGTGATCTCCCTTTTCCCTCCATATGTGGTCAGAAACGCTTGATGTTTCTATTATCCATCGTGTTATGGCTTTACGATGTTCTTACAGTCTTACTTTAAATAACCATACTGAAATGTTATATAATATCAGTCCTCCTATATATCAATGCTGGACATGTTGCAGAAAAGATTAAATTTTTCGCATTTTCTGGTGAATATAAATATTTTGAACACAATTTCATCTTTTTCACTAAATTTATTTTAAACGCATTGTATGCATTCAACTACACATAAAATGTATTGTTGATCATTTTGCTTTAGAATTTTATTGTTGGTCATTCTACTATAAAATGTATTGCTAGTCGTTTTCCTCTATAATGTAATGTTGGTCATTTTACTATAAATTATATTCCTTGCTAATTTGATTGTCTGATTTTGTGTTATTTATGTGGTTGTTCCACGTTCTCTGAAAACTCCGATCTTTCGATCAGAGGCCTGTTTGCTAGATGTAGTTTATTGTCATAACCAGGACTAACCTTGTTTGACGTCGAACAATCTATATATATATATACATATATATATATATAAACAGACAAAACACGCAAGATTATGCGTTTTTGTATTTGTTGTTTCTTTCTCTTTCTTCTTATTCTGCTTTGTTCATGTTTCTTCTTCTTCTTCTTCTTCTTCTTCTTCTTCTTCTTCTTCTTCTATTTTTCCTCTTCCGTTTCTTCTCCTTCCGCTTTTTCTTTTCCTCTTCTAATTATCGATATTATTTCTTCTTAAGTTTCCTTTGTTTTTTTCTTTTATTTCTTCTTTTCTATTTCTTCTTCTGTTTCCATCTTCTGTTTCTTTTTTTCTGTTTTCTTCTGTTTCTTCTGCTTCTGTTTCCTTTTCTTCTTCTGCTTCTTTTTCTGTTTCGTTTTTTTCAACTGTTCCAACCAATTTATTATTTTCTTCTGTTTTTTCTTCATCCGTTCCTTCGTCTTTTCTTTTTTCTTCTCTTTCTCTCTCTTCTGTTTTTCTTTCCAGTTTTTTCTTCTTCTTCTTCTTCTTCTTCTTCTTCTTCTTCTTCTTCTTCTTCTTCTTCTTCTTCTTCTTCTTCTTCGTACCACATCACTTCATTACACAGGCGATCATGGCACTTACTACTTCCACTCCTTTGTGGCACTTGGAAGTGTTTCTCCTTTTGCCAAGTACCACACGGTGCCATGTGTCCTTGAGGACAGATGTATATGAATTTTTGGGTATTATAAACCTAATGTAATGTAAAGGAAACATCGCACAGTGGATAAAGGCGTTGATTAGATCCAGTGACAGGACCCAAAGAGTGTGAGTTCAATAACTGGTTAAACTGTGGAGAACTTGAAGAGGGTAATTAACAGGAGATAACTGGCATCCATTAAACATGGCACGTGGAACTAGAAAAATCTACCTCAGTGAGCGAAATAAAGTGTTCAGTTTGACATTCCAACCGCCTGAAGAAGCTCGGAGCGTCCAACGGCAGAAACGTTGAGATAAATATGGCGACAATGGTAAAGACAATAGTTCAAAAAATGTAACTATTGTACCTAATACCTCACCTCAGAAATATAGACAGATACCGTCAGTTGAGCAAAGAAAATATAACTTCTAGTTCATTTAAAGAATTTGCAATAAGTTTACATCAACCTATGTAAATTCACAAGTAAAAACTACAACAAAGTAAAAAGTATTCAAAAAATCACCTTAGAGGGGACAGGCTGTCTGATGCCAGACGCAATTGCTGTGGCTTTACGATTGCGTCTTGCATGAAACAGCCTGTCGCCTCTAAGTTTTGACGTCAATATTCACTTTTATATTTACATACGCTCTTTCTCTGATATTGAGCACTTTATTCCATAAATATAGCACATTAAGAGTATATATATATATATATATATATATATATATATATATATATATATATATATATAACAAATACCCATTTTTTCCTCACCGGTAACACAATTCCGAGTTTCATGCACAACACTATGTCCGATATTATATGCGTTGTGGTTGAAACTCAGAATTGTGTCACCGTTAAGGAAAAAAAATGTCTATTGATTAATAATATATAAATTATAGCTCTGTTATTGTGCATCGAGGTATATTTTATTAACACTAGCACTTATATATATATATATATATATATATATATATATATATATATATATATATATATATATATATATATATATATGTTTGTATATGTGTGTAAACATTATCAAATATCTGTGTGCGTGTAACACGCACGAAAGAACAATCATTTTGATTGAGAATAGGAAAGAGTGATGAAAAATCATTTTTTTTTTTAATATTCTGAAGAGGAAGGAATCATAATAAAAGGTTTTTTTCAATGCTGAAACGGGCTACATTATTTATTTCAACGGCTCATTATTATAGTGGAAATACCATATTTGATGCTATGAATGACCGCCGGGCATATCGGCAGGAAAATGTTGAATGATATATTGACTGTTATTGCGATTTGCTCCATGTCCCCTCTGCGGCCCAGTTCGTGCACTTATTAGAAATTCGTGAAAATCTAATATTTCGACGAAAAAATGAATCTTGAATGCCATCATATACGATGTCTGCTGTGAATTTTCAAGTGACTTACCTTCCAGCTTAAAATATATATTGAAAATCGTTAAAACATTTCTTGGGAGGAAACGTCATTACATTAAGTTCTGTTATATAAAGCCGTTGCAAAAGAAAATATAAGAATTTGAACACATATTAATACTTGAAGAAGAAAAAAGTACCGTGCCAGACAATTATTTTTTTCTCATTGGAATCCATTTTGCGTGTTTACAGAACTGCGATTCGTAAGAGCGTTAAATATGGCTGCCATATCTGCTATGGGTATATATCTCGTGATTCTCGACAAAATCTAAAGAAGAATTTGTAATATTATTGATCCTGACCTGGCATCCTGATTTCAGTCACCGACATGTCTTAACTTTTCTCTGCTTTTCTACCAGATCTCACAATTAAAGACAGACTTTTAAATAGTAACATTTATTAGTCAAGTATGTAATCTCCGTTGCTTTTAACAACTGTCTTCCATCGTTCTACAAATGTACTTTTAGAGATATTTTTTATTTCTATTGTTCTAATGGGCTCTTCATTCTTGCTACCTCGAATGCATAAACATATTCATAACTAGATTAGCAACTCCGTCACACCAGTTTGATTTTGAGATATCTAGATGTAACTGTAATATCTATTCTAATAGTTAATTTTGTTATATTTATCGCCTGTCAAACTCTCGGTTTCTGGCTACCCTGACACATAAGATCTTCTAAAATTTAAATACAGTGTCAATCGACATTTTATGCCTTCCTGAAACCTGTTCTTAAATTGCCCTTTCCATTGCTATAGTCGTCTCGTTCTCTTTCACTCATAGTAACCCCTGGCAACTTGTATAAATGGAGAAGTCTATGGAAGAAAGATATATTCTCGCATTTGTACTTCCCCCGTTATGGGCATTATTATATCCTTGTTATAATAACACCGTACTTCACGGACGGAAAGGAATAGCTGAAAGAAAAACAAAAGGAGAAACATGCTTTGTTCTCTGAGAGACTTTTATACAACTATGACATACACAAAAGTATATGCATAATTATAAGTGCTCTACGCAGAGAAAAATATATCAAATTTATTTACACAGCAAAGTATAATATAAGGGAAAACAAAATGGAAGGGTCTTACATATAATATGGAGATATTCCTGTTTCTGGAGAAGTCATAGGACTCCAGATTCAAACGGGCCGGACTTATCTATGTCCCATACGAGGACATATTCTACGAACGGGAAACAGCAAGTCTTGGGTTTCCTAAATTCAGGACTGCCAGCTGGAGTTTATTTCTATATCTAGGATAGATATATTCTTGAAATCCAAGAGCACAATGTAGATAGATTTAACCTCTGCCCGGGAAATGGGCAGAAAAAAAATTACAACCCGGGTTTCGACGATTCGATGGTAAAAATGAATGCATATTATATCGAATTCTTCTTGTGAATCGTGCAATGAAATACGCAGGTGACGCTACTTCAAAAAATTCCCGTGATTTGTGTTTGTGTAAACACATCTTGCCAACAATTCACAGCTTGTGGCCTTTTCCGTTCTCTGATAAAAAAAAATATCAATGCGCTATCATCTTCCTGACGCCTAAACAAACAATTCCCAAAGAAAGACTCAAAAGAGATAAACAACTTCATTGTAATAATGATTCTATAGATCGATATTTATTGAAAACGGCAAACTAGGCAGAGAGATCGAGACCAGATGTCAAAAAGCCAACGTAGTCAGTTAACAACTTGTTCCTCTTCTAAAACATCCTATCATTTTCATGGGTACCAACTAAAATCTCATCAACGCCATTTTCCTACGAAGGCCAATTTACCAGTGACAGAAATGGCCCCTAACAAAATCTCTTGAGCGACAACTGATCACTTATGAGATGAAATACTTGAATAAACAGTGAACAAAACCAGGCGATACAAGATCAAGAATGAGGCAATAAGAGGTATGGTAGGAGTAATACCAATCTTAAAACACATCAAAAGACAAAGGGTCAAGTGGTTTGGACACCTCACTCGTATGACTATCAACCAACCAGCCCTAAGAACATACATCCTTAGATACTCTGGTTGGAGAGCGAGAGGCAGACCAAGAAGAGGCTGGAGCGACTCAGTAGGAGACACTCTCAGAGCCCAAGAGATATCTCTCCTCCAGGCCACGCGCCTTGCAGTTGACAGGCAACTGTGTCTCCTCACGACGTCTTAAAGCACAAGCGGAAGGAAAGACTAAACTAGTCTGACTATAGATCAATAAGACAGCAGCATTAAAGTAAATCAAGTCTACAAGTCCATCAGGGTCAAACGGGTACCACAAGTACTACACCTGCGGAGAATTCACAGGAGGTTAAAGCAATTTTGGGCTGTGGAACATTCTCATTCTCTTTCACGCCTCGTAAGACCGTGCGCCCTAGTGGCATTATCGACTTGCTTGGGACGAAAAGATTGGAACACAAAATGATAGCCGGACGGATCCTAAGCCTCTTCTGGCTGGTTTGACGTTTTCCTTCATATATACTGGTTAATAACCAAGGCTTTAGGATCCAGTCTTTATTGCTATTGAACCATAACATCGAAGAGGAAGAACTAGTAGAGTGGATTCATCGTTTTTATATTTGCGCGTAAGTGAATGCATCAAAACTATAGAATTCAAACCCGGCTTTTCAATTTCTCATACATTAGACCAGCCGCTCACATAACAGTAAACAGATGGATAATCCAAACAGCAAATGCTAATCAGTGTATGTCCGCTTAGACAATACATCGGGAAATTTAATCAGGAAATATTAATTACAATTATCATTC
The DNA here is from genome assembly GCA_963932145.1 of Acanthosepion lycidas. Taxonomy (NCBI): domain Eukaryota; kingdom Metazoa; phylum Mollusca; class Cephalopoda; order Sepiida; family Sepiidae; genus Acanthosepion; species Acanthosepion lycidas. The sequence goes on along the minus strand of OZ010609.1, from coordinate 50,548,752 downwards.
GATCTATTCTATTGCTTACAGGCTGATACAATCACTGATCCCAAGTGATATTTTTTCCCAAGTACGGTCCGTTCAGGCGTGACGTTGATTTTACTCAAGATTTTCTGTAATAAATCGTATAAACCTGGTCCTGTAAAAATCTTTAATTTAATTTTAAATGTAATAGGATACCGATGAGTTTAATTTTAATTTATTTTTAGCTATAAAATAAAAACTATCAAAAAGTCCATTAGAAAATTTATCGTTACACACCAATAAATTTCCTTAAAAAAAGACAGAGTTTCTGGATGAGACATTATTTTCTTGCTTGGGGTGAATTTTATTAAAAAAATATTTTCAAAACAGACTCTCTTACAACACTTTGCTTTCTTTATGATCAAATAGACTAACACACAAGGGGGTTATTGTCGGTGAATGAATTAGAAAACATCATGAAAGAGCGAGAACAATAGAAATAGTAATTAGGAAGACAGTTGATAACGATTGACATTGCAATTTAAATTTTTTAAGCTCAAAGTTGATAGGAAAGAATGTAGCCGGGAGAGTTAGAGGCAGACCACCAAGAAGATGCTGGAGCGACTCAGTAGCAGACTCTCTCTCAGAGCTCAAGAGATATCTCTCCTCCAGGGCACTCGGCTTGCAGTTGACAGACAACTGTATCTCCTCACGACGCCTAACAGCACAAGCGGAAGGAAATACTAAAATAGACTGACTGTAGATCAATCAGACTGCAGCATTAAAGTAAATCAACTCTACAAGTCCATAATGGGTCAAACGGGTACCACAAGTACTACACCTGGAGAGAATTCTCAGAAGCTTAAAGCAAATTTCGCCCGTGGAACACTTCTTTCTTCTGAATCCTGTTCATCTATCGTTCTTTCCGCACTTCTCTTCACTAAAGCATTCTCATTCTCTTTCACTCCCCGTAAGACCCTGCGCCCTAGGGTCATTATCGACTTGCTTGGGACAAAAAGATTGGCACACAAAATGATAGCCGAACGGATCCCAAGCCTCTTCTTGCTGGTTTGACGTTTACCTTCCTATATACTGGTTAATAAACAAGGCTTTCGGATCCAGTCTTTCTTGCTATTGAACCATAACATCGAAGAGGAAGAACTAGTAGAGTGGATTCAGAGAAGCACGAGAAAAGGATCTGTTACATCGCCATCTAGCCTTTTCAACTGTAAATTGATGAGACCTTCTTGTCAATCTAGCACTGCGCTAAAATTTACAAAGTCTGCTTATGACAGGGAAGAGTTCAGCCGAACAATTGCCATGAAATTATTTATAGAAAAGGCAGCGGGAAGCAACTTTACGGCGGTAAGAAAGTGACTGAAGCCGAGATGCCGGGTTAGGACCAATAATACTGCGGATTCTCCCTTGCAAATATTTTGGCACTAGAGTACCCACTGAGAATAGAGACGCAACGTGAATTTCCATCTTCTGGTCGTTAAACGGATGATAGAGGCACCCGTTTTATGCTTACACGTTCACAGAATGTTAATGCTCATAGAAAAGCTACAGATGAGGTATATCTCTCAAAATATTTCTTTGTTTGAATCTTGGAATTAAGTTACCAGAGAAGTAAGGATTTCTAATGACGAAGAGGGTAAAGCGGGAATTTACTCATAGCAAAAAGCAGTGAATAAGTTCTACGATTCAAAAGGTGCAGAAAGAAGGAAATGGTGTTGAAGATAAGATTTAGAAAACCTTTTTAATCATCTCCCTGTAAGCAAGGTAAGAAAGCCACTAAGATGCAGGGAGTACCACAGAGCGAAAGAATATGAAGAGAAATATTATTAAGGAGCGATAACGATAGAAGAACAGGAGCCAAGAAGATAAAAGATAACAATAGAAAATGCCCATGGAAGCTATATAACAGCGGTAGGAAAATGACTGAAGCTGAGATGCCATGTCATGTCCAATAATATTTCAGATGCTTCTTAGGATTTTATCTAGGATTTATCTATATATATATATATATATATATATATTAATTATATTTATATATTATAATTATATTATTAATTATATTATTAATTATATATATATATATATATATATATATATATATACTTATATATTAATTATATTTATGCTGTACTTTATATGTTAATTATATTTATGCTCTGCTTTTGTATCGAGCACTATTTTTTTTTAAAATAATAACAAAAATACTAAAGAACATTGGACTATTTACCTAACGAGTTCTTTCCTATTTTCTATAAATTTTTACACACTTACACACACACACACACACATATATATATATATATATATATATATATATATATATATATATATATATATCACACACACACACACACACACACACATATATATATATATATATATATATATATATATATATATATATATCGCAGAGACATCATTACTATGTGATAGCAATATCTATGGTATGGATGAAAATTAGACTTATAAATGGATAACATATAGTCGGGAGAGAAATATTGTCTATCACGATGGAGTAAAGCAGCATTCTTAATATAATTTTTCTACTTCATGTCTGAGGAAAACGTTAGCCCTAGAAGGCTCAAATTTCACTATTCTGAAGATTAGCATCAGCCATGCTGGTGAAAGACAGTATGGTTCACTCAGAGAATTATTAGATCGCAGTTTCGTTTTGAAGGTGTTAGAATTAACAACCCATTCTTTACGCCTGTTACACTACGTAATGTAAGTCATTTTTTTAGATCCTAATTTGACCTTATCGGAGTGAGCGTTAGTTTCGACTTTTAAATCAATTCTAATATTGTTTTGTTTTTCTCTCTCAATGAGGCTTTCAATCCTTTCGATGTGTTATATAAATACAAATACCGGATTCTTGTCAAAATACAATGTTGTTGCCGTATTTGGCCTGGAGCTGCACCGTCTTGATAGAGAATCTATTCTTGTCATAATAATTTTGTTGTCGTATAGGAAAGGAGCTGTTTCTTTCCGACAGATGAAACGCTGTAAGTCTATCGTCATTCCATCACCGTTTCGTTTGCATATGATCATATGAGCCCATCTTCTTTAGTTTCACAAATTTCGATTCTTACTAGGGTCATATTGGAATCCTTTTGCTGGCTTATGGAAGATGACCTTTTCTACTCAGCAGTTTCTTTCCCACAGATGCAACGTTGAGAGCCTTTCGCTACACTAACACTATTTTGCATATGATCAGATGAGGTCGTCTTCTTTACACCGATATATATAGTTAAAACGGTAATTTTAGAATACTTTTGGGTGTTATTGGGGATTTTCTTTTCTACTCACCAATTTATCCCCTACAGATGCAACGTTGCAGGTCTATCGATAATCTGTCACTATTTCTTTTGCATATGTTCAGATGATCGTGACTTCTTTAGTTCGAATCGTTACAATGTTCATTTTGGAATCATTTGCCGACATTTGGAAGATTAACTTTTCTGCTCAGCAGTTTATTTCTCGCAGATGCACCTTGCATATCAATCGCTATTATATCACTATTTCCTTTTTATTTGTTCGTATGAGATTGTCTTCTTTAGTTCCACGAATTCAGATCGTTACACGGATCGTATTGGAATTATTTTAATGGCTTATGGGAAGTTACAGTTTCCATTCTGAAGCTTCTTTCCCACAGATACAACGTCGCAAGTCTTATTTAATCTATTATTTCATTTTCATATGATCAGATGAGCTCGTCTTCTTTAGTTGCAAAAATTCAGATCGTTACATTGTCCATATTGGGATCCTTTTGCCGGCTTTGTGGAGATACTTTCTTCTCTGCAGTTTTTTACCACAGAGGCAACGTTGCATGTCTGTCGCTAATCTTTATTATTCATTTGCATAAGATCAGATGATGTCGTCTTCTTTTGCTTCCCAAATTCAGATCGTTACATTGTCCATATTCGAATCCTTTTACCGGCTTTTAGACGGGGTCATATTTTTTTTCTGTACACTTTTTTTTACCTTAGATGCAACGTTGCAAGTCTATCGCTAATCTTTCCCTTGTTCTTTTGCATAAGATCAGATAATCTCTCCTTCACCAATTCAGATCGGTACATAGCATATATTGGAGTCCCTTTGCCGGCTTATGGTGGATGACCTTTCCTATTCAACAGTTTACTTCCCTCAGATGCAACGTTGCAAGTCTATCACTAATCTTCCACTTCTTCTTTTGCATAAGATCAGATAATCTCTCCTTCACCAATTCAGATCGGTACATAGCATATATTGGAATCCCTTTGCCGGCTTATGGTGGATGACCTTTCCTATTCAACAGTTTCTTTCCCTCAGATGCAACGTTGCAAGTCTATCGCTAATATTTCCCTAGTTCTTTTGCATAAGATCAGATAATCTCTCCTTCACCAATTCAGATCGGTACATAGCATATATTGGAGTCCCTTTGCCGGCTTATGGTGGATGACCTTTCCTATTCAACAGTTTCTTTCCCTCAGATGCAACGTTGCAAGTCTATCGCTAATATTTCCCTAGTTCTTTTGCATAAGATCAGATAATCTCTCCTTCACCAATTCAGATCGGTACATAGCATATATTGGAGTCCCTTTGCCGGCTTATGGTGGATGACCTTTCCTATTCAACAGTTTCTTTCCCTCAGATGCAACGTTGCAAGTCTATCACTAATATTTCCCTAGTTCTTTTGCATAAGATCAGATAATCTCTCCTTCACCAATTCAGATCGGTACATAGCATATATTGGAATCCCTTTGCCGGCTTATGGTGGATGACCTTTCCTATTCAACAGTTTCTTTCCCTCAGATGCAACGTTGCAAGTCTATCGCTAATATTTCCCTAGTTCTTTTGCATAAGATCAGATAATCTCTCCTTCACCAATTCAGATCGGTACATAGCATATATTGGAATCCCTTTGCCGGCTTATGGTGGATGACCTTTCCTATTCAACAGTTTCTTTCCCTCAGATGCAACGTTGCAAGTCTATCACTAATCTTCCACTTCTTCTTTTGCATAAGATCAGATAATCTCTCCTTCACCAATTCAGATCGGTACATAGCATATATTGTAGTCCCTTTGCCGGCTTATGGTGGATGACCTTTCCTATTCAACAGTTTCTTTCCCTCAGATGCAACGTTGCAAGTCTATCGCTAATATTTCCCTAGTTCTTTTGCATAAGATCAGATAATCTCTCCTTCACCAATTCAGATCGGTACATAGCATATATTGGAGTCCCTTTGCCGGCTTATGGTGGATGACCTTTCCTATTCAACAGTTTACTTCCCTCAGATGCAACGTTGCATGTCTATCACTAATCTTCCACTTCTTCTTTTGCATAAGATCAGATAATCTCTCCTTCACCAATTCAGATCGGTACATAGCATATATTGGAGTCCCTTTGCCGGCTTATGGTGGATGACCTTTCCTATTCAACAGTTTCTTTCCCTCAGATGCAACGTTGCAAGTCTATCGCTAATATTTCCCTAGTTCTTTTGCATAAGATCAGATAATCTCTCCTTCACCAATTCAGATCGGTACATAGCATATATTGGAGTCCCTTTGCCGGCTTATGGTGGATGACCTTTCCTATTCAACAGTTTACTTCCCTCAGATGCAACGTTGCAAGTCTATCACTAATCTTCCACTTCTTCTTTTGCATAAGATCAGATAATCTCTCCTTCACCAATTCAGATCGGTACATAGCATATATTGGAATCCCTTTGCCGGCTTATGGTGGATGACCTTTCCTATTCAACAGTTTCTTTCCCTCAGATGCAACGTTGCAAGTCTATCACTAATCTTCCACTTCTTCTTTTGCATAAGATCAGATAATCTCTCCTTCACCAATTCAGATCGGTACATAGCATATATTGGAATCCCTTTGCCGGCTTATGGTGGATGACCTTTCCTATTCAACAGTTTCTTTCCCTCAGATGCAACGTTGCAAGTCTATCAACAATATTTCCCTAGTTCTTTTGCATAAGATCAGATAATCTCTCCTTCACCAATTCAGATCGGTACATAGCATATATTGGAGTCCCTTTGCCGGCTTATGGTGGATGACCTTTCCTATTCAACAGTTTACTTCCCTCAGATGCAACGTTGCAAGTCTATCACTAATCTTCCACTTCTTCTTTTGCATAAGATCAGATAATCTCTCCTTCACCAATTCAGATCGGTACATAGCATATATTGGAATCCCTTTGCCGGCTTATGGTGGATGACCTTTCCTATTCAACAGTTTCTTTCCCTCAGATGCAACGTTGCAAGTCTATCACTAATCTTCCACTTCTTCTTTTGCATAAGATCAGATAATCTCTCCTTCACCAATTCAGATCGGTACATAGCATATATTGGAGTCCCTTTGCCGGCTTATGGTGGATGACCTTTCCTATTCAACAGTTTACTTCCCTCAGATGCAATGTTGCAAGTCTATCACTAATCTTCCACTTCTTCTTTTGCATAAGATCAGATAATCTCTCCTTCACCAATTCAGATCGGTACATAGCATATATTGGAATCCCTTTGCCGGCTTATGGTGGATGACCTTTCCTATTCAACAGTTTCTTTCCCTCAGATGCAACGTTGCAAGTCTATCGCTAATATTTCCCTAGTTCTTTTGCATAAGATCAGATAATCTCTCCTTCACCAATTCAGATCGGTACATAGCATATATTGGAGTCCCTTTGCCGGCTTATGGTGGATGACCTTTCCTATTCAACAGTTTACTTCCCTCAGATGCAATGTTGCAAGTCTATCACTAATCTTCCACTTCTTCTTTTGCATAAGATCAGATAATCTCTCCTTCACCAATTCAGATCGGTACATAGCATATATTGGAATCCCTTTGCCGGCTTATGGTGGATGACCTTTCCTATTCAACAGTTTCTTTCCCTCAGATGCAACGTTGCAAGTCTATCGCTAATATTTCCCTAGTTCTTTTGCATAAGATCAGATAATCTCTCCTTCACCAATTCAGATCGGTACATAGCATATATTGGAGTCCCTTTGCCGGCTTATGGTGGATGACCTTTCCTATTCAACAGTTTACTTCCCTCAGATGCAACGTTGCAAGTCTATCACTAATCTTCCACTTCTTCTTTTGCATAAGATCAGATAATCTCTCCTTCACCAATTCAGATCGGTACATAGCATATATTGGAATCCCTTTGCCGGCTTATGGTGGATGACCTTTCCTATTCAACAGTTTCTTTCCCTCAGATGCAACGTTGCAAGTCTATCACTAATCTTCCACTTCTTCTTTTGCATAAGATCAGATAATCTCTCCTTCACCAATTCAGATCGGTACATAGCATATATTGGAGTCCCTTTGCCGGCTTATGGTGGATGACCTTTCCTATTCAACAGTTTACTTCCCTCAGATGCAATGTTGCAAGTCTATCACTAATCTTCCACTTCTTCTTTTGCATAAGATCAGATAATCTCTCCTTCACCAATTCAGATCGGTACATAGCATATATTGGAATCCCTTTGCCGGCTTATGGTGGATGACCTTTCCTATTCAACAGTTTCTTTCCCTCAGATGCAACGTTGCAAGTCTATCACTAATATTTCCCTAGTTCTTTTGCATAAGATCAGATAATCTCTCCTTCACCAATTCAGATCGGTACATAGCATATATTGGAGTCCCTTTGCCGGCTTATGGTGGATGACCTTTCCTATTCAACAGTTTACTTCCCTCAGATGCAATGTTGCAAGTCTATCACTAATCTTCCACTTCTTCTTTTGCATAAGATCAGATAATCTCTCCTTCACCAATTCAGATCGGTACATAGCATATATTGGAATCCCTTTGCCGGCTTATGGTGGATGACCTTTCCTATTCAACAGTTTCTTTCCCTCAGATGCAACGTTGCAAGTCTATCGCTAATATTTCCCTAGTTCTTTTGCATAAGATCAGATAATCTCTCCTTCACCAATTCAGATCGGTACATAGCATATATTGGAGTCCCTTTGCCGGCTTATGGTGGATGACCTTTCCTATTCAACAGTTTCTTTCCCTCAGATGCAACGTTGCAAGTCTATCGCTAATATTTCCCTAGTTCTTTTGCATAAGATCAGATAATCTCTCCTTCACCAATTCAGATCGGTACATAGCATATATTGGAGTCCCTTTGCCGGCTTATTGTGGATGACCTTTCCTATTCAACAGTTTACTTCCCTCAGATGCAACGTTGCAAGTCTATCACTAATCTTCCACTTCTTCTTTTGCATAAGATCAGATAATCTCTCCTTCACCAATTCAGATCGGTACATAGCATATATTGGAATCCCTTTGCCGGCTTATGGTGGATGACCTTTCCTATTCAACAGTTTCTTTCCCTCAGATGCAACGTTGCAAGTCTATCGCTAATATTTCCCTAGTTCTTTTGCATAAGATCAGATAATCTCTCCTTCACCAATTCAGATCGGTACATAGCATATATTGGAGTCCCTTTGCCGGCTTATGGTGGATGACCTTTCCTATTCAACAGTTTCTTTCCCTCAGATGCAACGTTGCAAGTCTATCGCTAATATTTCCCTAGTTCTTTTGCATAAGATCAGATAATCTCTCCTTCACCAATTCAGATCGGTACATAGCATATATTGGAGTCCCTTTGCCGGCTTATGGTGGATGACCTTTCCTATTCAACAGTTTCTTTCCCTCAGATGCAACGTTGCAAGTCTATCACTAATATTTCCCTAGTTCTTTTGCATAAGATCAGATAATCTCTCCTTCACCAATTCAGATCGGTACATAGCATATATTGGAGTCCCTTTGCCGGCTTATGGTGGATGACCTTTCCTATTCAACAGTTTCTTTCCCTCAGATGCAACGTTGCAAGTCTATCGCTAATATTTCCCTAGTTCTTTTGCATAAGATCAGATAATCTCTCCTTCACCAATTCAGATCGGTACATAGCATATATTGGAATCCCTTTGCCGGCTTATGGTGGATGACCTTTCCTATTCAACAGTTTCTTTCCCTCAGATGCAACGTTGCAAGTCTATCGCTAATATTTCCCTAGTTCTTTTGCATAAGATCAGATAATCTCTCCTTCACCAATTCAGATCGGTACATAGCATATATTGGAGTCCCTTTGCCGGCTTATGGTGGATGACCTTTCCTATTCAACAGTTTCTTTCCCTCAGATGCAACGTTGCAAGTCTATCGCTAATATTTCCCTAGTTCTTTTGCATAAGATCAGATAATCTCTCCTTCACCAATTCAGATCGGTACATAGCATATATTGGAGTCCCTTTGCCGGCTTATGGTGGATGACCTTTCCTATTCAACAGTTTCTTTCCCTCAGATGCAACGTTGCAAGTCTATCGCTAATATTTCCCTAGTTCTTTTGCATAAGATCAGATAATCTCTCCTTCACCAATTCAGATCGGTACATAGCATATATTGGAGTCCCTTTGCCGGCTTATGGTGGATGACCTTTCCTATTCAACAGTTTCTTTCCCTCAGATGCAACGTTGCAAGTATATCGCTAATATTTCCCTTGTTCTTTTGCATAAGATCAGATAATCTCTCCTTCACCAATTCAGATCGGTACATAGCATATATTGGAGTCCCTTTGCCGGCTTATGGTGGATGACCTTTCCTATTCAACAGTTTCTTTCCCTCAGATGCAACGTTGCAAGTCTATCGCTAATATTTCCCTAGTTCTTTTGCATAAGATCAGATAATCTCTCCTTATCTCCACCAATTCCGATGGTTTCATGGCATATATTGGTGTCCTTTTGCCGGCTTATGGTTTCTTTCGCATAGACTCGGCTTTGCAAGCCTTTCTCTACTCTATCATTATTTCCTTTACATGCAATCAGATGAGGTCGTCATCTTTAGGTTGATAGATCGTTACTTGGCACATATTTTAATCCTTTTGACGGCTTATAGAGGGATGCCCTTTTCTATTCAGATGTTTCTTTTCCCACAGAGGGAACGTTGCAAGCATATCTCTATTTCATTTGCATATGATCAGATGAGCTCGTCTCCTTTATTTCTACAAATTCAGACCGTTACATTGTCCATATTGGGATCCTTTTGCCGACTTTGTGGAGATACTTTCTTCTCTGCAGTCTGTTTACCACAGAGGAAACGTTGCAAGTATGTCGCTAATCTTTATTATTCCTTAAAAATAAAATCAGATGATGTCGTCTTCTTTAGCTCCACAAATTCAGATCGTTACATTGTCCGTAATCGAATACTTTTACCGGCTTTTTTTAGATCGTTATCTGGCACATATTTGAATCCTTTTGACGGTTTATGGACGAATGACATTTTTTATTCAGCTGTTTCTTTTCTCACAGATGGAACGTTGCAAGCCTATCTCTATTTCATTTGCATGTGATCAGATGAGCTCGTCCTCTTTCGTTCCAGTAATTCAGATCATTACAAGTTTCATATTTGACCCCAGAATGGAACTGATAGTGTCTAAAATTCTTTCCGTTGTCCTATGTTTAAAAACATATTTTGTATTCTTCAACCTCATTCCCACAGATGTTGCAAGTTCATTTCAACTTAACACGTATTTCAATGACAAATGTTCAAATGAGCTCTTCTTTAGTTCCGACATTTTGTGCTATGGCTTTCGATGGAATTTTCACGGAATCGAAATACTCTCATTACCTCATTATGCCCTCCAGATGTACAGACGTCTCTACACATCTTTATCTTCTCAAGAACTGCAAATTTGGGGACAAAAACCGCCGTGGGGATGCTTCCCTGAATTTTACAAGCCTAGTGTCAATCCATAGGAAGTGAAAAAATGCTATCACGTATTTTCAAATCATGCTAAGTCTAGTGAGACGAAAACTAAAACGATTTTGGCACATATCTCAAAAGCTGTGTTTGTTAAGAGAAGATTTCAAGATACAAAGAAGAAAGAACTGGCAAACAGAGAAAGTTATCAGAATGTAATGACTCAGAGTATACAATGGTGGCAGTAGCTTTTTTGGTAGTTTATTTATGACGTCTCTACACCCACTCGGTTCATGAGGTTATCGCCATTATATATGTTTAATTTTTTTTTTTAAATGTATGATCTTGCACCAAATTTTAAGTGAATTGTGTATTCCCTGATAAAACTCGAAGAATTGATGAATAGTTGGATTGTTTTTATATTGAAATTCCGGAACACACAAGCAAGTCAAGTGCATTGTGGGAAAAAGAAAACAACGATATAACAAGAAATAACGTCGCAGGTTGAAGAAACTTTTTTTTTTCTCTTTTTTGTTGCTGTTCTTTTATACTTCAGGTCAGCAAGAAGTTAGAATGACTCATTGTCAAGATGGATATATCTGTTATTAAGTAACAAAAATAACCGTGAAAATTCTTTGACCCGGAACAAAAAATGTTTCATTCATTTTCAGTTTGGTAATTTTCTTTCTGCCATTGTCCTTTGAATATTCATTTAGTCTATCAGTTCTGACGCGACAAGTCTTCCAGAGCGTTCTCCATGCGATCAAAACTTTATTTGCTTAACAGCACCGGAACATTCCTGAAACTTGTTTGCAACGACTGAAACATTAGCATAGGCGTCAGTGATTTATTGGTGATTATACGAATCTCATAAGCTCAGATTAAAGGGCAACAGTAAAATGAATCTACATTTCATAATCAATACCGATGTTCGGACTAAATAATAATTCTTCTTATATATATTGAGTCGGTTCTGGACATGTGCGATTATGTCTCGCAGAACATCATGTTCTTTGACGCTCTTAGAAAGGTTTGCCTTTTTGCTACCTCTCCTAATCCCTGTACTGAAATCAAGATCGTTATCTATACTCTGCTTACACTCTGTCCCTCTATCTTTCAACATGTCCTACACGTGTCAAATTTTCCAAATTGGTAAACCCACATCGGTAGTCTTGCACTGCGCTTAAATTGAAAGAATCTAGCCACAATAGAGAAGATCTGATCCGAACAATTACCATGAAATTATTTATAGAAGTGGCAAAGGGAGATAATCTTACGGTAGAGGTACACTGATTGAAGTCGAGACGCCAGTTTATCATAAACTGATGCTTATTCTTCTTTGACTTTTATCGAGAAAATATAGCGGTAGCAGCGGATCATATGGACGAATGACAGATTTATAGATAGGCTAGAAAATCTGTCTAGCACGACACAGTGAACCAACATTTATAGTATGATACCTATCAATGAATTCTAAATTGTCATTACACTTCATATCAGTCGAGAATATTAGACCCAGAAAGCGCAACGGGTCATTTTACTTGAGCTTAGCATTAGCTAGGCTGATAAAAGGAAGAAAGATGATTAATAGAGAATAGTATTGTTTTGGAAGCGTTAAGATTAACAAGCCATTCTTTGCTCCAGTTAACAATAGACTATAGTTCATTTTTGAGATCAGTCGCCAATTTGAGCCTATCGAAGTGATCAAACTTACTACTGAGACAGGTAATAAGTGGCTATCAGCATTTAATTTGTACTTTATAATGTTTAAATAATTAAAAAGAAATTGTCCACAGCTATCTGAATTTATTGAATTTGCTTTCTTGCTGGTCATTTCCAATCAGCTAAAAGTATCTTTCGTATATCAGCGTTTCATGACATTTATTTTAATAAGTGTCTTGAAATAGATTGGGCAACTTATTTCGAGTTATTAGTCGATAGAAAACATCAGATCTTACACTAAGTTAAAAATTAATAAAATGATGTATTCTTTCCGTTACTTTTGGCTGAGAAAGGAAGAGAGAGTTACTGCTTGCTAACGCTCGTGTTAGGTTAACATCTAATCCCAAAATATCCAAAACTTTTAGCCGGCTAAGTCCTGAATTCTGTTGTGTAAATGGTAGGTATTTGTACCAGTGTATTTTACCAATTATTCTGTTAAATATTTATATATATATATATATATATATATATATATATATATATATATATATATATATATATATATATATATATATATATATAATCTC
>OZ010609.1:50520837-50533337 GCA_963932145.1 Acanthosepion lycidas | reverse complement strand
ATACTTTTCTCTCGTTGGAACCACTACAACCTCTTTCTTTTATATATATATATATATATATATATATATATATATATATACAAACATGTTTGTTTATTAAAGTAAATTAGTCGTAGTCTATTTTATTTTAATGCTTCAATGTTCGATTAACTTTCAAAACGGTAAATTTAATTAATACTGTTTAATTAAAAAACAAAGCATTTATTTAAATAAATTATATGTATAAAAATAAAGTCTAAACAGAAAATATATTAAATAATTGTTGGATTTAGCATGTTTCAGGTTCAGAAACAAATTATCTCTTGGATAAATTCATAGAGCAGTGATATATTGTAACAATATGGCCAATTTTATTGCAATCTGGAGAAATTTCTAGGAAAATAGATTTAATAGACGAACAGTTTAAAATATGCGACGCTTTTATCTTTTATTACGCTAGATTTTGTTTTCTTCTCGCATTGATACAAACCATATGCCACACATATATTAAACCAGCTTGAATATACTGGAAAACTATCGTACAATCACAGGAGATACGTTAGTTTATACTTCTACATCGGGAAGGAATTCATTTCGAATACGTGAATATAAATGTTATGTTGGAGAAAAGAAATGTTATGAATGAAAATATTGCATGTGGAATGAAAGTAATGAATTAAACAGACATTTAGATAGCTAGGAAATATTATAGATGAAATATAAATACACATACATACATATATTATAGATGAAATATACACACACACATACACATATATATATATATATATATATATATATATATATATGTATATATATATATATATATATATATATATATATATAGATAGATAGATAGATAGATAGATAGATAGGTACAGACTTAGCTAGATCGATAGCTAGATAGATTAGACACATGCATGCGCACACACAAACACACATCCACACACAAAGACGCACAAACACACACAACCACACACATATATATATATATACAGTGTAACCCGGACATAAGAGAAACCTGGATATAAGAGAGATTTTCTTTGGTCCCAAATTAGAGCCTGTGTTAATGTATATATAATAGACAAAACCCGGATATAAGAGAAATCTGCATATAAGAGACTTCTTCTCCGGTCGAGACAACTCTCTTATATCCGGGTTACACTGCATATATATATATATATGTCTTAGTTCAAATGTTATAATATAATAATTTGTTCAGCAGTAACACAAAATAAAATCCTTATATATATATATATATATATATATATATATATATATATATCTATTTCATGATATATATATATATATATATATATATATATATATATATATATATATATATATCATGAAATGGATAAAGTCTAACAATTATCTTAATATTCTGTTTATACATAATCTTTATGGATACAGATATTTAACTAAATGCTCTGTTTATAATAAACAGTATTAACTCTATTTACCGGCCTGAATGTTCGAGAAATTGCCATATGTCCATGTGTGAATCCAGCGTTTGGTCTCCCCCTAACTATGGGTTAAATTGTAGGGCAGATTTAGATCGCATCCGATCTAAGGAAAAGACAAATCTGAATTCAAAATCTACGCATGAACGGTTGGAGACATAATGATACGCTATGTACAATATTTGTCTGCATTCGGTTCTTCTGACAAAGTGTCGCCGTTTCTATCGTGCCTTTTTCTAAATATACCATTCAACCATACCTTGAATCCGATGCTCCTAGCGTATATTTAGGGACACTTGATAATTCCAAAGTTAATCAGCAATATCATTGTTCCTGTCCTGGTATCTCGGCCTCAGTCACTTTCCCTGGAGCCTAGATACCAGATATGTAGCTTTCCTGTGCCTTTTCTCTAAATACTTCCACGGTAATTGTTTGGATGAGCTCTTCAATACGGTACATAGACTTTTTAACCGTACTACAAGATTAGTGGCAATATCTCAACAATTTACAGTTAAATTAAACGCATGTAACCGTAAGTGCTATGCTAAATTTTCTTTTTTCGCACTTCTCGCTTTGTGGAACAAACAGCCGGCTCCATGCTACCTTGCCAACATTGATCTTCAAAAATATAGAAGCAATACCAATCATTAAATATTGTCTTCATGATTACTCTTTTATCGTTCTCACTCCTTAATAATGATTGTCTTTTTTCTTATCTTTTCGCCTGTAACACCTCCGCATGAGGGATGAGATTAAAAAAAATATCGAAATATATATATATATATACTAGCAGTAGAGACCGGGGTTGCCCGGGGATGTAACAGTAAGAGATATATCAAGTATCGACAATCATAAAGACTGAAAAATAAAATTGACAAATATTTTTGTTTAAGGTTGACGGACACGGATATCTTAATTAGATTTTTTTTTTTTTTGTTTTTTACGAATTGGTCAAACTCAAACAAAAACCTTGTTTTCAATCGTTATGAATCTACCGATTGAATATAATTTTATTATAAACAATTGTCTTGTTAATGGAATTTTCAAAGCATTCTGAATGTAAAAATAAAGAAAAAAGTGTGCAAGGCAATAAGAAACACTACGTGCTCCCCCCCCCCAAAAAAAAGTGAAGTTTTGTTGAAATCGGTTGAAAAATGTAGGAAATCCGATCCCATATATAAACGAACACACACACACACACACACACACATACGCTCACAAACAACCTGGATTTCATAATAAGTAAAACTCGATATGATTTGTTTCCCTTTGATTCTCGCGACAGCGATGCGTCTTAATCGTTTTTTTCAAATTGATTTCGTGCAAAAACAATCGTGTTTTTCCAATGTTTGGCGCGGTCAGAACTACCGCAATGTTATTTTACATAGTCCTGTGAGGTTTAGTTGAAATCGGTTGAAAAATTGTAGGAAATCCGATCTAATATATAAACGAACAGACACATACACAATCTGGGTTTTATAATAAATATTATATATATATATATATATATATATATATATATATATATATGTGTGTGTGTGTGTGTATGTATAGAGAGAGAGAGAGAGAGAGAAAGAGCGACATATATATAGATAGTTAAGAGTGTAAATTGGTTATTTAAATAAAAATAATTTCGACCAACTGACAGAATAGATAAGCCTGAAATGGATTCCTAGACAGAATTGATAAAGAAGATTTACATAGATAAATAGGTAGATAGATAGCAATAAACAAACTGCTAGGTAGGTATGGTCAGCCTTAGATAGATAGGTATGAACAGCATGGTGTGTGTATATATATATATATATATATATATATATATATATATATATATATATATATGTATGTATGTATATAAATATATATATAATTTCTATCTAGCTATCTATTTATCTAACACACACACACACACACACACACACACACATATATATATATATATATATATATATATATATATATATATATGGAGAGAGAGAGATTGATAGATAGACAGAAACACACTTATAGATAGATATGATCATGCTGTTGAGTATGAACAGCCGAGGATAGCTAGGTATATAGATACATTTACATTGAGATATGCATTAACGTAACCTCGGAAATAAACTTATCATTCATGATGCAAATGAAACCATGGCAACGCTCAGTATTCATGGAATTATTGCGTTTTAGTCCAACTATAGTAAATATAGTAGATAAAGATTCCTGCACTGCGAAAGTAAGGGCAAAATGGAAAAGATAAAATGTCAATAAGAAAAAAAAATACCTTGGAAGTTTTACTTAGCAGGTAACAGAAACGTGCGTTTGATAAAGCCTCGATGTGGTCGTCCTCGCGCTGATATAAAAATCAGATTATTTCAAAGATGTGCAGAAAATGTAAGAAAATCCAAATCAAAAAAAAAAAAAAAAAGAAAGCAGGAAAAACCGAAAAAAATATATGTAAGCTATGATATTAGCAGAATAGCAAAAGGGATAAGATAACAAACATGCATATGCAAGGTTCATAAAGGCTTAGAGGAACGTGCAGCTGTTCGCATAGAAGGTGCAAGATAATCGTAATATTTCTAATTCTGATATCATGCATTCCTACATACGTATAGACGAATACATGTCGAGAGAGGAATGGTGGCGTAATTGATAGCAGTTCGGATTGAGGAATCGGACATCCGTGTTCGAATTCTATTCGAACTTGTTACATGTAATTGATACCCATGGAAAGTTTATGATTCCAAGTCTTCTCCCAATTATTGGTAAATAGCACGACAGAGTGAGTTCTATAGGAGAAAACTTTGTCCGTAATCCAAAACCTGAGATTTGAGGTGTCATATGTGCAGTTCTCCGTATTCATTTGTTCCAAAAGAGAGGTTGTTGCAGCACAAACATTCGCAGCTATGAATAATACACAGAGGCTGCGTATTTCTAGAAACGACGGGAGAATTAAGTATATATATATATATATATATATATATATATATATATATATATATTCATGAATCATTCATACAAAAAAACAAAACAAATATAGAGGTTAATGATTTAAATGGCGAGAATACATATTAGTAAACAATATCAATAAGATACACCAACCCCGAACCTGTATATGAATGATTTGATCCCTGTTTATAAATTCCTGTTGCATAAGGTCTTTTTAATTTTTTTACAAGCTTTCGTCTGTTCCTACAGACATCCTCAGGTATGGAAATAGATTTGTTCTTGTTTTTACTTCTCGGTAATAAGAAGACAACGAAAATAGAGATGTAATCCGAAAAAATGCTATGAGAAATGTGTTGTTTTGGAACGTGCGGTCGCAACGCTGAGTTTGAATTTTAAATTTTACGGTTGTGCGTTTTTGTACAAATATAGCAATAAGAGAATTCTCTTTTACTGGCAGGTTTTCTGTCAATGTGGCATGAACTATATTGTTCAATAATTACAGTAATGTCACACTTATTATCCAAAAGTTGCACGTTGGATCAGTTATTTAAATTTCAATTAAAAGCTGCTATTATAATTTATAAATTCATGAATCATTCATGCAAAAAAAAAAAAAAATTTAGAGGTTAATGATTTAAATGGCGAGAATACATCTTCGCAAACAATATCAATAAGAAACACCAACCCCGAACCTGTATATGAATGATATGATCCCTGTTTATAAATTCCAGTTGCATAAGGTCTTTTTTAATTTTTACAAGGTTTCGTCTGTTCCTACAGACATCCTCAGGTATGGAAATAGATTTGTTCTTGTTTTTTACTTCTCGGTAATAAGAGGACAACGAAAATAGAGATGTAATACGAAAAAATGCTATGAGAAATGTGTTATTATTTTGGAACGTGCGGTCCCAACGCTGAATTTAGAATAACTAGATGAACCAGGAAAAAATATATTTTCTGGTGAAATAAATTATAGTCATGGAAGCTTAAGTTGGTCTCTTTCTTAATTATTTAATTAATACTTGCTTTGTTGTTACATTGAGCTCTCTGGATTATATGCTCCTTGGAATTATCCACACGGATTACCAAAGTTATCTATCTACCTATATATATATATATATATATATATATATATATATATATATATATATATTTACATGAATCATTCATACAAAAAATAAATATAGAGGTTAATGAATTAAATGGCGAGAATACATATTAGTAAACAATATCAATAAGAAACACCAACCCCGAAACTGTATATGAATGATATGATCCCTGTTTATAAATTCCAGTTGCATAAGGTCTTTTAAATTTTTTTACAAGTTTTCGTCTGTTTCTACCGAGAAGTAAAAACAAGAACACATCTATTTACATACCTGAAGATGTCTTGTGTAACATTTTCCATCGCCTCAACGATTTTCTGCTTAAGTTTATATGTAGAGTTGTTATATAGACGTGTCGCTCCACATAGCCCCATAGAAAAAATTAAAAGGGTGTCAGTTCAAGTGAAACTGGTAGTAATTTTTCAACAACATATCATTGTTATCACTGGCACGCCTGATCCATCTTCCTGGTAGATTCACATTGACATATGTCCACAATTAACTTAGTGATTTCTTTTACATTTTGTTAAAATCTGACAGAATTTGAGCGAGGATTGGGTATGTTATTAGACTATAATATATATATATATATATATATATATATATATATATATATATATATATTATAGTCTAGTTCTATATATATATATATATATATATATATATATATATATTATAGTCTAGTTCTATATATATATATTATAGTCTAGTTCTATATATATATATATATATATATATATATATATATATATATTATAGTCTAGTTCTATATATATATATTATAGTCTAGTTCTATATATATATATATATATATATATATATATATATATATATTATAGTCTAGTTCTATATATATATATCTATATATATATATATTATAGTCTAGTTCTCTCTCTCTCTCTCTATATATATATATATATATATATATATATATATATATATATTATAGTTATATATAAATATATATATATATATATATATATATATATATATATATATTATAGCCGAGTTCGAATGGGAATGGTGTGAATGCTCTTCTTCTCCATCCAGCTATGGGTAAAATAGCAGGACAGACTGTGTTGTATAGCATTGGATGGCAACTGGTCTAGGAGAAGGACAAATCTGAAGTGAAAACTTGAGGGGGGTCGTTTGGGAAACTTGTGGTATTCGGTGCACCAGGTCTCTGTATTCGTCCCTCCAAAAAGTGTGGATGGTCCTGCACGAGGCCTTCACCACTATAATCAAATCTCATGTGCCGGTGTTGGGCTGTCGGTTTCCTGGAAACTGATCTGCTTGACCCTCATACGTCGAATCTCGACGGGGGCGTCGATCATATATATATATATATATATATACATATATATATATATATATATATATATATATATATATATATATATATATATATATATATACGCAGATAGTTATCTTCCCCACGCGTTTTGCCCTCAACCTGGCAGGTAAGGCCTCCCTTCTCGATCTGTGTTTTACCTCCACCCCAGAATCTTGTAACACCACGCAACTCTGCCCTCTTGGTAACTCCGATCATGCCGTGGTATCTGTAAACATTTCCTTCACCTCCACACCCCGCAAAGAACCTCCCATCATTAGAACCTCGTTCTGCTATCAACGAGCGGATTGGGACTCGTTCCGTGACTTCCTCCGCGATGTCCTCTGGGATTTTGTCATTACACTCCCTGTCCAAGAATGTGCTTCTGAGATCTCATCCTGCGTTAAAGCTGGAATTGACGCTTTCATCCCCACAAGGAACATATGGTCAAGTTGCACTCCTCCCCTTGGTTCTCCGCTGCTTGCTCAGCCGCCATTGAACATAGGAACCACTTCTTTCACCTTTTTCGTAGCGACATGTCGGACTGCAATAGGCGTCTCTTTGCCTCCGCCCGTAACGAGTGGAAGCTTGTCCTGAACGAAGTCAATATTTGCTGCTCGGATGAAGGAGCGTATTGCGTCTCGCAAATTTGGCCCCAAAGTTTATTGACGGCTCTCCAAGAGTGTCTTGAACAATAGAAAACCATCCATACCTTCTTTATTCAACCAGCTCGAAGTCTTGACCTCCTCTACCAAGGCTGAATGCTTTGCTCGGAAATTCTCATTTAATTCAACCTTCGACTCCTTCGGTGTATCCATACCAGACTTCCCTCTAAGAACTGAGGCCATATTGAGCTGCTTACACATAACCAAGTCATTGGTTTGGGCATTATTTCCAATTAAGACCCCCACAAGGCTAGTGGTGGAGATGGCATAGCAGCCATTGTATTGAAGAAATGCGCGCCTGAGATAGCGCCCGCCCTCTCTAAACTATATAATTATTGCCTCAAGGAATCCTGTTTTCCTGACTGCTGGAAGTCCTCATCCATTGTTCCTGTCTTTAAGAAATCTGGAGACAACTTTGACCCCTCTAATTACCGTTCTATTAGTCTTCTAGCCCTCTTCGGCAAAGTCTTCGAAGCCCCTTACATCCCATGATCTGCTCTCAGACAAGCAATATAGTTTCCGCTACGCCGGATCTACAGCTGATGTGCTTACGGCCATCCCTGAAACCGTCTACCAAGGCCTTCAATATAACGGTGAGGCTCGTGACGTGGCCCTAGACATCTCCAAAGTGTTTGATGGGGTTTGGCATGCCGGCCTTCTTCGTAAGCTCCAGGGTTATAGTATTACAGGTCGATTGTTTGATCTAATACAATAATTCCTGTCAAACCGTGAATTGAAGGTCGTTCTCAACGGATTCTCCTCCAGTTCCTATGCCACGAACGCAGGTGTTCCCAAAGGCTCCATCCTTGGCCCCACTCTATTCCTTATTTTCATCAACGACCTTCCTGACGACATAGATTCCCAAGTTGGCATCTACGCGGACGACACTATAATTTACTCCTGCCTCAAAAACAAATTTAGTGTCGGTGACAAAACTAACCTGGCCGTGCTTCTTGAAATGGAGCTCCAATCGGTTGTTAACTGGGGCAAGAACTGGTTGGTCAACTTTAACGCCTCAAAAACAAAACTACTCTCTATTAATCACCATAGAGATCCTTCCCTGTCCCCATTAGAATGTCTGATAGTCAACTTCTCGAGAGCAACTCCCTGCGTCTGCTCGGTCTCACGTTGACTGCTGACCTGAGATGGAACAAATACATTGAGTCAATTGTTTCTTCCACCGCAAGGAAAGTTGGCTCTCTGTGCCGCGCCAGGAAATTTTTCTCCCCGGAATAGATACTTCAAATATACAAATCAACCATTCGCCCTTGCATGGAGTATAGCTGCCATATATGGTCTGGGGCACCTTCTGTTTACCCCGGAGTTCTTGACAAGATCCAGAGACGGATATGTAATATAACTGGCCCTGATCTAGTTTCTCGTCTACAGTCACTCTCTCACAGACGCGTCGTCTCTCTCTCTGTCTTTTCTATTAGGTTGATGCAAAAATAATGACGTAATAATGTCGTTTTTTGACCTTAAAAATACGTAAAAAAAACGACATTATTACGTCATTATTTTTGAACCAACCTAATACAAATACTTTCATGGTAATTGCTCCGATGAGCTGCTTTCACTGGTTCCCAGACTTCATGAATTCAAGCGCCCTACGAGGCTGTCATCCCGTTCTCAGCCTTTCACTGTAGAAACTTTTAAATGTAGCCGTCTCTTCTACTCCAATAGCTTTATATCTCGCACCTCTCGCCATTTTCCTCGTAATTAATTTTTTTTATCCTTTGATCAGAGCAGCATTTTTATGTCAGAATTGTGGTCACTATGGGTAAACAACTCATTTAGCAAATTGTTTTCTGAAATATCCCTTATTTGTGGATATAATCTTTTATTTAGATTCCTTGAAGTTTACTACAGGTCATCGATTACTTTCCTCGTTCAAGTTTTAGCTTATTTGCTTAGTATTGACTAAGACTTTTATTGTTCTACAGAAATTTTATGTTGAGTTTAGATAGATTCTTCCCAATTGTAGACGTGATAGAATTTGTTGGTTTGTCAATATATTTCTTTGATTCATTGGGTGTGTCAGGAGGGATATTTTTTTCCCTATTTTGGAGTATTTTTTTAGCCTTTTGTTTCTCATTGAATATCAAATAATTAGGCTACTGAAGAAACTTTAAAGTGCATTTAATATATTTCTCTTCTTCGTGTAAATATTAAATTCTGTGTGTTCTTAAGTAGAATTCGATGATTATACTGGATTTTACTTTGTTCTTATGATGAGAATAGAATATTATTAGATCGTTTTGGCCGGTGAACAACAAGTTTTAAACTGTTGTTACCGCGGTGTAAATTCGTATGTAAATTCTATGGTATTTTCAACTTTGTTTAGTCTACGTATTATATGAAGTAAATCACTATCACCAGGATATATTAATAGGGCGTTGTCAGTATATTGGAAAGGACAAAGCTTAAAAAGATACATACTGAAAAGCGATCCCAATGGAAAAACAAATTTTTGCTTGCAAAAACCATCATTAAATGTGAAATAGCATTGATTGGTGAAGAGACGGCGGATTTTTTTTTATCATTTTAGCTGTTGATAGAGAGATCTTAACGCTTTTTTAAGAGATTTAGGCATTTTTCAACTTCGTCATTGGTAGAAGGGGATTTTACATCTGCACTAGATATGAGTTTGTCAATTATGTAAATTTTCCTTCTTGTTTCAACTAGGCTGTTTGTGTTCTTTATATGAAATAGACTGACTGCTCCAAAGAGTGGAGGTTAGATTTGGTGTTATGGCTTTCGCCAGCAGGTAGTAGAGAGCTGTCTATTACTGAGTTGAGGGAGTGCATAGGCCTACCGGATTTGTGGGTTTTAGGGAGATCCTAAAGATTGTGGGTTCTAAGTTGATATTCTATGAGTCTATACCATGATTTGTTTTAATTTTTTTTTTTAATTATTTTCCTAATTTAAAGCCGAAACATATTTTCTTGGATTGAAATAATATCTTTTTACGAGCGAATATTAAATTTACAAATATTTGCGAATAACAATGCTTTCTCCAGGTAACAATCGCACTATTTGATCCATATAAGGAAAGAAGAAATGAATTCGTTATTTTTCCTGCAAGTCTTTGACAAGATAGCCTGACGAAGACCGGTCCTCACTAGGCTGATTTGAATTCAGAGTTTTCTTTCTCCTAGACAGGTTGCCAACCAAGGCGATAGAAGCCAGTATATCATACTATTTATTTATCCATAACCAGTTGGGAAAAGAGAGATGAATTCTTTATTTTCCTAAGGGTATTAGCATGCAAGTAAATGTAACGTGCGTGCTACATAGGGAATATATGCCAATTTAGTAATGTAGAATTAGTTACCATAATCCCGGTAGTCGTGTTCGGACAAATATGGAAATGTATATATATATATATATATATATATATATATATATATATATATATATATATATATATGTATGGCTCTGGTGCACATGTGAAAATTGATAAAATTTAAATTCCCATTCGAGCAGTCAGAACATGGCATCCTCGGATAGCCATTTGCTTCCGTCTGCCGTTATTTCCAGAAAACCAACATAATATATATAATAGATAAGATTATATACATACATACATATATATATATATTGTTATGGGATCCACCCTTTTCTGATATAAATGGACTTGTCCTGCTGCCATAAAATAGCCACAGTCAGTCAGAGATGATGGCAGAAGAACAGAGTGGAAAGTACATAGACACTGTGATTGAGTTGACGTTAGAAGTCAGTTACAAGTACGCCCGACTCTAAGGAAGTTTACTTTGAGACTGTATATAGCGATCTTTGATTAATACTAACCGGCGTTCCTGGATTTTACTAACAGCATTACCTTTTGTATTTTGTGTAAATACATTTAATTTCTTAGCTTAAATACTTGCGTTTGTCATTTATTGGAGACGGATTTTTCACGCGGAATCCACAACAACTTGGCGAACGAGGATTCGAAACTCACGCGGATAACCCACAACTTGACGAACGAGGATTCGAAACTCACACGGAAAGAAAAACTTTTCTTACGCCTAACAACAAACAACTTGGCGAACACACGCGAAAAACTAATCAACATAAGAAAAATTCTTCCCTCGTCGTTCAACAACAAATTGGCTACAAACAATTTCGAGGAGTAAAAATACATAAAAATGAGTTATCATGGAAGATTTTTAAAATATGTTGGTAGAACTGATAAGACACCAAACTGAGCAACAATTACAAATGCAGAAATACCAAAATGATCAGCAGATACAGCTACAAGAAAAATGGCAAAAACAAATATTACAAACGCAAAAGGAAAATCAAGATAGACAAACAGAGCTCCAGGAACTAATATTGAAAATAGCGGGCAGCAAGCAATTAGATATTGAAAAAGAAGCAAAATTTTCGCAAGACGGAGTGTGAAATACCATAGAGATTTTCAAATATTCTCAAGATGAGGACAAAAATTTTAGAGATTACTTCAGAAGACATGAAGACACCATTAACATAGTCTGTCAAAATTGGACAGAAGCAAAAAAGCTACGTCTATTGCTTAAAAATTAGGAACTGAAGAATACACAAAGTTTGTGGATTATATCTTGCCAAAAAAGACGAACGAATTAAAATTTGACGAAGCAGTGACATGTCTTAAAGAACTCTTCAGCCTCAAAACATCACTCTTCCATAGGAGGTGGAAATGCCTTAACCTGGTAAAGGGCGATAATGAGGATTATTCCACGTTTGCCGCAATCGTAAATAAACATTGTGACGACTTCAAACTAGAGGAATTAACACCGGACAATTTTAAATGCCTCATCTTTGTTCAAGGGCTAGTTTCAACAAAAGATAGCGAAATGCGTAGAAGAATGCTTGCAAAATTACAAAATGAACCGGGTCTAACATTACAGCAATTATCAGAAGATTGCCTGAGATGTTTAAGCATAAAGAAAGACGCAAAGGATATTGAAGAATCAGCTGTTTCTCATATACGTAAGTTAAATAAAAGTCTACGTTCTTCACCCTCCCCGGAAAGAAA
>OZ010609.1:50510837-50513337 GCA_963932145.1 Acanthosepion lycidas | reverse complement strand
AGAACTTTATCAGTAGCTTGCAGTCCCGTTTAATTAATCCCTCTAATAGCATTCTTAAGAAAATAACATCATGTGTCCTGGATAAATATGCAGTCAAACTTTAGAAGGACTCGGCTGAGACGATTAAATGTTTCCTAATGATCCCCAATAAAATGAAAGCGACTTTCATCCAATTTGTCATCTTGGATTTTTACCCTTCTATTTCGAAAAAAAAAAAACTATTAATTAACAGCCTTAATTTCGCTAAAAAATATACTGAAATAACAGAAAATGATCTGGACATTGTTTTAATGTCAAGAAGATCAATACTTACATACAATGACGCTACTTGGGTAAAGAAGAATAATCAAAGTTTCAATGTACCTATAGGAACATTCGACTCTGCCGCAATTGAAGCTTTATCGGGCATATATATTTTAGACACCTTGAGTAGGGTAGTTAACGTTAACCAAGTTAGAATTTATAGAGATGACGGCTTAATCATTGTCCCCAGCAGCAATGATCCCTTGACTTCCAGCTTACATTAGTGGATCATTAGGGCCTTCAAATACCTCGGCCTTAAGATTGAAATATCTTCCAACCTGAAAATCAACTTTTTAGATATCACCCTCATTTAATAGACTATATAAAAATATATAAAATTTAATAAAACTAAAAATTTAATAGACTATATTAAAATTTAATAGACTATATAAAAGTTTAAAAATCGTAATATACATATACTTGATATGGAAAAATAATTTTACTTACTGTAAGTGATTCTAATACATTTACTTCTATTAAGAGAAATATAGTCTATTAAAAATAACAATGAAACTATTTTAAAGTTGTAGTAAAATAAAATGAATTCTAAACTAAACCTCTTTTAAATTGTAATTAAATAAAACGTTTTCTAACCTAAAGATCTCTCTGGCACTACACGCAATTAAAAGAACCCAATAAAACAATTATAGTAAAATGAAATTAATATGTAATGCTAGAAGATGTAAGCTTTTGAATGACCCATGTCCTTTGTACTTACATGAGAAACTATAATTAGGTTTATTTAAAAAAAAAAGTTTACTAAATCAGTGAAATTAAGTAGCTATTTTTGCATTGTCATAAATTTTAGTTAAATAATATTTAAATATAAAAAAAATTAATTTTTTTTAATTTGTAACCTAATAATTTGCATACTTATACTTGATGTGAAAATAATTCTACATACTGTAAGGGATTCTGATTACATTTAATTGTTCTTAAAAAATATATTGTATTAAAAATTAAAAATTAAAAGTGAACATATTTCAAATCGTAGTTAAATAAAACGTATTCTAACTTAAACAACCCTCAAAAATCTTTAAATATCCAAATAGGAAAAAAAATGCCGTAAGAATTTTTGCCGTTAACAATAAAATTTTTTAAAAATCCAGACGATATGCATTTAACGGATGTTAGATTTCATTGAAAAATACAACCCTATGTGACGTCCCCCCCGTGCCTCTCTGCCCCCGTTGCCGTCCCGTGACGACCAATGTGACTTGGTATTGGCCGCGGCACCAAATGTGACGTGATCCTGCTGTCACGGCACTAAATGGGAATCTGGTTAGATTCGGTATCAGCTTTGTCGTTCCCAGCTCATCTCCAACGTCTGGTTACCGAAGTAACTGCTTGGACCTCTTGTCTAACCTACCCACGTTGTGATTTGATCTTAAGTAGACGAAATCAATCAGTCGCCGGGATGCAATGCAACCCGAGTCCGAGCAAATTTGACACCGCAAAAGTATATGTAAAAGAAAATAAAGTAACAACTCGAAATGTTCAAATGTGTTAAAAAAAGAATAACAAATGTCTTTAGATCTGGTTGCTGAATACAGGACTGCGTCTTTCTCCCAAACCGCTTCTATGGATACGTGATACTTTGCGTTTGTTAGGCGAGTCTTAATATCTTAAGTTGTCTTTCAATAAACTGGCTTTTGGTGTCTTCAGGCGATATTCGTAAAACTTGATTTGGTGGTATGAGTCTAAGTCGTTCTTCAAAAATAAATTGTTCTTGGTTAGAAGTCGAAGTGGGGATGCGTGGATCTTCAGTCAGCTTCCTGCGATGCAGGTCTCAGAGCTCACAGCTCAACGCTGTCTTCGTCTGCGTCTTCGTCTCTCCAACTCCAACTGCAACTAACTCATTAACTAACTCGCTGCGACTCTGCTTATATGGACGCCGACCAAAACCAGGTGTGGGCTTGTCGGGGTTTGAGTTCCTCAATAATTCTAAATCCACAATACGGATTTTAGTTGTTTTCGGACAGGAAAATTTATCACTTTCCATTTTTGGAAGTCCATTACGTTTTTGCGTTAGAAGGGTTCTTAAGGGTACCGTCCTCCCAAATTCTTCCTTTCTCATAATGGTATCTCACACCAATCCCCTCAGAGGGCGTCAACAGGTTTCCCTTCTCTCTCACAGTGGCATCTCACACCAATGCCCTCAGAGGCGTCAACAGGCCCCCCTCCTTCTCATATGTTT
>OZ010609.1:50485837-50505837 GCA_963932145.1 Acanthosepion lycidas | reverse complement strand
GTTTCTTTGTGTTTTTTTTTTCGTCGGGTCACAAACATTTCCTCTCGATTATAAATAGAAAAATTAAGTTACTTTTCGTCCAATACTTCATCGGAAGGCAAAACGTCCGAATTGAAAAAAATTACTGAAAGGAAGCTAACCTTGCAAAAGAATCAAAGGAGAAAATTAGTAAGGGAAAGGAAAAAAATTATAGTTGTTTAAAACCAGACAAAGACACGCCGAAGAATGCCATTTTATGTTTCAGCTCCTTCTGCCTACACAGTTTCGGATGAGACGTGTTGATAGCAACTACCTCAAAGATACAGAACTTTGTTGATTGGTTGGCAAGGATCCTAACGGACAGATAGAAAAACACTCCTAGTATAAAAGATGCCCTGCACTACATCAGAACTGAAGCAGTGCATAAGAATTGAGATATTATCAACGCAGGATCAACTAAAAGGGCTAATCCAGGATAATCTCATGTAGACGGGACACTTGGGTGGGCCAAATGTTTTAATTTCATTAAACTTACAAATTTTAAGTCTAATGTTTTTCTTCTGGATAAACGTTGGCGAGAAAGACATTGATAACTTCGCTAAGTTCGGCATCAAGCTTCCACTCTGCGAAATCATAAATGCACATCGAGTAAATGTTTTAACAAGGTTAGTTTTCCTGGACTTAGGAGCGAAAGAGTCCCAGCTGAGATACAGCACAGTAAAAGTGGCCTTCCTGTAGACACTAGTGTGAAAAGAAGTAGTAGTTCTCTAGATGAAGGAACACACACTTGCGCCATATTGGTCATCGCCAGTTTACATTTGACTGGGTTATTTTAAAGGCCATGGATATGTAAAAACTCTCCTCCATCGTCAGTCTTGTGCGTTTATTTCCTTTGGTCTTCTCACTTTCAAAATAACCTGTTAGGATCAAAATTTCCATGCCATCTTTCTGTTATGGGACCTTATCCATAATAACATAATGGACTATTTCATACGTAATATAAACTGCGTCTCAAGAGGAAGCAAAGAGTTCAGTCCGAAGTTTGGCGACCGGCTGATCGGCTGATCGGTTGAACTCTCTTGCTTCGGGCGGGAGGAACCTGAAGAAGGCTACGCCGAAGGGCGGACTCTCTTTCGCGAAGGTAAATGGACCCTGAACCCGTTTATACGGGTTCAGTTGGCATATTTTTGGCCGAGCCTACGGGCTCATAGATCCCAAGTTAAACCGGCCTTGTGCCACATGATGCCCTCTTGGGGGGTGACTAAATACCGTTCAGTCTGAAGTCTGGAGTGAGGTCCGTCAGATGTCCGTCAGTCAGTCAGTCAGAGCGAACGAGTCAGTCAGTCGAGTCAGAGGCAGTCCGAAACAGTATACTTCTCTGCATATGCCTGTTTGTAATATATCTGTGTTTTTCCATATCCGTGTTCGAGTTCTTCTTTATTGGTTCTACCATGGACTATCACTGTGGTACAAGGAACCAGACCATAACACTTTCCTCATTATATGACCCAGAAATTTAACATGTCTCTTCTTGATGCTAAATATAAGGGTTCTTTTTGTCTCCATCTTCCTTAAACATTGTTGCTCACATATTCAATCCATGGTATTCCCATCATCTTTCTGTAGAACATATTTATTGCTTCAATCATCTTACTCGTCTGTGAGGAAATTGACCAACATTCGCTGCCATATAGGATGACTAATACTACATAACAGTTCCGTAAATCTTTGTTCCTAAAGACATTTTCTGTTCCTTAATATTTTGCTCAGTTTTGGGAAGAAATTTTTTCGCAATCCCAGTGAGATTTTGGATTTCCTCATTACTGAATTTATACTAAATTTCACCTTCTCCGTAGGAAAAAAAAAAAAAAAATTCTGGAAATTATCATTATTATTATTATTTAGTTGTTGCTCTTTTTATTGAGATAGAGAATTAGATATTTCAATAAATTGTTTACCTCCCTTGACGTTTGTACGTGTGTCTATATGATAAAATTTAAATTTAAATTTGTACAGTAGCGTTTTTCACTTAACACGTAAAAGTATAATTTTCAAATGAACACAACAATATTGTCTTAGAAAAATGATGAACACAACAATTTTTGTCTTAGAAAAACCAAGATCCTGAAGGCGACATTGTGCTCATGTCGAAATCACTCGGAATAAAATGAATATGCGTCAACATGTTAATTATTATCTTTCTTCTTTTAATAAGGATAAAAAGAAACCTGTGCATAATTATGAGAGGATCCTATTAAAAGTAAGTATTTAAATAATTTAACGACATGCCTTTCTATCTATCTATCTATCTATATATATATATATATATATATATATATATATATATATATATATATATATATATATATTAATTTAAAATATGTTTTTTCCGCTACACAGTTCTAACCATGTTTCAAAAATGGAAGGTCCGAATTTAATTTTGTAACTAAATTAAAGACATTAGTTTCATTTCATCCTCAAGCGAATTTTGGACTAACTTTTACAATTACTGGGTTTTAAAGACACATGCGTTAAATGCATGTCGTCTGGATTTTTTTACAAAATATTATTGTTAACGGCAAAAATTCTTACGGCATTTTTTCTATTTGTATATTTAAAGATTTTTTGTGCGGGGGTGGGTAGTGTTCAGATTGGAATACGTTTTATTTAACTACAATTTGTAAAATATTTTCACTATTAATTTTTAATATACTATATTTTTTTAAGAACAACTAAATGT
The DNA here is from genome assembly GCA_963932145.1 of Acanthosepion lycidas. NCBI lineage: Eukaryota > Metazoa > Mollusca > Cephalopoda > Sepiida > Sepiidae > Acanthosepion > Acanthosepion lycidas. The sequence continues at coordinate 50,503,118 of OZ010609.1, read as the reverse complement.
ATTAGAATTCCTTACAGTAGCTAATAACGGATACATCAAAATATAGACATAAAGAACACGCAAACACCCCTGTCTAGTAGAAGTGAATTAATCTGTAACCTTGGAAACGTGAATTATGATTTTAGCTGTGTCTTTAAAACCCAGTAATACATACATACATACATACATACATACATATATATATATATATATATATATATATATATATATATATATATATATATATATATATATGGTATATCGTCTTACAGTCAAAAATATGCTAGCCATTATTTTGTTTAAACTTACTTTTAGCTTTTGAATATACTGTACAAAATTATCAACATTTTTTTGTTAATTTGCTTACTTTCAAAATCCGTCTGAGACATTGCCTGCAGCTTGACAGCCATGGACATCAGACTCAAAGAAACGGTTGTTACATCTCTGTCTATAACAACTAATTAACTTTTCCAAGAAAACAGTAAAAATGCTTATTTTGAAGAAACTAAAAAAAAAAACAATAAAAAAATTTATTCGTTTGGATAAAAATGGTAATGATAATTTACAAACATAAAGAAATACAATAGAATCTTATTCTTTTATTTCTTATTCATCTTTCGTCTGTTATGGCTCTCCACATCTTCCACACGTTTTTATCGCTTTTCCCCTCTTTTTTCTAACCTTTTCATACAAACATGTGAAATAAGTTCTTCCATATTTACCCACTGATTCCATAATGTCCAACGAAGATTAAATTCCCCAAGGACACTTTACTCATTGTTTTTCCCAGAAATCTTACTTTTCTCTTTGTATTATGAATTGCCTATTCCCTATTATTATTAAGACAGCCTCCTCACTCACATAATCTGTACTCTTGTTTATGACGATAAACTACATCCAGCTGCAAGTTCACTGATCAGCAGAATGGAAATATTGAGGATCGTGGAACCATTTCTTCATTGCTGACCCTGAGTCGGGGTGGTAGCACTTGTTATGGTCGCTGCTATGGGAAACTTGTGAGGCCCCAAAACAAAAAAAAAAACTATGAAATTATAAAAATACATTTTTATAGGGGAAATACCAGCAATACATTTTTATAGGAAAAGAAATTACCAACAATAACTATTATAGATCTCTGTGTATATTTCTGAGATGATGTATTGCAATGATTTACAATGTTCGAACTGTTATCCTCAACTCCATTGCCATATTCACGACGTTTCGGCCGTTGTACGCTCCGGCCTTCTTCAGGCGATTGGAATTTCGAACCAATCCCCGGTAAACGCAATAAAGGGTTCGGTTCAAAATTCCATTCGACTGAAAAAGGCCGCAGCGTACAACGTCTGAAACGTCATGAATATGGCCACAAAGATGCGGATAATAATATGAACATTATAAATAGTGTAAATAATAAATCTTTATAGTATAATTAACAACCATACATTTTATATCAAAATGAGCAACAATACATTTTATCTGGAGTTTTAGGCATACAATTGCGTTTAAAATACAGTGTAACCCGGACATAAGAGAGTTGTCGGGACCGGAGAAGAAGTCTCTTATATCCGGATTTCTCTTATATCAGGGTTGGTCTGTTTTATATACATTAACACAAGCTCTAATTTGGGACCAGAGAAAATCAATGTTATATACGGATTTCTCTTATATCAGGGTATCTTATATCCGGGTTACACTGTACATTTTATCTGGAGTTTTAGGCATACAATTGCGTTTAAAATACAGTGTAACCCGGATATAAGAGAGTTGTCGGGACCGGAGAAGAAGTATCTTATATCCGGGTTTCTCTTATATCCGGGTTGGTCTATTTTATATACATTAACACAGGCTCTAATTTGGGACGAGAGAAAATCTATGTTATATCCGGGTTTCTCTTATATCAGGGTCTCTTTTATCCGGGTTACACTGTATATTTAGTTGAAGACATACATTTTTGGAGCCTGTCTATATTTCTGAGATGAGGTATTATGCACAGTATTTACATTAGTCGGACTATTGTCCTCATCATTGTCGTCATATTTGTCACAACGTTTCAGCCGTTGTACGCTCCGGCCTTTTTCAGGTGGTTGGAATTTCGAACTGAACCCTTTATTTCGATCACTGGGGTAGACTGTTCTAGTTCCACGTGCCATGTTTGATGGATGTCAGTTATCAGTTATCTCCTGCTAATTTTTCCTCTGAAAGTTCTCCACTGCCTTAACCGGGTATTGAACTCACACTCTTTGGGTCCTGTCACTGGATCTAACCAACGCCTTTATCCACTGTGCCATGTGTCCATCAAACATTGCACGTGGAAAAAGTGATCGAAATAAAGTGTTCAGTTCGAAATTCCAACCACCTGAAGAAGGCCGGAGCGTAAAACGGCCGAAACGTTGTGACAAATATGGCGACAAAGATGAAGACAATAGTCCGACTAATGTAAATACTGTCCATAAATTTTTGTTCAAAATTTTAAGATTTCGGCATAGAGGTTGAAATGCAACCAAACAAAATCAGTCAACCAAACATCCGACATGAAAGACTTTCATAATATTAATTCTTATAATACCCTAGAAAATTCTTAAAGAAATCAAAAATATTAAAAAATATAACTTCAACGAAACTACACCATAAAACACACCTATCGCTTCTCCTAGTGATGTCGCCCACATATATGTCTATGCGCAAAAGCCGAGTATCATCTACCATGTATTCAGCTAGGAAAGGAGAATAACATATTGTAGCTTTATTACTTAATCGCTCCCGAAAAAGTTAAATTTCAGTATTAAATGAGCCATAGATATGTTTATATACCGCTAAACAAAATCAAACAACCAACCATCAGTTTTGTCCATTATAGTCTCAGCTTTCTTCGATAAAATAAGATTCTGTCACGTTAAGTCTTTTCTCTGTGATAGAATTGTCCAGCGTTCTCTGTCATATACAGGAAGGGATATTGCATAGGAGTTATGCACAATTTCTTTGTTTCTTACGATATTTTTTCCTACTTAATAATTTACTCAGTTTCTGAAATACATTTTTCGCTTTTTTTCCCTTCAGATTACGGAACATTTACCAGTGGTTTTCTTTTTTTGCTAGACTATCAAGATAGTCAAATATCTGTCCTTACATGATTTTCATCTTCCAAAAATATATACCTCATGCTCCATTATAAATTTGTAGGATTATGTTATTAATAATTCGATCCACTGAATTTGAATGGAAACGCCCTATTCACTCCCAAATCCACATCCAGGTCCTACTAATTCCTGTTTGAGCAACTCTTCTCTGTTTGACATCCATCACTTCCTATCATTAGTCATAGAGAGCCATCTGAGGTTTGAATATCAGGTCAGATCAGATCGGCGTGATATCTTGCCTTTGGCCACGCTCTGATTATTTTCCACGACTTCGCTGCCTATTCTGTTGTCTCCAAGACTAGAGACATGGACAGTCCAACTATGTTTGCGCTTTTTTATGGTATCTATTATCTCCCTTGCTCCACTCTGCTGTCGAATCCATGTGGTACTCTTCCTGACAGGTAAGGTGATACCGAGTATTATTAGCTCCATTTTACGTTAGGCACCGCAATCCTCCCTGCAAGGGTGTTGAACGCGCATATCTCGATTCCATGAGTCATCACCTATGATATTCATTTAAAAACTTCTGTTGGTTTCAATTTTTGACTTGGGTATTCTCATGATATTATAAACTTTTAATAAAGCCGCACAGCCAAGCACAATCGTTCTTTTCACTTCCGCCGGAAATAGCCACAATCTCTTACAAAGATCTTCCAAGGTACGCATACTTCCTCGATGTGCTTTTCAACTGCAATAACTTTGATAATGACAATAAGAATACACGTAAATAAATTACTTACTTGCTGAGGTCATATCAATGAAACCTTCTTCAATTTATTCATCCACTACAGGTGAAAAATACTAAAATGGCAATAATTATTTCACTGAGGGGAAATGAAAATCATTGATAAAGCGATCATAAACTACTTCAGTTTATTAATGTTGCAATGATTTCTGCTTGTTTTGCTTTGATTAACGGCCTATCAACTAGTTATGGATGATTTCATGTCAAATTTTAATCTAATTGGAAGCTTAGAAGTAATAGGAATATGAGATATGTTATTCTGCTTTCACAGTTGAATACATGGTAGATGATACTCAGCTTTTGAGAATATACACCCTTGTGCAAATTAATTGAAACAAAAATTGTCCCGTTTTTATTTACATTTTTACATATTTTTCCAATCATGGCCCAAGTGCACAGGTTAGCACTTCTGCTCATTCCACCAAGTCGTTCCTTGCAGATTGACCACAGATTCTCGACTGGAGTTTCAGCGCCAGTCTATAGTACTTTGATTTGCTCACTGGTAAGGCTTGATGCAAACACAGATGACGCAGTATTTTTCAATTCCAAACATATTTAATCATACACACCGAAAATATCAGGTCATCCCATAAGTTCTGTCCGAATTTTAACTTTTTGTTAAAATGAACGAAATTTAAAGATTATTTTATAATGTCTAATAGAGCTGAACATTTTTCTTATGTTTAGATGCATTTAAACTGATCAAATTTTATTATATATATATATATATATATATATATATATATATATATATATATATATATATATTTATATATTTATATATATATATATATATATATTTATATATATATATATATATTTATATATATATATATATTTATATATATATATATATATTTATATATATATATATATATATATATATATACATATATATATATATATACATATATATATATATATATATATATATATATATATATATATATATATATACACAATATACAATAAAATTAAATTTTGTTTGATTAAAACCCTGCTAACATGGAAGTACCCAAGAATCATTTGAGCCACATAATGCTGTATGAGTTCAAGAAAGGAAACTCAGCAGCCGAAGCGGCTAGAAACATTCACTCAGTTTATGGAGAGGAATGTGTGAATGAAAGAACTTGCAGAAGATGGTTTGCAAAATTCTGAGGTGGAGATTTCACCCTTGAAGATGAAGATCGAACCGAATGTCCAGTTGAGTTTGATGAAAAGCTTTTTGAAGCAGCCCTTGAAGAAAATCCTGCTTTATCAGTTGAGGAATTGGTAGTGGTTCTCAGTTCAAACCATACAACTTTTCATCATCTTCAACACCTTGGAAAAGTTCCTAAACTTGGAAAATGAGTGCCTCATGAAATGTCTGAAAACAACCTCAAATCCGGTGTTGACATCTGCTCTTCGCTCCATTCTTGCCAACTTGTTTCACCTTTTTTGGATAGACTTGTGACTGTCGAGGAAAAATGGATCTTTTATCGAAATGTTAAACGTCGTAGACAGTGGCTTGGTAAAGGGGAAGGACCCCAGCCACAGCCGAGAAGGGAACTTCATGGGCAAAATGTTCTTTCAATCTGGTGGGATAGCCAAGGAATAAATCACTTTGAATTCTTACCACCTACTGCAACAATTAATGCTCAAATATACTCTCAGCAAATAGAGCGTTTGAACCAAGCTTTGAGGGAAAAAAGACCTGCTCTAGTGAATCGAAAAGGGGTGATGTTTCATCAGGACAATGCGCGACCCCACACAGCAAGAATCACGTCCCAAAAGATCGAAGAACTTGGTTGGGAGAAAATTCCTCATCCACCTTATTCCCCCATCTTGCTCCTTCAGACTACCATTTGTTTCGTAGCTTACAGAATCATTTGAAAGAAACAGCTTTTGTAACACAGGAAGAGGTTAAAACTAACATTTGTGAGTTCTTCGAATCAAAGCCAAAAGAATTTTAAAGCAATGGAATTAGTAAGCTTGTTAATAGATGGAAGGAAGTCATAGATAACCAGGGAAAGTATATTGTTGATTGAATCTGTAATTCAATGTAAAATTTAGTGACTTGTTTTCTTTATTCCAAATTCGGACAGAACTTATGGGATGACCTTATATATTAATATTATTGGACACCACTGCAAATGACCGAATGTAATTACACCCTGTCAATCCAGAGAGTCTAAAACTGACCGTATTATGAAAGAAAGGAAATTAAAGTGGTTATTCTAATTAATTTGCACAAGGTTGTACATGTTTTTGCGGACATAATTACTAGAGGCGGTGATGTGTGTTTTATTTTGTAGACTATTGAAGTTATTTAAAAAAAAAATGTTTTAGATCTTTTTAAGGAATTGCGGGATATTATGAGGATTAATACCATGAAAGAATTCTTTGATGTTGATTGTGTGATTAATTTCCTTTAGCGGCATATCAACCCCTCTGTGCCATTTATTGCCGGAATCTAAATATTTTTAACACACTTTTATGGCTTCAACTAAATACTTCGAACGCAACTGCATACTTTCATCTACAAATAAAATGTATTGTGTGTTATTTTCCTATAAAGTATATTGCTGGTAAGTCTACTATAAATAGGTATTGTTTATCAATTTTCTATAAAATATATTTATATATATTTTTTTACTTTCATAGTTTTGTCGTTGTTTGGAAGTCCATTATTTGCCCAAAGCTGATACCCTTAAGAGATGCTTCCAGGCTCTGCGAAACCTCCAATCTCCCGATCAGAGGCCTTGATTCTTGATGTAGTTTATCATCATAATCAGGATAAATTGGCATTCGATGGTTGGCTATTTAACGAGACGAAAGAAAAAAAAAACTGCCAATTACCTAATATTGGAAGAAGGAAAATAAAAATATATAAAGAAAATGAAGAAAGAAAAAAAGTAAGACAGAAAGGAAGGAAGGAAGGAAGAAAGAAAAAGAAAGAAAATTATGAATGAAAGAATGAAAGAAAGAATGAAAGAAAGAAAGAAAGAAAGAATGAAAGAAAGGAAGAAAGAAAGAAAGAAAGAAAAAAGAAAGCAAATTATGAATGGAAGAAAGAAAGAAAGGAAGAAAATTATGAATGGAAGAAAGAAAAAAAGAAAGAAAGAAAGAATGAAAGAAAGATAAAGAAAAATAATAAATGTATGAAAGAAAGAAAGAAAGGAAGAAAGAAAGAAAGAAAAAAGAAAGAAAAAAGAAAGAAAAAAGAAAGAAAAAAGAAAATAATGAAAGAAACAAAGAAAGAAAGAAAGGAAGGAAGAAAAAATAAATAGAGAAAGAAAATTATGAATGGAAGAAAAGAAAAAAGAAAGAAAGAAAGAAAGAAAGAAAGAAAGAAAATTATGAATGAAAGAATGAAAGAAAGAAAGAAAGAATGAAAGAAAGGAAGAAAGAAAGAAAGAAAAAAGAAAGAAAATTATGAATGGAAGAAAGAAAGAAAGAAAGAAAAAAAGGAAGAAAATTATGAATGGAAGAAAGGAAAAAAGAAAGAAAGAAAGAATGAAAGAAAGATAAAGAAAAATAATAAATGGATGAAAGAAAGAAAGAAAGAAAGGAAGGAAGAAAGAAAGAAAGAAGAAAGAAAAAAGAAAGAAAAAAGAAAATAATGAAAGAAAGAAAGGAAGGAAGAAAAAATAAAAGAATGAAAGAAAGATATTATGCAGTAAGTAATAATACATTTTTTTTTTATCATTTCACCATAAGCAAGTCGGTAATGACACGTTCAGATGGTGTGAAAGTGAAAGAGAAGACTGGAAATAGAGGTAGCGAGGAAAGGACGAATAATGAACGGTGTTCAAGAAGATTCAAGATGTCGATTGATGTTGTATTTTCATTTTTGAAGATTGTAATTATCAAGGACGCAAGCAACCGGAAGAGAGTACCAAAAGTTGGAAGGGCGAGAAAAGAAACTGTTGGAGAAGAAGTGACTGTTACTTATTGTTATTACAACATTAAAAGGGTGGGACTTAAGTGCCAATCTGGTATCACGCTCAAATTCATGTATTTGGGGCAACGTGAGAAGAATATTTTCCTAGCAGTTGGCATGAAAATATTTGCAGAAAAGACAGAGGCAGCCACATCACGTCGGTGAGAAACTTAACTTAAGATGCCTGGTCAGGAAAGATTACCTTAGACACCCTCTGAATTTTTTCAAGAATCTCTAGATGTACAGCTTGGGTACCAGACCAGATATGTTCAACAGTATTTAATGCACGGACGAATAGTAGATTTGTAAATGTGTAAGTTGTATTCCAACAAGTAAAATGTTCTGGCACGACACAGTGAACAAAATGTCCTTGCAGTGGATGCAGCTATTGATTGGATGTCAGGGAAAACATGAGGCCAAGTCGGTGTTGTTCTCCTGATGGTTGGTAGAACGTTTCTCTGTAGTGGTTAAATGAGAGTAGTTTTGTTTTGGAGGCGTTAAAATGTACAAGCCATTTCTTGCACCAGTTAACCAGTGATCGTATGCCCTTTTCAAGAGTAGCTGCCACGTTTATTTTTATTTTATTTTATTTTATTTTTTGATCTGATGGATTTACTACTGAGACATGAATAAATGTTTGTGTCATCTGAATAAATACCTTACTGGATTACTGATGACATCCAGGAGATCATTGATGAAGATCAGAAGCAGGGTAGTCCCTAAGATAGATCCTTGTCCCTCTTGTTCTTATAAAAGGATTTGGGAGTGATCCCTTTACACACCGGTTATTGGCGGGAAAATCGAGTTGACAGGACGAGTTTAAACCACAGTCGATTCAGCTGCGTGTTTGAGTAGTGAGTGTAACATGCATAAATTGTTAGCTAGATGCCCTAATCAATGCCGAATTTGATAAGCGTCACACATCGCATGTCCTTCTTCAGACAAGCAATATGGTTTTTGTTTCAACAGGTGAATTGCTGATTTACTCATGGCAATTGTAGAAAGAGTCTATCATGCTATAAATAATACGTGAATCCGAGCTGCAGCTTTGAACATCTCGAAAGGTTTCAGCGGTTTGGCATACAGGTCTTCTCCACAAGCTGAAAAGTGACGGTGTCTCCAGGCAAAATCTTCGGGCTGAACCCAAATTTTATAGTAAAATTATTATTTCTTTGTTTCTCAAATTCTGCTTAGTTATGGATCCACTCTTTTCTTCTCAGCTATGGATTAATTAATACGAACGGTATCACTAAACAATTAGCTCACCTCCCCCAAAATTCTTAAAATCTAAAAATATTTTCTGGCTTTAAATAACCTGCGACTGGTTGATTAACCGTAGAAAACCAATCAATTAAATCATAATTTCCGAATATATAAATGCTTTGAGGTTGACTTATTTTCAAGGTTTAATTCATTCTATCGGTTACACTGTACATTCTATGTGTGTAAGATAAGTTTTAAAATCGCAGAAAAGTGAAGGGAAGACGGGAGATGGTCAGACAGAAGAAATACATTAATAATATTGATCTAATAAACAAGAAATTATAGGAAAATAATCGTTAATGGCGAGGAATTTGATGACGATTTATTTTGATTCTGTCGTAATCACAATTCAGATTCACTGAAAGGTTATTTCAGTGGAGGAATTTGTGTACCAGATCAATCCTTAAAAATAATGTTCACAGAATTTTTTGGAAGAACACATGCAAACCTTTATGAGGGAAAATAGTGACTGAAGAAAGAAAGAAAACAAAGAAAGAAAGAAAAAAAGAAAGAAAGAAAGAAAGGAAGATAAAGAAAAAGAAAGAAAGATAAAATATATAATGAACAATAATGAATGAATGAATGAAAGAAAGAAAGAAAGATAAAAAAACAAAGAAAATTGAAGAAAGAATGCGACATATAAAAAAATAAAAAAATAACGGATATTTCTTTTAATCCGTATCACCCCATGCAAGGCTGTAAAGCCACTAAGACACAAGGGGTTACAGGGTATGGAATATTTACGAAGAGAAACATTAATAATGGCGGAAAGAGAAAAGAGTAAGGATGAGAGCAGACAGCGATTGACATTGCATTTAAATTTTTGTAAGTTAGAGTTGTCTGGAAAGCACTGAGCCGGAATCTACATACGTAGAAAGTTGCTTATATGGAGGCCCATATGTAGAAATAAAGAAATGAAATTCAAAGCAAAAGGTTTGTTTTGTGTGTTAATAATGTACTATCATGACCTACCCATTTTAAATATTCACCAGAATGTATATAAGCCGTCTAAGTTTAGTTTAGCCGAATAAAACTTCTAAAGATATTAGGCGTCGTCTACTCATTACATTTCGTTCTCTATTGTTAAGCCTTAATAACACATTTGCAGGTTATTTAAAGCCAGAGTATTTTAGATCGTAACACTGTTTTGGAAATAACACTGACTTAGTGAAACAAGTCTTTCTAATTAACCTATAGCTGGTTGGGAGCGGTAGATACATCCTTATCACTAGGGTATTTGCTCGTAAATGTATGTAAATAACTAAAATAGAATTAGAACTCTGCTCTCAGATCTCCAATTCCGAGCGCTTGTCGATTAGCCTCGCAGAATATCCAAACTTGCAGCACCGGTTATTCCAAATCCTTCACCATCAAAGAACTGACCAGGCTCAATATGGTTAAACGTGACGTACTCCATCAATCACTATACTATTTCTCTCTCCTGGTCTAGGTTTAACCGTCATCTTTTTTATATAATTTCATGAACTTCATTTCTTAGCTTTTTACACGCTCATATATCTCCACCCAGTAACCCTTGAACAGATATATCTCCACCCAGTAACCCTCGAACATATATATCTCCACCCAGTAACCCTCGAACAGATATATCTCCACCCAGTAACCCTGCAGAAGAGACGCATATGAAATAAATTAAAAATATTAATATCATAAGCAGAAATCATAGGAAAATAATCGTTAATGGCGAAGAATTAAATAATAATTTATTGTGATTCTGTCGTAATCAGAATTCAGATCCAAGGAAAGGTTATTTCAGTGGAGGAATTTCTATTCCAGATCTATCCTAAAAATTACTTTATACCAGAAATGCTACGAAGACGTAAGAACATATGCAACATTTTGGGAAGGAAATAGTGACAGAATAAAGAAAGAAAGAAAGAAAGAAGGATAAAGAAAAATAATAGAAGGATGAAAAAAAGAAAGAAATATAGAAAAATAAAAAAAAAATTATTAAGAAAATTTTGAATGGAAGAAAGAAAGAAAGAAACGAAGAAAGAAAGAAAGAAAGAAAGAAAATATATATAGAAAATAATTAATAGCAGAAGGAAAATTAAAGACAAAGAAAGAAAGCAAGGAAGAAAGAAAGAGGATAAAAAAAATAATGAAAGGATGAAAAAACGAAAGAAAGATAGAAAAATAAAAAAAAAATATATAAAGAAAATTTTGAATGGAAGAAAGAAAGAAAGAAAGAAAGAAAGAAAATATATAAAGAAAATAATTAATAGCAGAAAGAAAGTTAAAGAAAAAAAAAGGAAGGAAGGAAGGAAGAAAGAAAGGAAGGAAGGAAGATAGAAAAACAAAAATATACAAATAATATTTTGAATGGAAGAAAGAAAGAAAGAAACGAATTAAGAAAGAAAGAAAGAAAGAAAGAAAGAAAGAAAATATATAAAGAAAATAATGAATAGCAGAAAGAAAGTTAAAGAAAAAGGAAGGAAGGAAGGAAGGAAGGAAGGAAGGAAGGAAGGAAGATAGAAAAACAAAAAAATATACAAAGAAAATTTTGAATGGAAGAAAGAAAGTAAGAAAGAAAGAAAGAAAGAAAGAAAGAAAGAAAGAAAGAAAGAAAGAAAAAATATATAAAGAAAATTATGAATGGCATAAAGAAAGTTAAAGAAAAAGGAAGGAAGGAAGGAAGGAAGGAAGGAAGGAAGATAGAAAAACAAAAAATATACAAAGAAAATTTTGAATGGAAGAAAGAAAGAAAGAAAGAAAGAAAGAAAAATATATAAAGAAAATTATGAATGGCATAAAGAAAGTTAAAGAAAAAGGAAGGAAGGAAGGAAGGAAGGAAGGAAGGAAGGAAGGAAGGAAGATAGAAAAACAAAAAATATACAAAGAAAATTTTGAATGGAAGAAAGAAAGAAAGTAAGAAAGAAAGAATATACAAAGAAAATAATGAATGGCAGAAAGAAAGTTGAAGAAATTAATGAATGTAAGAAAGAAAGAAGGAAAGAAAGAAAATAAGAAAGAAAGAAAGAAAGAATAAAAGAAAGAAGAAAGAAAGATTGAAAGAAAGAAAGAATAAAAGAAAGAAGAAAGAAGATAAAAAATATATAAAGAAAATAATGAATGTAAGAAAGAAAGAAAGAAAGAAAGAATATAAAAAGAAAATAATGAATGGCAGAAAGAAAGTTGAAGAAATTAATGAATGTAAGAAAGAAAGAAAGAAAGAAAAAAAGAAAGAAAGAAAGAATAAAAGAAAGAAGAAAGAAAGATTGAAAGAAAGAAAGAAAGAAAGAATAAAAGAAAGAAGATAAAAAATATACAAAGAAAATAGTGAATGTAAGAAAGAAAGAAAGAAAGAATAAAAGAAAGAAAGAAAGAAAGAATAAAAGAAAGAAAGAAAGAAAGAAAGAAAGAATATACAAAGAAAATAATGAATGGCAGAAAGAAAGTTGAAGAAATTAATGAATGTAAGAAAGAAAGAAAGAAAGAAAAAAAGAAAGAAAGAAAGAAAGAATAAAAGAAAGAAGAAAGAAAGATTGAAAGAAAGAAAGAAAGAAAGAATAAAAGAAAGAAGATAAAAAATATACAAAGAAAATAGTGAATGTAAGAAAGAAAGAAAGAAAGAATAAAAGAAAGAAAGAAAGAAAGAAAGAATAAAAGAAAGAAAGAAAGAAAGAAAGAAAGAAAGAATATACAAAGAAAATAATGAATGGCAGAAAGAAAGTTGAAGAAATTAATGAATGTAAGAAAGAAAGAAAGAAAGAAAGAAAGAAAGAAAGAATAAAAGAAAGAAGAAAGAAAGATTGAAAGAAAGAAAGAAAGAATAAAAGAAAGAAGATAAAAAATATATAAAGAAAATAATGAATGTAAGAAAGAAAGAAAGAAAGAATAAAAGAAAGAAAGAAAGAAAGAAAGACAGAAAGAAAGAAAAAAAAATATTTAAAGAAAATGATGAATGGAAGAAAGAAAGGAGGAAAGAAAAATAAAAAATATGTAAAAAAAAATTTTTTAAAAAATGGAAGAATGAATGAAAGAAAGAAAATTAAAGAAAACTAATGAATAGAAGAAAAATGCGACATATAAAAAATTACAAAAGAACGGAAAATTCTTTTAATCCGTATCACCGCATGCAAGGCTGTAAAGCCACTAAGACACAATGGTTTAAAGGGTATGGAATATTTACGAACAGAAACATTAATAATGGCGAAAAGTTAAAAGACTAATCAGGATGACAGTAGATAGCGATTGACATTACATTTAAATTTTTCCAGCTTCCGGCTCGGTGCTTCGCAGCCAACGTTGGTTGGAAAGCACGGAACAGGAAGCCACATAGAAAGCCTCATATATGGAGGCACATATACAGAAAGAAAGAAATAGAATTCGAAGCAAAAGTTTTGCTTTGTGTGATAACAAGGTACAACCCTGACCTACTCATTTTAATAATAACTAAGCTGTATATAAGCCGTATATGAAATAAATGAAAAATATTTATTTAATAAGCAAGAAATCGTTAATAAATGATCGTTAATGGCGAAGATTTGGGTGATGATTTATTTTGATTCTGATTTAATCAGAATTCAGATTAACAGAAAGATTATTTCAGTGGATTAATTTGTATTTCAGATATATCCTTCAAATTACGTTTTACCACAAATGGCCGAGTCGTAAGAAGACATGAGAAGATTTACTGAGAGTAAGAATAACTAAAGAAAGAAAGAAAGATAGAAAGAAAACGAAAGAAAGAGAGAAAAAGTAGAATAAATAAACAAATAAATAATAAAAGAGAGATAGAAAGAAAACAAAAGAAAGAAAGGCAGAAAAAAGAAGAAGAAAGAAAGTTAAATAAAAAAAGAAATCGAAAGAAAGAAAGACAGAAAAAAGAAGATAGATAGACAGACAGACAGACAGATAGATAGATAGATACATAGATAGATAGATAGATACATAGATAGATAGATAGATAGATAGATAGATAGATAGATATAAAGAAATAAAGAATGAAAGAAATAAAGACAGGAGTAACATAACAAACAGATTATAGAAATAAATGAAATAAATTCGAAAAAAAGGTTGTTTTTTTCTTTAATATTTACGGATTTTCACCCTTTTGCATTTATTTAAAGCGATAAAATATTTTTAGAATATAACAATTGGGGAATATAATAATTGTTTTACTAATTAACCCACAGCAAGGGCAGAAGTGGTTGATTCAAACTATTTCCAAGGGTATTTGCGCATAAGTAAATGAAACAAACGCAGCTGGAATTGGATCTTGTCTCTCTGATTAACAGTTTTGTGCCATAATCAATTACACCACGCGCACATCCATGCCTATAGTATTTGGTAGGAAATGTGAATATGCTAAAAAAAAATTTAGAGAAATAGTGTAAATCAAAAAGGTTGAAAGAGAGAAAGTTATGCAGAAATACAATGGAAGACGATAAAAAAAAGTGTATGGAAAGAATAAAACGAAAAGAAAGAAAGAAAGAAAGAAAGAATGAAAGAATGAAAAATATACAAAGAAAATAATGAATGGCAGAAAGAAAGGAAGTTGAAGAAAATAATGAATGGAAGAAGAAAGAAAGAAAGAAAGAAAGAAAGACAGAAAGAAAAACGAAAGAAAGAAAGAAACAATGAAAGAGGAAAGAAAGAAAGAAAGAGAGAATGAAAGAAAGAAGAAAGGAAGATTTAAAGAAAGAAAGAAAGAAAGAAAGAAAGAAAGAAAGAAAGAAAGAAAGAAAAAATATACAAAGAAAATAATGAATGGCAGAAAGAAAGGAAGTTGAAGGAAATAATGAATTGAAGAACGTAAGAAAGAAAGAAAGAAAGAAAGAAAGAAAGAAAGAAAGAAAGAAAGAAAGAAAGAAAAAAGTAAGAAAGAAAGAAAGAAACAAACAAACAATGAAAGAAAGAAAGAAAGAAAGAAAATAATGAATGGAAGAAAGAAAGAAAGAAAGAAAGAATGAAAGAAAGAAGAAAGGAAGATTGAAAGAAAGAAAGAAAGAAAGAAAGAAAGAAAGAAAGAAAGAAAGAAAAAGAAAAAATATACAAAGAAAATAATGAATGGCAGAAAGAAAGGAAGTTGAAGAAAATAATGAATGGAAGAAGAAAGAAAGAAAGAATGAAAGAAAGAAGAAAGAAAGATTGAACGAAAGAAAGAAAGAAAATAAAAAATATATTAAAAAATGGAAGAATGAATGAAACAAAGAAAATTAAAGTGCTGCAGAAATATTAGGTTGGTGCAAAAATAATGTCGTCATAATGTCGTTTTTTGACGTATTTTTTAAGGTCAAAAACGACATTATTACGTCATTATTTTTGCACCAACCTAATACAATGGAAGGCAATGGAAGATGATAGAAAAAAGTGTATGGAAAGAATAAACCGAAAAGAAGAAAGAATGAAAAAAATAAATAAAGAAAGAAAGAAAGAAAACGAAGGAAAAAAGTAAACGAATTAAAGATCGAAAGAAAGAAAACGAAAAGAAAGATAGATAGAAAGAAAACGAAAGATAGAACGATGAAAAGAAAGAAGATATAAAGAAATATATTAGCGTGGTGCAAAAATAATAACGTAATGATGTCGTTTTTTGACGTTAAAAAAATAGGTCAAAAACGACATTATTACGTCATTATTTTTGCACCAACCTAATAGAAAGTAAACGAAAGAAAGAACGATAGATAGAAAGAAAACAAAATGAAGAAAATGAAAAACAGAGAGAAAGAAAAAAGAAAACGAAAGTAAGGCAGAAAGAACGAAAACTAAAAAAAAGATAGAAAGAAAACGAAAGAAAGACAGAAAAATAAGAAGAAATAAATGAATAAAGAAATAAATAAATAAAGAAAGAAAGAATGAAAAAGAAAACGAAAGAAAGATTGCAGGTGAAGTTTTTAATTAGCCAACCGCAAGAATAAAGCGTAATGAATCAATAAAGATAGGAGAAAAAGGTAAAAGCAAGGATCAATAAATAAACAGGTTACAAATAAGAAAAAAGAAAGAGAAGAAAAGCAAAAAAATGATAGGGAAGAAACTCTATAGAAAGAAAGAAAAAAGAAAGAGTAAAAAAGAAGAGAAAGAAAGATAAAGAAAAAAAGAAACAAATATTTTGCAGATGAAGTTTTAAATGAACCGACTGTAAGAAGAAAAAAATAATGATGAACTTGGCTTTTCGAAGATATAAGAAAAGGAGAAAAGTCAATGAACATTGGAATCAACAGAAAAAAAAAGAAACAGACGGAGTTTTTAAATAGGAAGAAAGAAAGCGAGAAAGAAGAGAAGAAACGCTAATAAAACGTTAGTGAAAGAAAGAAAGAAAGAAAGAAAGAAAGAAAGAAAGAAAGAAAGAAAGAAAGAAAGTAAAATTAGGGACGAAGATTTAAATTAGCGAAACGTGGGAAGAAAAAAATGTAATGAATGAATTTAGGTTTCCAAATATAGGAAAAAGAAGAAAATGTAATTAAACGGCTAGATCAATAAAATTGAAATTAAACGGGCTATAGATAAGAAGAAAAACGACAGCGAAAGACAGACAGGCTGGCAATGAAGTTTTAAATTAGTTTACCATAAGAAAAAGGTATGAATGAAATCATGTTTTCAAATAGAGAAAAAGAAGAAAAAAGTCAATAAATGCCTGGATCAATGATCGAAAATGAGAGAAGATACGTCATATGACAGACTGCGAAAAGGAAGAAAAGACAATCCAAAGAGATAAACTCCATAATGAAGAACTCATAGAAAAGCGCGTAGATAGAATGAAAAAGACGAACAAATGAATGGAAAATCGAACAAGTAAAAACAAGAACAAAAATTCCATTGCTTCTCTAATTTCCTGTCGGTATGATCTTCGCTCGGATATTTGGACGAAGTATTTTAGAATGGTAATTGTATATTGTTAGGCGCGAATTCCTCTAACAAGCCAGTATGAATACGTTGCTAATGAAGGCTACTTTTCCACTATTGAGACGCTAGTGAGGCTATCTGATGTCGAATCTGTGTGCCTTAATTGTAGAAGAGAGAAATAATAACCTTGAAACGAGAATAAATTTGAGAAACTTTTTATTTTTATTATTATTTTCAGAACTCAATGTATTTAGCACTGATGATTTCATTTACTTTCCTTAATGGGGACAAGGAAAGAAACTCATATCAGCGAATAACGTTGGAGTGTAGATCTGGTTGTTTAATTAAGCACGAATATTGAGGTAAATGCCCTGGAACTCAACATCTATTGTAGAAACGAACACTATATTTGTATTGGCATATCCATGC
>OZ010609.1:50448337-50480837 GCA_963932145.1 Acanthosepion lycidas | reverse complement strand
TTGATTTAAACTTGTCTATTAAAACTTATTCCTTATATTATTTTTGCCTATAATATTAAAATCAATTAATAATAATTTATATCGATGAAAGTTTTAACGTCGAAAGACGGGGAATTAAAAGAGTTCTTATAAAAAAAAAATGATTTTCCATAAATGCGCCATGTATCCAGGGGAAATACTCACTTTCTTGCAAAACAAAAAAAAACCCTGTCCTCCGTAGTACTATATATAATAGGTGATTATTAAAGTATAATACTACAGTAATCCATATATATATATATATATATATATATATATATATATATATATATATATATTTGTTTGGATAGATGTGAGTTTGTGGCCCTAGGTTTCACGCTTTTGCGATCGTCAGACAAACTGATTAATTTTTTAAAATAATTGTGTTTATGTAGATTGCGTGTATTGGTGTTATTATGGAAGTAGTGGGGGAAACGTCGTCGTTTCTTCATCGTACTAACGAAAACATCGATGTATGTTCATACGCCTAATAGAGTACGCAGACACGTACATACCTGGTCGTCCGTCGGGACTCATACATATATAAACATATCTGGGCAGTTTCGGATATGACATATGTATGTATACGGGTGGTGTTGTGTCTATACATACGCATTTGTATGTTGAAATTCAAAGATTGGAAGTGTAGCGGAAATTTCTCGTGAATGTCTCGTGAATGTATACATCTCATTTTTTTATTTTTCCACTGAATAATATTTTCTCGCATGTATGTATATACGTGTGGTGGGGTTTGTGTAAAATTATGATAGTTAAAAATTATTATTATTTATTTTTAAATTTTTGAAAAAATGGGATTTATTTGTTATATTTAAAGCTGGTTATTTGTTTTTGATGACTGTGTATATGTAACAAGTAGAAATTTTCACATATATATATATATATATATATATATATATATATATATATATATATATATATATATATATATATTAATAAAAAGAAAGAACAGTAAGATATATAATCCGGTGTTCTTATAGATATTTTTATTTTTACAAAATAGTGCTCAATGTAAATTTACAGAGCATTAATATTATAAGTTAATAGACTTAAAATATGGTTTTTCGCTACACAGTTCCAACCATGTTTCAAAAATGGAAGCTAAAAGCCGCTAATTTAATTTTGTACTTAAATTAAAGACATCACTTCCATTTCATCCTCAAGCGAATTTTGGAGTAACTTTAAAAATTACAGGGTTTTAAATACACAGCTAAAAGAAAATTCATGTTTCCAAGGTTACAGATAAATCTATTTTGCTAGACTAGGGGTGTCAGTATGTTCAATATGTTTATATTTTAATTATCAGTTATTGTTACATTTTGGTAGTGGGTAGGGATGTATTTTTCAATGAAATCTAACATCCGTTAAAAGCGTGTCGTCTGGATTTTTTTTATTAACGGATAAAATTCTAACGGCATTTTTTTCGTTCAATATTTAAAGATTTTTGCGAAGTGTCTACGTCAGATTAATACTTTTTTTAACTACGATTTGAAATATTTTTACGTTTAATTTTTAATATACTATATTTCTATCAAGAACAATTAAATGTAATTAGAATCCCTTACAGTTATTATTATTATTATTATTAGAATTATTATCACATTAAGTTTTTTTATATTTATATATATATATATATAAAATGCAAATATTATCCATCATTCATTAAAAAAGAAAGCTAAAAATAATGAATTTTTATTAATGCAAAAAGCCAACAGCCCATAATATGAACCATGAACACGGCCACAATGTTTTGACAGTATATTTGGAAAATAGAAGATTCTTATAACTATATATGCATACATAAAATTTTGCGTACATTCAGTTAAAAGTTAAAATAATCCTTGATAATGGAAAAAAAATGAATAGCCGAAAACGAGCGTACACACAAAATATTTTACAATTTCCATATAATTTATGTCCAGAAAGGAAGAGAATTTATATTCTCTATATCAGTTTGTTGAGATTGAACACAAGAAAAATGAATTAAAAAAGTATAGCTTCAGCCTGTGCTGCTGCGTTCGCGTTTTACAAATACCAATTGTGTCATGAATTATGATATGTATTGTAATGTTTTATTTAGTGAAATTTATGTATCTATACATTTAGAAAAAAAAACTAATTATTTTGGACGGCTCATTAGGCCAGGGGAGTGGTGGTTCACCCTTGCTTGGTTATAAAAGATGGGCACATGGACTAATCAGGAGTCCTAGTAAGTAGTCACTAATGATGACCGAGCTGCTAAGGTGGAACCAAGTTGACAACAACTTATGGGACTACAGTAACTAAATGCATAAAAACTTTGAATTCAACCAATAGCTATTAACAACTGTAGAGAATGGCATCTCTTGCAAAAATGTAGAAGGAGATACAATTCATAATTTTTTGGTAATGGGGCCAGCAGCGCCACTTCATAGATCCAATTGTGGGCATACCTGAAATTGTTGATATATCAATGTGCTGACCCTTTTTAGAAAATAAAACATTCCTGTAACTCTAGATACTTACAGAGAACAATCCATATATTCAGTTAAAAGAAAAATAGATTTAATCCTTGATAATGGCTAAAAGTATAGCCGAAAGCGCGTGTAAAACATTCGGATAAATTTTATATAATTTATGTGCTGAAAAGAAAAACAAATTACACGATTACATGAGAAACTATTAGGTTGGTGCAAAAATAATGACGTAATAATGTCGTTTTTTGACGTTAAAAATACGTCAAAAAACGACATGATTACGTCATTATTTTTGCACAAACCTAATATATCAACAACTTAACGACTATACATTTCAGTCGTTTTCAATGAAACTTGCATAAAAAAGGATTCGCATTCAATATATATATATATATATATATATATATATATTCTTTTCTCTCTTCTCCCACCGATTTCAATATATCACTTCCGTTAAGTTAACCGTTTAAATAATTCAAGGTCTGGTCACTCCTCCTCCCCAAATACTAAGTATGATTGAGAGAAATATCAAATTAAACCCTCTCTAAACTCTACCATGTCTCTCTAACCACTCCTTATTACACTCTCTGTTAAATTACAAAAACTTACACATGAAATGTTAGATAACTAATTTATTTAGATGAAATCGGCAAAATGTAGCTGAAATGTTATTCGCCGATGTACCTCTAAATTCTTGATCCCACCTTTAAAAACATTCGCATTCTTTGATGTGATAAACAGTTCAAATGCTTCGATTATCTCTTCCTTATTGGCGAATGTTTTATTGCTAATGTAAAGCACAAACTGCTTAAATAATTAATAATCAGAAGGAGAGATATCAAGTGAATATTGAGGATGAGGCAAAATCTCGTAATTCAGGCGATGCTGCTTTTTGACAGTTGATTGAAAAGCGGGCGGCCGTTTGTTTTCGTGCAGAAAAATTAGGCCGTTTTTATTCACAGGTCGACAATGTTTCCTTTTCAATTTTTCGTGCATACACGCAATTTCCCCTCATTACGAGGTTGCTGTTATTAGTTTCTCTTGAGGCAAGAATGAATAATAAATAAGCTCTCTGAAATAACACCATACATAGCAATTAACATTTTAGGGTGCATTGAAGGTTTTGGATAATATTGGTGATTCACTTGCACAGTCTATTCACTTCACGGTCTATTCACTTCACGGTCTATTCACTTCACGGTCTATTCACTTCACGGTCTATTCACTTACTGTTGTCATGTAACGATTCAATGCAAAAATGGTTATTTTTCAAGTTTGGAAAGCAACAGAGAGTACACCTCAAAGCGACAGATTTTTTTTTTGAGTTTTATTCACATCATGCAGAACCAACCTATCTAGTTTCTTTAGTTTTCCAATTGCTTTCAAGTGACAAAAACAGGTCCGATGTATCGAGTTCTGATGCACATTTTCCGGCGGTATTTAACGGATTTTGATCACCCAAAACATTCAGTTGATCGTGTTCTTCACAATGGTTTATTTTTCAAGATTATAATCTCCCGACCCAAACGTATAAGACCATCTCTGTACAGTTCTGATTTCAACAATAGCCTTACCAAAGGTTGACTTGATATTCTGAAATGCTTCAGCGGCAGAATCGCCCAGTTTATACTCCTCCAGTAATATTACTTGACATTGTTTCACTGAATTCATTTTTATTGGGTTCATGAGTAACAATATATTGAAAAATTATCTAGAAAGAAAAAGAATCAGGAAGAAGTCAAGATGTTTTTTTTATATACTAAGGAGGTATTAGGTTGGTGCAAAAATAATGTCGGATTTTGACGTTAGAAATACGTCAAAAACCGACATTATTTTTGCACCAACCTAATAATTTCGTTAGACGACCAGATCAACAACCAATCAAAAAAAAGGATCATTTCATGTGACACAATCTAATATTTTATGTTAAACATTGACTTAATAATCTCCAAGTATATTAAGCTTAAATCCCGATATATATTCTCATTTTTGTTTTTGCTATATTTTTCTAAAATTAAAAACACCTTTCTATATTTGTATTTATTTATAAACTATTTCGTAATTTGTCTTATTTTCTAGTGATTTCGTTTACCTGTCGTCTTATATATTTAAAACCTGTTTGATTTTGGGGGAGTTACTAAAATCCGTAATGCATATAAATTCATATATACATACCTTATCTTTCAAAGGCTGACATAACCGGGGTGTGTGATAAGCTCCCACTCTCTAGAAAAAGCTTCTGTTGGATGAGTCTTAAATATGCCAAGCCGTGGAATGGACGAAGACGGAAAACTGGCGCCTCATATCTAAATGCTTCAGGATAACTGCTATATCTAGTGCAAGATATAATAAACAAAGTAACCCGAGTGTAGATTTTCAGTAATAGATTTATAATCGGATGTATGTGTGACAAGTACAGAGACAGTTTCGAGAGTACCTTAACCTCAATAGGTGTTAACAAACGAAGTTTTCCCCCGACTGTCCTCTGTGGTCGTACTTAATCGGCAACCAGTCCGTCCATTATCGCGAATGGGGAAGTTGGGTTATATCATCACAACAATAACGAACCTCGACAGCTCAAGAAATCAGTCCATCAAGGGGAAGAAAAACCCTGATTTTAAATCTCTGCTACCTTGTGGTTATATCCAAAATACAGAAAACGATATGGAAGTTAATCCAGATATAAAACCCGGATTGAAGCCCCGAAGGCGGTTGGCTGTCAACACTGATATCTTTTCCGGCAATTCCTGCCGCCATCGCGTCCTCTGTATTCCTTTGGATCGTGTCGATATGATCGAAAGGGGCATTTGTAGTCTATGCGGCGCAGTGCCTCCATATACTATCGCCAGTCTAGAAAAAGGGGAGCGCTGAATTCCAACCACATTCTGCCTTGTAGGTCTTGCCTCATTAATTTTGAGTGGAAAGACGCGTAATCTCAACATCTCTGGTTTAAAAGGGGCCGGCAAACCATTGCACTGTTCTCCATCGAATGTCACTATGAAGAACTATTATGAAATGGAGAGTAGTGGTTGCCCAGATTGCGGAATATATGCTAAGCGAATGAATGATGCAAATTTGCAGAAACGTTGGAGCAACTTTACTTTTCAGGGGGTCCAAAATACACTTCTTCTGATATTTTATATTTGTATTATAATTATTTCGCTATAATGTAATGTTGATGAACTCGATAAAGGGCAAACGTTAGTCCTTCGGTTGAAATCATTGTCTTACCCTTCATATTTTGTGAACGTTAACCAAGGCCAATTCAGGGAAAATGGAGAATGATGGATAATGTCACGCCAACCTATCTACCCAGAAAAATGTCATTACAACTACTTTATTTTATCCCAGCTTTGGAATATCATCAACTCAACGATATATTTATAGGTATGTCTTAACCGAAATGCTTTTTTCAAAATGTATTCTAATCCATAAATCTGCTCCTTAATGAAGAGTCTTAACAAAAAGCCCAATAAATACAATCTTCCTTTCCAGATAATCCCACAAATCTATTCGACATCTGCCCGGAGAATATTCAACTATTAAATATTAGTGAAAAAAAAGGCCTGCGCAGAGTAATGGCACCTTATTCGACTTCGAATTAATCCCCTTGGGAGTTCACACACTTATCCCAGTATCTCTTCCAATTTTCAAAACGAGGCTATTTCGAGAAGGCTGTCAGCTGCCTCGTCGCTCAGAACGTAATCCATGAACTCGGCCTGAAAATATCCTCCCTTTCAAATCCGATTTAAACATCGCATGTAGCTAAATCTAGAGTGTATGTTTAAAATCTTTGTGACAGGCGTCACTCAATAGAATAGCTCACTAAAGGGGAATTTCAATTCCAAGCCAGTAACCTCAGTTGCAAATGTCCCCCTTCACGCATGCGTTTTATCCGCCAAATATTTTATCTTCATATTCGATATGCTTGGATTACTTAATCAACGAACCTAATTTTATTAGAATATCCATGATTACCAAAAAATATTTCTTATTAAGTCTAGGTTCCAAGTACTTCCTTATAAAAATATTTTTAATCACAATTTACTTTTTGTAGGGATTTTCCTATAACAGTTGTTTTGTCTTTTTTACAAAATTATGCAAAGGAGTTTGAAATTGTACGTCACAAATAATTGTTAGAACTCCTAGGAAATCTTGCTTTATTTCGGATATGAGAATAATACAGAACTTATCCTGGTAACAAACCAAATACAAGAAGATAAAAAATTGACTGAAAAAAATAGGCAAAAATAAAAAGGGGCATAAGTATGTGTTTTCTCAGCGGACTGATTCAGTCTTTACGTGTAAACAATCCTGAATTAATAATATGAAGCCTTACCAGGCTTTATTATTGGCTACCAAACAATATTAGAAAAGCAGATGACATAGTGTTGGTAACAGACACTGAAATTTAACTACAGGAACTCCTACCGAACCTAGTAAAAGAAAACGAGAAGAAAGAACTAAACCTCAACTTTAAAATGATAGAATCTATGATTGTCATTAAAAACACAATCCACCAATTAAATTTAGAGATACCAAAATGAATCAATTGCAAAGATTTAAATATCTGGTAAGTGATTTCACAGAGGATTGAAAAGGAGATACTAAAATCCGAAGCAGTGTTGGGATAGCAAAATAGGTCTTTCAAAAGTTACTATTATTAAGGTGCAAGAATATCTCGTTGGAAGCAAATTACTGAACTGTTATGTGTTATCCGTACAATGAATGCTGAACCATCCAATCACAGAAGAAGAGATCGGAAGTAACGGAAATGAGGTGCTACAGAAAGATGCTGAGAATACCATGGACTGAACACTTGATTAACAACAAATTTTTAGAAAAAAAAATAGAAACAGAAACGAAGCATATACATAGTACCAGAAACAGACACATATTGAGGAAAGAAAGTTTGGAAAATTTGTTAACGACTGTACATAAAAGGAACAGCAAAAAGCTGCGCATGCCGGACCTAATACACTTGTGTGAATGGTTGGAAAAATAGGTATTAGGAGATATAACAATAATAAAATATTACTAAAGGATACAAATAGCCTGGAGTTGTGGAGAGGCATCATTCTCCACGTCCCAAATGGACACGTTACATAGTAGAAGAATGATTGTCAGAAAAGGTAACATCTAAGCTAACAAATCTGAGATGTCAAAATGAAGAAATTATAGAAATTTAACTATGATAGACTTGTAAGAACAAATGTCTCTCAGGACAAATTGAACCATCTTTCTTAGCCGCAGAGCTAGCAATCTATTCGATATAATATTTCGAGTCCATGATCGTGGAAATCTTTAAACCGAGGAGGCGCAATATGTCACTTTCCTGGAGGTTAGCATCAGCTATGCTGTTGGGGAGTAAAAATGGTTCTCTGAAATGATTAAAAGTGATCAATTTTGTCTTGGAGGCGTTAAAATTAACAAGCACTTCCTTTCCGCCTGTTAAGAATGTAGGTGATTTTAATCTTATCGAACCGCTCATACAGGGATAAATGATTTTGTCATGAGCATAAAAACCGAGTTGATAAGTGATGCTATCAGGAAGGTCGTCCATTAAAATTTGGAAAAAGAAAAAACGTAATCTAAATATAAAAACCTCGACGTTGACTTCATTAATGCAAAACAATCTGGAAGAGTGTTCATTCAAGACAAATTTCATTTCGCGATTGGAAAAGAAAGACTGAATCAGTTAAAAAATGCGACCAGAAATACGATATTGTGAAAGGAGACAAGTGTGCCAAACTCTGTCAAATGCCCTCGAGATATCCAAAACAACAGTACAAGCTTCACCATTATCAGCTAAAGTTTGATAGACTCTTTCAGGAATAACCGTTAAGACATTAATAGTTGACCTTGAGAATGGAAAGGCATATTTCGTATCTGAAAGAAGACTCTGCAAGGGGAGATGCTTAACCATATAAGAGTTGATTATCGTCTGTAGTACGTTACCAAAAAGAGGTAGAATGCAATTACGCCGATAGAAAAAAGGGGATTGCTTGTCTGAGTTCATACTTTCAACAGAGGCAGTAAAAATAGATTTCAGGTAATAATATCATTTAAAAGTTTACTTTTCTCCGTACCTGAATGGAAAAGTGAAAAACAAAACACCCATTAATATTTGAAAGTACCATAAAGGTTTTCATGAGAAATCTAAAATTATTCTATCAAAAATATTTCCAAAAATTTTAACCGAGAGTAAGGCGGGGAAAGAATGAAGAATTTTTCAAATAGAGAAATGGCTAATTTCAACATTACCATTAAATGAGTTTTGCCATAGATTTATTTTCTCATGAACTTGCACGAATATTGTATTCCTATCAGTCAGTAACTTTATAATTCTTTTAGATGTCATATATTTTTCATTAGCCATGTCAATTGATATATATATATATATAAATATATATATATATATATATATATATATGTATGTATGCATATATATATAGTGCGTGTGCGCGTGTAATTTAAAGAAAAAATACACCATTTTAAGGTTACATTAGTTATAATTTATTTCAGCAGAGGTTTTATTTTTCTCTGGATCTTCAGACTTCATTCAAGCCTGAAGATCCAGAGAAAAATAAAATCTGACTTAACACTGATCTCTCCGGATTTCACACTCCTTGGGATTATCCATACGGATTACCAAGATTTTCGTTACTTATATATATATATATATATATATATATATATATACAAATATACATACATATATATATATATATATATATATATATATATATAAATATATATATATATATATATATAAAACAGTATGTCCATATCTAGCTAGATATATGTATATAGGTATATATATATATATATATATATATATATATATATATATATATATATATATATATATATATATATGAGATGTGCTGAAAAGTTCTCCGTTTAACCAAAGAAGGATCCACCCACAAATTCTTTATTTGATGATCATTTGTTTAGAATTAGGGTGTTGGAAAAATCGAAAACATTTTCTCTCTCCCTCTTTCTCTCTCTCTCTCTCTCTCTCTCTCTCCATATATATATATATATATATATATATATATATATGTATATATATGAAACATAACAGTATCTTTACTATTTTATATATAAAGAAGAATACTTCTTTTGCATCATAAAATATCACACCATAGTTTATATATATATATATATATATATATATATATATATATATATATATATATATATAAAGAAGAACCCTTATTTTGCATCACAAAATCTCACACCACAAAAATATTGTATCTTAATATGTTGTTAACTCGGGCAAGTAAGGGTTGTTAAGTTTAACGCCTCCTAAATCAAACCGCTGTCTTTTAATAATCTTATTGAATATTTCCTTATATCTGATGCAAAGAAGGAGAGATTATATTGAATCAATTGCGAGCTCTTCTGTTAGGAAATTTGGTTCAGTCTGAGATACGAGACAGTCTTTCTCTCCAGAATCTATATCACACATTTATAAGGCTACCTACGTTCATAGCTGTCATAGCTGCACTGCTTCTGCTAAGTTTTTAGAAATTCTTGATAAAATCCAAAAAGGAATATACAATAACTTCCCTGTGCCTTTTCTCTAAGTATTATAATGATTGTTCCGATGAGCTTTCCACTTTGGTACATAGACTTGAGGTATTTAAGCGCAAAACTCGACTGGTATCTTGGTCTGATTGTTTTACTGTTGAAATTGCCGAAAGAACCGTAAGTTCTATGCCAACAGTTTCTTCTCTCGCGCCTCTCATTTGGGATACTCTCTTCCGGCTTCTTGCTTTCCAGTCCACTTTGATCATCAAAAATGTAAAATGCAATATTAATCGTTACCTACTGTCTTCTTATTTACGATTCTTTTATCATATCTCCTTAAGATGGTTTTTACATTTCTCATATTCTTTCACACTCAGTAGCAACTCGGGTCTTTGTGGCTTTTTTTTGCAATGAAAGGATCCATCATATATTGAAAATAAACAGGCTATTTATTTATGCTATTAATATAAGTACAGTAAAACCTGGAAATAAATATACTGGGAACAACGGAATCTGGATTTAACGGACAAAATCAGCAAAAGTAGTAGTGTCCGGCTGGAACTCAAAACGTCCGCGCGTAGCGAGAAACTCTGTTAGTTCCAGAATTTGCCGCAGTTGATTAGTGGCGCAATCAGCAGAGACAAATAGTTCCGGAATAGTTGTTGTTATTTACTTAAGTGTTTTTCCCGAATATTCACTGGCAGCCTTTGATATTGAAGACTGAAGAATTACGGAACAGCTGCTGCTGGTGGTATTGGCGATATAGTCAGATTCAGCAGAGTGTCTGACTCGTGAGTTTTAATCTTTAACGTTGTTTCATTGAACAGATCACGTACTGCGCTGTGTTCTATATTTATAGACTATGGTGAGCATGGTTAACAGCAAACAAGGAGGAAGATTATACTTAACATCAGGATGGGGGAGGGGAAATTTCTGGGACACGTAAAGAGAAAGGAAGGCTTGGAGGGTATGATACCCACAGGGTGAATAGAGGGAATGAGAGACAAGGGAAAATGTAGCAAGCGGGCTTTAGAAAGTGGATGAAGTATCAAAAGGACACACATATTGAGAACTACAAGGGATAGCGAGAAGTGGAGAGCCATGATCGTCTACATTCTGTAAGAACCCGGTACATCAAAGAAGATACAGCATTGTTTTTGTCAAGCGCTTCACTAGCAGCAGTGATCCGGAGGAAAAGGTGTTGGAATGATCGAGAATGTCTAAGGTGCGTGAATCTGTTGACATCCTCCTAAAATTTGGTGATACGACCAAGATTTGGAAAATTGTCGTATTATCAACCCCTTCGAACATTAAGAGAATTGATAATTTGCGAACATTATCAATGTGGGAAATAAAGTTAGATTCTTTCTTCCAACCAAAACAGGCAGCTCATGAAAGCGACATCGACTCGCCACCACAGCATCTTTCTCCCACCAGAACGCCATTATGTCCACTTCCAAGCACCAGCACTGCTTTGGAGCTGTTCCGTGGTTCCAGTATTTACTACTATGAGGTACTGCTATGCTACCACGGAACTTTCACGGCAGTATTAGACCATCACAGCAATGTTTAAAGACAAATTTAGATAAACTTAAAAACTTTTCAAACTTTATTTAAAAGTATATACATTGAATCAATAGCTTCAGCCTGAATGTCCTAGATATTTTCACGGAGGACGAATGTTTTCTGTGCAAATTTCTTGGACATTCAGGCCGGTAAATGTTGTTTAATACTGTTTATTATAAACAGAGCATTTACTAAATATTAGGTTGGTGCAAAAATATTGTCGTTTTTGACGTATCTTTAAACGTCAAAAAACGAAAATATTTTTGCACCAACCCAATATTTGTATCTAAAAAAAAGAAGAAGAAGAATGTATTAGGTCGGTGCAAAAATAATGTCGTTTTCTCACATATGTTACTATGTGAGAAAACGACATTATTTTTGCACCAACCTAATATAAACATAAAAATGTCTTAAAATAATTGTCGGACTTTGTCCATTTCATAATGCATGACGTCATTTGTTTACATTTGATACGCCATGAGGAGATATGGATGTACGTGAGAGAATCATGTAAGATTGTATTTTAAAAACAGTTATTATGTTGGTGCAAAAATAATTTCGTTTTCTAACATATCTTACTATGTGAGAAAACGAAATTATTTTTGCACCAACCTAATATATCGACCATGCTAACCGAACGCTCCTCTGTGGCGTAATCCGTAAAAGCACGCCAGGCTATATGACGGTTCCGTATAGGATACATGTTCGATACTTGTCGGAGGACGAATATTTTCTATGACAATTTCTCGGACATTCAAGTCGGTAAATGTTGTTAATACTGTTTATTATAAACAGAGAATTTACTTAAATATTTGTATCGTAAAATAAAAAAAATGTATGAACATGAAAATGTCTTAAAATAATTGTCGGAGTTTGCCCGTTTCGTCATATATATATGTAAAAATATATAGAAAATAGGAAAGAACTCATTAGGTAAATAATACAAAGTTCTTTAGTATTTTTGTTATTATTTTTTAATAATAGTGCCCGATACATAAGTAGAGCATAAATTTAATTATTTATTTAAAAATATGATTTCAACGATATATATATATATATATATATATATATATATATATATATATATATATATATATATATATATATATATGCGCTTACGATTAGACTAGCCTATATACAGCACAAATAACAAGCCTTTCACACAAAAGTATACATGCTATTCATCTAAATAAAGAAACGTCAAACATTTTTAGAATCAGGATTATCCCGGAATTGAAACTCTGCCTTTTATCTGGTGCTTGAACATCCAGCCTTGGCATTTGTGTCCGGAAGAGGAGGGAACAGTTAAAAATGCAAATTTTAAAATAACTGAACAAAATTTTTAAAGATATTTTTTTTACAATTTTTGATTCATATTGAGCTTAAATAACCCAAAAATTTTGGGAATTCAATTTTTTCGTTAAATTTACTTTAAGATTTCTCCAAGACTTTGTGAATTAAAGAAATCAATTTTATTTCTTCAAAAAGCCAAACAATCAGAATTAAATTGAGTGGTTTCGTGACATAAGATTTTGAAGTTCCACGGTGCCTGTAATTTGAAATACTCTGTTTTCGCTCTGATTTTGGAATTTCGGTCCAGATCAGACTTTTGGCCCGAATCGGTCTTTTCTCCGGCATTGGACTTATAGCCTATATCCGAGTAAATGTTTTGAAGTTCCATGGGACGAACTGAGGAATTCAAACTTATTTCTTCAATATTATCATTGCTGTTTTCTAAGGTAAACCAGAGCTCACTTAATTTTGGGACCGGAGGAGATAACTTAAAAGTCTGCATGGATGAGGTATTTACGTTAGTATAATATAAATGACATATTACACGGAAAACATGTAGAGACTAATATGTAAAAATATAACTAATAACTATTTGGTATGAGGGGGGTATCAAAAACATATCAATACATACATACATTTTGGTATAAATTAACCAATCAGAGCTAATGAATAAACATTTAAACAAAAATAATTTTATTCAATTAACTAAATAACAAAATAAAATGAAAAAAGAATGATATATTTTACAATTTGAATTAATCTGGATTAACATTAACAGGTATTTATTTTTATGTCGACATGTAACAATAAATTCATTTCTTTCGCTCAATAAATAAGGGTTATTTAAATGTTTTACAATAGTTCATTTTTCTATTTCGCCTTTCCCATTATAAGATTTGGTTTTCGTTATCACATCTCACATAATTTTGGGTGTTTAGCCATCATTCTTTAATAGCCAGAAATACCTGGAGAGTGCTGTGATATTACTGTATTTCAGCTTATTCAAAATCATCCTATGGTTATTGAAACGAAATTACCCAAGGACGTTCAGTGGACCCAAAATAAAATCGAACATTGTTAGAATATGTCAGCTCGATATATAATACTTTTAGTCATACGTTAGCTATTTAGGAGGTTGCCTGTATCTTTTCGGCAACTGCATTTATATTTTGTGATTTTAAATAGTATCGCTTTAGTTTTTGTTAGTGATACAATTATTCAATATAATTTTGTCACTTTGGGATATAAATATTTCGATATATCTAACGCAGATATAGCTGATCTTTACGTTTTCTTAAAAAATTTCTTTAATTTTGTGATAAATAGATAGATATATAAATAGATAGTTACGCACAAGAACAAAAGTTGTGACGTTGATTATCTTAGTAATGTGAAACATCTATCTATCTATCTATCTATCTATCTATCTATCTCAATCCGTTTATTATACATACACACACACACACACATATATGTCTATCGATAGAAATATATGGACTAAGATACATATTAACAAACTAAGATAGATAGATAGATAGATAGATAGATAGATAGATAGAAATGAACTGAGTGAGATAGAAATGAACTGAGTGAGATAGAAAAAATATGAACAGCCTGCAATAGATATATGCGAAAAAACTGAGATAGATATGAACAGACTGAGATAGATAGATAGATAGATAGATAGATAGATAGATAGAATTGACTGGTAGAGAGATTCGGGATTCATAGAGTAGAGAGAAATTAATGTCTAAAACGTTAAGTGAAAGGCGTATAGAACTTCTGTCTTTCACTTGTATGCCGTTGTTTGATTATCTTAGTTATGTTAGACATATACATATATATATATATACACATGCTTCACATGCATACAGTCGCACAAGAAGTAACACGTGTGTTCTCGATTTTATAAATCGCAAAATCATTTTCATTGGGTCCTTTCCGCGCGGACGTACGAGAGAACCATAGCTCCAGACGAAAAGGAAGGAATAATGGACCAATCGAATCCTTTTATTTCATTGCACAAAAGTCCAAAGTCCGGGGCCACGAAAAGGAAATATAATCAAAGTTGGTAAGACAAAAGTGAGTAGAGGCTCTTCACATTAGGTAAGCGGGGGCATCGTATTGACTGTCTTCAATCGTCTGCTCATTTTCATAGAAGAACTTACACCCAGTGCCACAGCTAAACATTACAATTACTTCTAAAGCAATTAAATACTTGATTAATACAATTTAAAATAATCATAAGCTAAAACTTGAAAATATAGAATTCTGAAAGATTGTAGTAAGATGAGAAAGATGATGAGCATAGGGAAAGCAATGTCGACTTGAGGAATTTAAGTTTACAGGGTTCGGGAAATTAACCAGACAGGAAGCTGTAAGCAATAAAATCGAACATTGTTAGAATATGTCAGCTCGATATATAATACTTTTAGTCATACGTTAGCTATTTAGGAGGTTGCCTGTATCTCTTCGGCAACTGCATTTATATTTTGTGATTTTAAATAGTATCGCTTTAGTTTTTGTTAGTGATAAAATTATTCAATATAATTTTGTCACTTTGGGATATAAATATTTCGATATATCTAACGCAGATATAGCTGATCTTTACGTTTTCTTAAAAAATTTCTTTAATTTTGCAGAAATATTGAAGTGTTTGTGAATTAAATTTAGGAAAATTCTGCCAATATTCGTTTGAACATTGAGTCTATATGTTGGGTTTAATCAGAAGACGTAACAGTGTATCTATTCATTTTTAACTATTTTATATTGCTCTACATATTCAATATTTATTTTGCGCTTGTTTTGTTCTGAGGATTTTATATATTCAATTTTATTTTCATCAAATATTTCCTTATTACAGCAGTCTGTGAATAATCTAAATTGTACAGATTCATGTAATTTGTTTAATATTGCTGGTAGGTGGTTGGATTCACGATTGACGTATTGTTCGTTATTTTTTAGTATACCGTTTTTACTTACCAATACTCATATCCAAGGTTACATCGAGAAAGTTACTCAATTTAGCATTAGTGGCTGTAGTAATTTTTAGTTCGGGATCTTTGATGAATTTAATCACTTCAATTTAATCGATCGATATATGCTTCTTAGACATGTTTTACGGAGGAGAATTACACAGTAATAAAAGCAAAAAGAAAACTTAAATGTAAAGAAGGAGATAAAGTCCCTCAGAAGACGAAATGCGGTGATAAACAAAGGTTTGCTTTTGTCATCATTCGCATTGTTTTTTTAAAGCAATACATTGTTCATATCTAAATGTTTACACAGACATGTACACACGCAGATATACACGCATATATTTGAGTAGGTTTACTGACATAGATATAAATAGAGAGAGTTTTGAAAACAAAGACGGATAGATCTGCAAAAGTCTATAGTCAAAAGCTAGCAGAAACAAACATCGATATATAGATTGATAAACAGAGAGACGGATAGGTAATGAACAGACAGAGATAGATATATAAAGAACAGTGATAGATAGCTAGATAAGAATAAACTGTGATAAATAGATAGATATATAAATAGATAGTTACGCACAAGAACAAAAGTTGTGACGTTGATTATCTTAGTAATGTGAAACATCTATCTATCTATCTATCTATCTATCTATCTCAATCCGTTTATTATACATACACACACACACACACACATATATGTCTATCGATAGAAATATATGGACTAAGATACATATTAACAAACTAAGATAGATAGATAGATAGATAGATAGATAGATAGATAGATAGATAGATAGATAGATAGATAGATAGATAGAATTGACTGATAGAGAGATTCGGGCTTCATAGAGTTTCAAGAAGCAGGAAACTGTAGAGAGAAATTAATGTCTAAAACGTTGTGAAAGGCGCATAGAACTTCTGTCTTTCACTTGTATGCCGTTGTTTGATTATCTTAGTTATGTTAGACATATATATATATATATATATATATATATATATATATATATATATATATATATATATATATATATATATGTGTGTGTGTGTGTGTGTGTGTGTGTGTGTATGTATGTATCTATAGTTAGATATGAACAGTTTGAGATAGATAAATATGAACAAAAGGAAATAAATTATTAGGTTATTGCAAAAATAATGTCGTTTATAAATGTGTTAAAAATACGTCAAAAACGACATTATTTTTGCATAACCTAATAGATAGATAGATAGATATGAATAGACTGAGATAGATTGATAGATAGTTATTAATAGACTGAGATAGAGAGAAAGAAAGAAAGGGATCGAGAGAATGAGAGAAAGAAAGAATAAGGCGAGAAAAATTGATAGGTATTAGGTTGGTGCAAAAATAATGACGTAATAATGTCGTTTTTTGACGTTAAAAAATACGTCAAAAACGACATTATTACGTCATTATTTTTGCACCAACCTAATAAAAAATTTGAGTAGACAACGATATACTGCAACGCGTGTTTATACATTTTTTTTTTTTTTTATTGTTTAATGAAACCAGCCGTTTAATTATTAAACAATTTATCATTCTTTGTTTCGGCATGACTAAATAAATTCAATCATGTCTTTAATTTTTAGTGTCTATTTTTATTTTCTTCTCGCAGTGATCAGAAAACTTTATTCCTTTTATTTCGTCAAATATATCTTCCCCCTTGTCTCCGTTTCCTGTCAGTTTAATGAGAGCTATTTTTTTTTAATGTTTCAGAAGAAAATTAGGAATGGAATTTTTCCTTTCATTTCTGAATAACAACGGCTCACGAATCACACACGAGTTAAATACAAATTATATCAAAATTGCTTCGGCACGTGCCTTCTTGGCATAAGAGATCACGAATCTTCGCCATCACTTTCAATCAGGGCGACAAAACAAAATTCTAATGTTAAACTGTTATTCACTTTATATCATTTAATGTGTTGTTATTATTTATTTATTTATTTATTTATTTATTTTTGTCTGAAATCTCTTGTTATTTCTGACTAAAAGCGTCGGGATTGATAGCCTTGATTTGATTGATGTAGTATGGAAAAATGTTGTCAATATTTAACCCAAAATAGTCATGGCTTCCATATGACTGAATTATTAGGTTGGTGCAAAAACAATGACGTATATATATCGTTTTTTTTACGTATTTTTAACGTAAAAAACGACATTATTACGTCATTATTTTTGCACCAACCTAATATATTTGTACAGGGTATATGAAGGATGTTCGGAAAGAGAAATTTGCGAGCCGTGTTCGAACTCCGATAGGGATCGCTACAGTTACTTTCCCAATTTCACTTTGTGTTCTTACCCTGGGAAAGTTATAAATCAATATATTTCCTCTCATCGAAGCTATGGCTTGAATATCAGGATATACTATCTGTTTTTGCCGTGTTTGGTAACCGGTATAGGAAAAGGAATGTTCTGAATTCAAAACCTTCTTTGGAAAGGTATCAATCAATATCTTTTCCCACAGCTATGTGGTAATAGTATTTATTATATCTGAAAACAATTACCATTTCCACAAAATTATTAATACAATATTTACGCGCCAAACATAAACTATCATTCTTGCAATCATAATTATTGTTTGGTTTATTTTGTTTTACGGCATATCAACATCTCAATGGGTTATTTAATGCAGATATGATTTTTAGGATAGGTTAGTATGACATATGCATTCTTTGTAAAAAATCAGTTTGTAGATCAGGTTTTGCTGTTAACTATTTGCCCATAGCTAGAACCCTAACAGGTGCTACCACTCCGGGTCAGAATGGACCTGGCAGAAACAGCAGTTACGAGGTGGCTTCACGCTCCACAAAACTTCCCGATCAGAAGTCTTGCTGCCGGATATAGTTTATCGCCATACCCAGGACGACCAAGTTATCTGTCGGCTTTAACTAACCTACAAGGTGTTTATAAACCATAGACGTCATAGAATTAATCACTCTATATCTCTCCGTTGATTGTAATATGAAAATTATTTCAATATAAATTTCTCTCGCGAGCAAGTTACTTCTGAGAATAAAATAATTTGTCAAAACTAACATTAAAATTAAAGTTTATATATATGCACTATTTTCTTGTTCATTCTCCTCCCCGGTCTTAGGTGTAAGGGTTTTATGAGTTCATTCCTTTTTAGTGTTGGGTTTACCGTTCCCTCTAAAATCTTTTTGTTCTTTCACTCACACCAGCCACTTGCGCCTTAGTGACATTATAGTCTTGCTTAGAGTAAATGATTAATATATATATATATATATATATATATATATATATATATATATATATATATATATATATATATATATATATATATATATATATATATATACACACATATACATATATATATGGTAATGTTCGATTGGAAAACCTCGGATAGCTCAACTTGTGATAGAACAAATTGGTACCCGCGGAAAAAATTGGAAATAAAAAAGAAAGAACTAAGAACATTAACACAATACGAAACCAATCGTCAAGTGCTTAAGCTCCAATTCCAAAGGAAAAAAAAACACAAACGAGTAGAAAGACTAAACGAAGAGTGCTCAGTACTCTAATCATATTAACTGTTTTCAACCGTCTACTCATTTTCACCAAAACGGATATTCAGGGTAAAACTGGCCAGTTTCACCCTGAAGATCCGTTTATATATATATATATATATATATATATATATATATATATATATATATATATATATATATATATATATATATATATATTTATATATATATATATATATGTGTGTGTGTGTGTGTGTGTAATGGTCTCTCTTATTATTTTCTACGTATGAGTATCCAGTCGTTCAGTTCTTAGAAACGAATAATCAGGCTATTCACATAGGCGGGGCACATATATAAACTGAATCTAATGTCTGCTCAGCCTATTTGCAATATAAACCATAAGTTAGTGTTCTGTCGGTGTCGATGAAATGCAAATGCACATCAGTAGACGGCCATGATCGTAAACGACCAGCCATATTGAAATTAAGTAACCAAACTGATTTACAATGCGCAAGTCAAAATATATACATGTATATATTATGTACCTTAAAGTGAATTGAAGATTTTCGCAATAGGCGTAAAATTATTTCCTTTATTATATCATTTTCGTTTTAAATTATAACCACTTTTTCATTAAAGACCTTCATTTATGTTTGATAAGAAATTCTCTTTTGGGGTTTTTAATTTTAAAAAATAAAATAGATTAGTTAAATTTACTGAAAGAAAATATGTATTGGTATTTACCCAAATCTCTTAGCCATCAGTTTGACTAAGTAATTTGGGCTATACATACATACACACATGCATACATTCACACAAGAAGTGTGTTCTCGATTTTATAAATCGCAAAATCATTTTCATTGGACCCTTTCCACGCGGACGTACGAGAGAACCATAGCTCCAGACGAAGAGGAAGGAATAATGGACCAATCGAATCCTTTTATTTCATTGCACAAAAGTCCAAAGTCCGGGGCCACGAAAAGGAAATATAATCAAAGTTGGTAAGACAAAAGTGAGTAGAGGCTCTTCACATTAGGTAAGCGGGGGCATCGTATTGACTGTCTTCAATCGTCTGCTCATTTTCATAGAAGAACTTACACCCAGTGCCACAGCTAAACATTACAATTACTTCTAAAGCAATTAAATACTTGATTAATACAATTTCAAATAATCATAAGCTAAAACTTGAAAATATGGAATTCTGAAAGATTGTAGTAAGAGGAGAAAGATGATGA
Source organism: Acanthosepion lycidas (assembly GCA_963932145.1). Lineage (NCBI taxonomy): Eukaryota > Metazoa > Mollusca > Cephalopoda > Sepiida > Sepiidae > Acanthosepion > Acanthosepion lycidas. The sequence continues at coordinate 50,460,227 of OZ010609.1, read as the reverse complement.
GCATAGGGAAAGCAATGTCGACTTGAGGAATTTAAGTTTACAGGGTTCGGGACATTAACCAGACAGGAAGCTGTAAGCAGATTTTTGAGTAGGACGTTCCTCTTAACAACAAAAGACTTAGGGAATTAGGCTGGAAGGACAGGATTCTTCAGCTCCAGTCCAGTTATGATAGGAATACATTATGATACAGAAAAACTCTTTTTAAACGCATCATCAAATCAAGGATGAATGATAATCTTATAAATATGTAAAATAGATTCTGTCGAGAAGAAATGTCTAGGACGATATAATGAACCCATTTTCTTAGCTGCGGACTTTGCAATTGATTTCCACTTCAGTGCACCTGTAAGCGTTAGTTAGAGAAGGTGCAATGAGTCACTCTTATGGAGGTTAGCATTAGCCATTCTGATGGAAATTAAATAAAGGGTTATCACAGGTTATTAAAACGACAACGAACAGCGTAAATAATGTTAACATTATAATCAGTCAATGGCACGTCCTCTAGTGGCTTTAATCCTTTTATCTTTTTATTAAATGTGTCTAATAATATTGTCCTCAATTTCATCTATATTTTGTAGCTTTTAACAAATATTTTCTTTTTCTTATTTCCCTTAAACCTGGTACCGCCATTTATTTACTCAAGCTCGCTGAGTATGCATTATCCTCCTCTGTCCCTTTTGCCTTCAACCTGTCTTGCGAGTATGAGATTTCCCAAGCCCATTTTCTTCATTACGCGCTCCAGAAATTTCATACGTCTCATCCTGATGTTAAGTATAAGTGCTCTTTGTGTTTACATTTTCTCTAAAACCTCATCGTTGCTCACGATATCCTCAGCAGCCTTCTGTTCAACCACATTTCTGCTGCTTCAAATCTCTTCTTAATCGTTGAAGAGATACCCAAATTTCATAGAGGAGGACATTTATCACGTAACCGATATCTTAAGCGAAGCTTTTCTGCTTTTTAATACTCTGCTTTGCTTATGGAATGCACCTTTGTCTATCCCAATGCGCCTTCAGATTCCACCTAATGTCAGCATAGACCTGAGAACAACAGCCAGTAAGAAGTGTCTACACGCTCCTTAAAACATCCAATCCCCCAATTATAGGCCTTGCTGAGGTGTGTAGTTCATGGTTTTCTCAGAACGACCAATATTTTCAAGGGCGATAATTCTAGACGTAAAATTTATGTAAAATATTGTTATATATATATATATATATATATATATATATATATATATATATATATATATATATATATATATATCAATAAGGACAAATGTTCATATCAGTGTGTCACTTTGCCACACTTTTTTATCTCAACATATCATATCGTCCAAATTTACATTATTCAGACTATTGTCTTCATCTTTGTCATATCTGTTACAACGTTTCGGCTGCTGTATGCTTCGGCCTTCTTCAGTTGTTTGGAATGTCGTACTGAACCCTTTATTTCGCTCACTGCGGTAGATTGTTCTAGTTACACGTGCCATATTTAATGGAACCAACTACCTGAGGAAGGCCGGAGCGTACAAAGGCCGAAATATGGCGATAATGATGCCATGTGTCTTTGAGGATATCATACCGTTTTTGAATCAGGCCGACTCCGTGAGCAAATTAAAATCATTCGGGGCCGGATCCGGACAAGTAATCCTGGAATTTTGGATTCCCAAGTGTTCATTACTGCGTTTATTTTCGGCAATTTTTTACGTTATTTTTTCGACAATTTTTTTTTTTTTTTTGTACAATAACAAGTTTTATAACTTGGAAATAAATTTAGGAATAATCGAAATTAATTGTGAAATCCTGCGAAAGTCACTCATGAAATAAAGATAATTGTTCGTACGAAAAGTAAGGACCTACGCTCATCAAATTGTTCTTAAATTAATTGGAAGCAGAAGAATTATTGTTGAACTTTTAAAACGTTTAAATATTTAAAGTTTAAAGATTAATGCAATATTTAAATGCAGAGATCAATTTTGAGTTCTTCTGTAGTTTATCATTTCCTACTGTATACAACAGCAGTATGCCTCGGAAAATGAAATATCCGAAGCAGAGGGCCAAATTGCAATCAAAAGACCCAAGGCTGTAGCGAGGAAAAGAAAGTCTCGTGCAAATGAGAACCCAGATGAAACAGTAGCCAAAGAGATCCCAATGCTGAGAATATGCAAAGCCTTAGGAACTCTCAAATTTTTAAACAAGCTGATGGCCTAATCAAGAGTCATCCGCAGGAACTAGCTTAAATACCGCCCGATAGGGCGAATTCTAAGCTAGTTTTCAATGAGCACTTAACGAAGAGTAACGGTAATTTCAATTTTGTTTATACAATCAATTATATACTCAGTTATATATACTCTCATGCGCCCGCTGTTCATTTCCTAGACAAAATCCAGAGACGGATATGTAACATTGTTGGCATCCCATCTGCAGTCGCTATCTCAGAGACGTCCTGTGTCTTCCCTCTGCATTTTTTATAAGTACTTTCATGGCAACTGCTCGGACGTGCTGCTTTCACTGTTTCCCAAACTATATGAATTTAGGCATGCTACTAAGTTGGCATCTCGATCCCACCTTTTCACTGCCGAAACGGCTAAATGTGACCATCTCTTCTACTCCAACAGTTTTTTATATCGCACCTCTCGTCAGTGGTACTCCCTTCCTATCACTTGCTTCCCTGGTAGCTGTAATCTTCAAATATTCAAATGAAATGTCAATCGATAACTTCTAATGCCTTGACCTTGATTCCTGTACTTCTCTTTATCCTTTTCCTAAACATTCCTCATTACACTTACCCTCACTCACCTCCTGCGTGCTAGTGGTACTCCTGCCTTGCTTGGAGTGATTTGCTTAATAATCCAAATATTATTAAACCATTTCAGTGCATTTATGCGGCTACAGCAAATGAAAGAATTGTCATGAAAATGAATGGATTTATTTTTAAAAAAATATAATTACAGTTACTCGGTTGTATGTATAAAATATAATTTTATTATTTTTTAGTTCACAAATATTTTTTTTTTATAAATGTCTGAATATAATGAATGTTTTCTTTGTTATTCCGTTATAATATGGTAAAACTTGCTTAGTATTTGGTTCATATGTTTTAATAAACTTGTAATAAATATGTAATGTTTTACATTTTGTTGACAATGATGGAGAAAATAGAAAATGCATATATTCTGTTTCATATTTTTGTTTTATTAAAATTTGGAAAATACCTTTTTTAAAACAAAAATACGTTGTATTGTATCTCCGGCATTCTTCAGGTGGTTGGAAAATCGAACAGAATCCTGTATTTTGCTTGCTAGAGTAGACTATTCTAAGTTCCACATCTAATGGATCTCAATTTTCAGTTATTTTCTGTATAATTCCCCTCTTCAAGTCCTCCACAACCTTAGCCAGCTATTGAACTCCACAAATCTTGGGGTCCTGTCAATGGATCTAACTAACGTCTTTATCCACTGTGCCATGTGTCCTTGAGGATATCTGTGTGTGAATCTCTCGTTATAATAAACATTTTGTCTGCAGCAATCATTTTTTTTACCCGTGCTCATATTGCGATTTTTGATGTTATCATTGCATTTCTTTTTTTTTCTTTTTTTTTTTTTTACCATAGCCCATATTGTTGCAATTTTCTTTGTTATTATTGCTTTTCTCTGGAACTCCTTATTACTGGTTCTCATATTGTATTCATTTCTATGCTTGGTCGCCTCAGGAGATTTTTGTGGCCTAGCATATGTGCTGATTCCTTAATTTTACGAATTTTCCAATGTTTCCTTTGTTTATGATTCAACCTGATCCCACAGCGGGCGGTGATCTCACTTTTCTCTCCATATGTGGTCTGTCACGGCTGATTTTCCCGCTCCCCTCGTCTTACAGCTTTCTGTTGTTCTTGAGACAATACCTGATCTCAACCTGATTTCAACCTGATTCCACAGAAGACCAGAGGGTACAACGGCCGAAACGTTGTGATAAATATGGCAACATAGATGAGGATGACAGTCCGAACAATGTAAATAATGTACTTAATACCTCATCTCAGATACAAAAAAAAAAAAATTGAATGGAATATAAATAGTAGTGTTAAGGAAAAGAAAACACTTCCTTTTGGCACATTGTTATTTGTATAAGGGTGTGGGAACGTTTTTTAAAATTTGCCAGATAAATATATAATTCTACTAAATAAACCGAACGACCTCTCCAAATAGTTGGTTCAACTGAATGAATTATTTCGCAGCTTCAGAGTCAAAATAAATGTAATCGTTTGAACGAATTACAATTTTGACGTCTTTACTTAATAAATCCTATATCTTATTTAACCGGTCCTGTAAACAGCCAGTTTTACGATAACAGTGCTTATTATAAAATTATATATTTCCCCTAAATGTCTGGTGATCTTTAATGCTGTCAATAAAATATTTTGGCTGAAGGACATTCGAATATTTCGCAAGTGTCTATGACAGCTATCGACTATAAAGTGTCAGATTTCGCCTTTAACAACGAGAAAATTACAATGTTAACACATATATAATCTTCAGAAGGAGAAATCATTGGAAAAATTGTTCGGAGAATTCATTCTTTATACTGCAGAAAGTTTCGAAACCATCTATCTTCAATATCTATATTTCTCAAAATGTGTGTGTGTATGTATGTGAGTGCGTGATCGGACGTTGTTTATGCCTTTCCATAGTTTTCATCCGATTTCTTTGAAATTTTTTTTTGTTTGATAGATAACTCTTCAGCGCCGGTTTTGAGCCCAATTTGGTTGAAAAAATACAAACTATATGGCGGGGGGGGGGGTAATAGAAAAAAAAATGATTTTTTACACTGCGTAAAACTCAAAGGCCAAATTTAATGTCTGTAAAAAAATTCAGCGTACAATCTATTTAGAAAGCTGGAATCTAACGCAAAAGATTATTAGAGTTATAAAAAAAATATATTATGAATGAAAATTATCGTATATTATTATTATGACGGTCTTTGGAAGATTGAGAATACAAAAACGGCCCTTTTCAGCACCCACTTCAAATTGCTAAACCCCATTTGGGGAGGTGTCTCAGTTGCACCCAATTGTTGTTACTAATATTGATTTTCGAGTGGGCTGACTTTAAACTTACACTGCGCCGATTAAACGACAAAAATTCCCAGTAATGTAAAACCCGGTCGGAGAAGGGCTATACTGCTAGTAACACATAATTGAATGGAATATAAATTAATCGTCGTGTTAAGGAAAAGAAAACACTTCCTTTTGGTACATCGTTATTTGCGTTATAAGATTTCATAAAAGCAAAAAAAGGGAGATTTTTTTTTTTTTTTTTTTTTTTGTAAGCGTTTCACCCCAAGCAAGGCGAGAAGCAACTAGAACGCAAGGGGTTACAGAAGATTTGGAGAAAGATCAGATAGGAGTGATAGAGGAAAAGATGAAGAGAAGGATAGTGGATAGATCAAGGCAACTGGAGATGTCGATTGACATTACATTTGAATAGTTGGAGATTATAGCTCTCAGGGAAACAGTAATAGGGAAGGGATTTCCACAGGTGAGAGGTGCGAGACACGAAGCTATTGGAGTCCGTATCCTAGAAGATTCAAGAAAAATAATGCTATAAATGAATAGAAAATGGGATAATCTTTTTTAACATCATATGGGCCCAGCTTGCCTGGAGTCATAACACCAGAATACTCTGCAATTCATGGTAAATTGGCAGTTTGGTACAGATGTTAAGAAGCTACGGGCGTTCGCTGAAGTGTACACAGGCTGACAATAAAGGTGTGATTATAGATCTATGAAATCTAGCATGCACTAATTTAGATTTTCTTATTTGCTCTCATTTACCCACCATAGAGAAAGGTTCCTGCTTCCTATCAGCCTCACTACGCCTTATTTGTGTCACGTTTTCCCCTAACTTGAGATGGAATCAATAGTTGCATCAGCCGCAAGGAAATTTGGTTCCCTGTGTCGCGTCAGTAGGCTTTTCACGTCTGAGTTCATCCTTCACACCTACAAATCTACCATTCGTTCATGCATGGAATACTCTTGCCATATATGGTCTGGTGGGCCCGCTGTTCATCAAAATCCAAAGACGGATATGCAGTGTGATCGTTCCTGACTTGAGATCTCGACTCCAGTCACTTCCTCACAGATGTGTTGTGGCTTCCCTCTGTCTTCTCTACAAATAGTTTCATGGCATCTGATCTGTCAAGCTATTTTACTGGAGCTCCGACTGTATGAATTTAAGCGTGGTACTAGGTTTGCATCTCGGTCCCATCCTTTTACTGTTGAAATAGTTGAATATAACGGCATCTTCTAATGCAACAGCTTCTTTTCTCGCACTTTCCGTCAGTGAAAATCCCTTCCTCTTAAGTGCTTCCTTGATAACTATAATCTTAAAAAACTTAAATGTAATGCCAATCGAAATCTTCGGATGCCTTGATCCCCGTTCTCCTTATTATCCTTATCCGTTTTCTTTATCCTATTCTCACCCCACGCTATACCAAGTTTTTTTTTCCCTAGCATTCACTGTCTGCTGCACATTGCGTACTGGTGGCACTCCTAACTTGCTTGGGGTGAAATGCTTAAAAATTCATCTGACTGTACAAATAACACATCAAACGTAACTAGTAGCGACAACTTCTGAAAATGGGGAAAAAAAGGACATTTTGGTGTTATCACGTACCCGGAGAAAATGGTGATGATGTGGTTGCTACATTAGTGGATAATGCTTCAGCTTTATTAACAGTACAAAAGTGTACAGCTGGATTTAGGAGAGAAAGAGAGAGTCTAGAATATGACCCAACGTCTGGATGTTCTTCAAATGCCACCGCTCACCCCAGGTTGATGTATAACAGGCAATTGACTATAAATGAAATAGCTAATTCTATCAGCATATCCCGTGAGAAAGTTGAAAATATTCTGCACAATGAACTTGGCATGATCAAGGTTTCTGCTTGGTGGTTCCTACGTCTTCTTAGACCTTATCAAAGGCGAACCAGACTGATCACATCACGGAAAAACCTGACATTCTTTGAAGCTTATTCTGCTGGTTTTCTTCTTACCAAAGAAGAACTGTTGTTTCATGACTTTAGGCAGAGACAAAGACACAATCCATGCAGTAGAATTGCCGCTCCTCATCTTTCCAAAGAAGTACAAGATCGCTTCATCTGCGGGAAGTTTATGGCCTCAGTGTTTTCGGATGCAAAAGGTAGTGTGTTTATTGGCTTTAAAGGACTGCACAATCAATGGAGAGCAGTATACCAACTTGCTGATGCTATTACACAAGTCTACCATGAACAAACTCCCAAGTAAACTGAAGAAAGAGGTATTGTTTCATCAGGACAATGATTCAACATACAAGTCCTTCGTTTCAATGGTTGCTTTGCGTGATTTTGATTTTAAACTCGTTGATTACACTTCCTATTCTGTTGATTTGACAATCATCTGTTCTCCAACATTAAAAAACTTGGATGTCGTCATATCTGCTGTTGATGATTTTTTTTAAACAACAGGATGAACATTCCTCTTTGAACAGTTAGATGCCAGTTTAGCTGTAAAAGAACAACACACTAATTAATAAGAATGTTGAAATTAATGCATGCAAGATTTCACAGCTCTAGCATTACTCCTCATAGTCAGACTATGAAGTTTTCATCCCAGCCTCGTACTTGAAAAGAAACAATGTAGTTATTGATAATATCACGATGCCAAATTGCATCGATTTTCAAGAGAAGTCACAACTAGTTCCTTTTGATGTCTTCTCTGAACAGTCAGAAAGAAACAATGGCGATTATTATATAGTAATAAAGTGTCGCTGCCGAAACTTGGTTTTGAACATAGATCGCCAGTTAGCAAACACAGACTATCCCATTGAAGTAGACCAGGTGACCATAGATGAAATGCATATATGTAGGAAGTAGCAGACGACTAACGATTGGTATTTCTAATCTATCCTCTATTACTATACCGACCTCTTTTCTCTACTCTATTCACTATAATATTTCTTTATTCAGATCACTATACAGATTACTACTCGAGCGAGAATTATCGAGTAAGTACTATTAGTGTGAATGTTATTCGAAGGCGTATGACATCAGTATGGTTCAATGGCGTTACTATAATTGTATCTGTGATTACAAAGTCTCTACTACATCGAGCATCAAAGTGACAATGTGTATTCGTTGACATAACAAAAGTGACAAGGAATGTTAGTTGACATCACAAAAGAGATACTGTTGAATTTAATACATGCCCGATTTCACAGTTCTAGCATCATTCCTTCATGGTCAACCAATAAACATTTCAACCCACAATGGTACCTGGGGAGAAACAATGTAGTTATCATTAATGAGTTGGAATTAATGCAAGATTTTACAGCTTTAACATCATTCTTTGATTGGCAACTTATGAACCATTCACTTCAATCTTGTAGAAAAATTATTTCGGTCGCGAATATAATCCCGTTTGTGAATAACATAGTCGCAGAAATTATTCGCTTTTTTAACAAGGTGATAATAGCAATTTTTGTATTTCCAACTTGCATCATGACCGGGCTTTGCCCGTGCTTGATTCAAAAATCGTACCGACTCATACAGCAATCGCTCTCACTAGACTTAAAATATTTTTGCCCTTCCTTGCCTTTAAAAGAGTGCCCTTTGCCGTGCTGATGTTGCTACATGCCTGACTTCTTGCCTATCTCACACTGCGAATTTTTTTTCTAAGCTCTATACTAAACATTAAATCTGTTACGAAAAAAGAACTAAAAAAAATGAACACAAAACGATCAGCTTTAAAAAAGTATTCGTAACTGGAAAAACCGAATGAAAAAAAAATGTTAACAACAAATACATTTTCACACCCAACCCAGTTCTGCGGAATCAGAATCAACGTTGAGTTTAAGCAAGCGAATGGGCCAATTGGAGTAAAGTGCCATGCAGATTTAAATTTTTCCCACTTGTGACGAATGTAGCTATTCGTGTCAGTCAGCTGTTGGCTCTCACGCTGGCCAACAGAATCTTCCTGCCTATTCGTGTCAGCCAGCTATAGGCTCTCACTCTGGCCAGTACAAAATGGCCGCAAACTACATGAAAACCGCTGTAGGAGCATGAAAAAATCGATTATTTCCACTATCGATGGGAGTTGGGAAATGCAAACTCGGTGTTGGCCTTGCCACTAACTTGGAGCATGTGCATGTAATTTTTGGTGCAAATCCGTCGAAAATGGCGGCCGTGCATTCGTTACACACACACACACACACACACACACACACACACACACACACACACACACACACACACACACACATATCCTGCCTTTTATAGATAGAGATATCGTGTGATTCAGTGTTGGTCTCAAATAAAGATCGGCGCCTCTTTCGAATCAGCACAATGAGCTAAATCCATATCTAATGAAGAAACTTCAGGGGTTATCGATCCTGACTTGGCAACTCGGCTTTCCAGCCGCTATAACGTAGTTTCTATGCGCATTTCTGTAAATATTACACGGCATTATGGGCATTCCGTTTGCGTTCCTTTGATAAGGCGCAAGTACCACTCAAGCGGCTTCTTCCCACAACTGTTACATCATGAAAACAACTCCCGAGGTGATGGTTTCCTGAGAACTTCAACCATGATCTCTTCAGGTTCAAGTCAACCGTTATCAATCCTACACGCCCTTACAATAGGCACTTCTTACTCCCTTACAACAGTAAGCCTCTATCCATAGTGGCTATTGAGGCTATTGAGTTAGTTCGCCCAATATAAATTGGGTGAACTAACATTATGAAATATTCAAGGCAATTGTTCTCATGAATTTTCCTTTTTGTTACCTTGATTTCTTAGTTTTATGCGAATGCTTGATTGGTGTGGTGAACAGCCGCGTAGAAGCAAGCGAACCAGAGTGGTTTGCATCTGGTGTATAGGAAAATAAGGGTCTTACCTTAACGTGCGGCACGTGACATCAGCAAGTCGTGAAAATGGCATTACTCTCCCGTCCAGCCATTCTAGCAGTATGTGCAATGATGAAGGTTTTTTGCACAGTTTGGCATGCTTCCACCAATAAGTCGTGTGCTGATTGGTCGAACTAGAGGAGGCAATTTGCCTGTGTAACCGAGAATAACAGCGAAGAAGGCTGATTGGCTGGTGAACCGCGGTGTGGCCTAATAAAAGAGCGATGGAGCAGTGAAAACGGGTTAGAATCGACGGCTATAGCTAGTGACGTGTTAAGAAAGTGAGGACGGTGAATTGAACCAGCGATATTTTGATTGACGTTGCAGCAATACAGACTTATTTAAACTACAATTGGCAACGAGATCTCACGATTTTACCGTTGAAATTTCTAGAGGCAAGCGTATGTTCTATTTTAATAATTTCTTCTCTGGTATAAGAAATTTGTTGTTTGTTCTCCTATGGTCAACAATGTGTAATCGTCGGCTACTCTCTCATTGATTCCTGTTCTTTTATTGTCTTCCCTGTAACCTCGTGCGCATTAGTTACATTATTGCCTTGCTTGGATCGAAATACTTAAAAGAAGGCTTTTGCCGGATTCACATTGTCTGATCTCTACTCCCGAGCTTTGATGAACTACCTTAAATAATATTCTTGTCGGTATAGATATTCGTGTCACTTGTAACCCAACGCCACAATCAAGGCAAGAATTATTTGCGAAATATTAGGTTGGTGCAAAAATAATGACGTAATAATGTCGTTTTTTGACGTATATGTTAACGTCAAAAAACGACATTATTACGACATTATTTTTGCAACAACCTAATGCAATATACTGGTATCTATAGTATTTTGCATATTAACACTATCGATTTTTCTGTGGCAATGTTAGGAAATTTGAATTAATAGTTGATAATTACAAGAAAAAGAGCCCACATGGCTATTTCTCTCTCTTGGATGCAATCCAATTAAGAGACGGGAAACACCGCTGTAGTGTGGAGAAATTGCAATATGAAATATTAAACAGTAGGTGAGGCGTCTAATTATCACTGTAAGGATTTCAAATCTAGGCCGATTTATTTAATCATTAAGCCGTTAATCTTGAAGCAATCCAGGCTAACCATATGGGGATACCGATATGTCACTCGCTGTCCAGTATAATCTTCGTGGCTCGCCTTGCTGAGAATTAAAGGAGCCGTTTCTTTTATTAGCAACTATTTTGTTTTCATTTCGTTAGAATTATACTCTCGTACTTTATGGATTACTTACCTGCACATCAATAATAAAATATAATGTACTTGTTTTGTGATCGAGCCATGTTCGTTAAGCGAAAGTTGAGTGTAATGATTTAAATCCACCAGATATAACGATATATTAGAATAAAGGCCTTGTGAAAAAAAAAAAACTGATTAGAAGAGACTATAAAAAAAGTTATATGACTGATAGAAGATTCGTTCTTACCGTTGATCTTATTAGTCACAATAAGGGATTAACAGAAATAACTAATAAAAAATAGAACAATTATAAGAATAGACTGCGATAAATGTTACGCGGCAGGATGAAAATTCGTTCTTACCGTGGATCTTATGAATCACAATGAAAGATTAATAATAATAAAATAGAACTATTATAACAATACACTGTAAACACGTTATGTGACAGATAGAAGATTCGTTCTTACAATAGATTTTATTAGGCACAATAATAGATTAACAAGAATCATACTTATTATAAAACCCCAGGTTGTGTGTGTGTGTCTGTACGTTTATATATTGGATCTGTTTTCCTACATTTTTCAACCAATTCCAACAAAACTTCACAAGACTACGTAAAATTACCTTGCGGTGGTTCAGACAGCGCCAAAATTGGAAAAAACACAATATTTTTTTGGCACGAAATCAGTTTGAAAACACGATTAAGAGGCATCGTTGTCACGAGAATGAAAGGGGGACAACTCA
>OZ010609.1:50440837-50443337 GCA_963932145.1 Acanthosepion lycidas | reverse complement strand
TAATTTGTAAGTTGAGCTGCAAGGTTATCCGATTCCAGATATTTGGACATGAACCTATAAACTGTTGTATCATCCTCAGAGATACTCATTGATAACTGGAGGGCTTTTGGCTGAGCATTAATATAGAGACTAAGGAGTGTACCCTGGGGTACTTAATATTGTTTTTCATTTATCGCATTCAATTTCAAATAATAAATATAACAAAAGATTAAAAAGAGTCGAATGTGAGATTTTATGATTTTTTTTTTATGTTTTACGAAACACAGGTCATTTTTTGAAAAGGTTAAAATACATGCATTTTCGGTGACCGTAACCTGCATTGCGAGCCTATATTCCCCCGGTAACTTTGGTTAACTAGTATTATAAGCTAGTACTGCATTATGTACAGTTAGGTACCTCCACGAGATCGCTAAAAAAAGAGCATAGCATGATGAAAAAGACACCAAACTTGACGAAAACAAGATCAAAGTTTATATTAATTATTTTTAAAAAAATTTCCTTCTTTTTAGAACTCTTTAAATTTTGATTAAAAAAACCTTGTTTCTCTTTGTATCTGGTGATACAAAGGTAAACAAAGTTTTTTTAACTAGTAAAATAACATAGACAATTTTTAGCACATTTTTTTTTTTTTTTTTGGATGATACACATTAATTTGAAAATCTTGGAAAAATAAAAAATAATTGTCGGATGTTAACGAAACTTTCAGAAACTATTCACAGATGGCCCAAATTATTATAAATATGTTTTTTTTTAATTAAAGATATGGCAGAAATATTTTTTTATATTTTTTACCCCCCGCCCATAATTAATTTTAGGAAAACGCTAGGAATTTGATGGCGTCAGGTTTAGTGATTACTATAGTTAAAAGCACAAGGCAAATCAGGAATGCAAATCATGTTTTTTTAACTGGACTCCCTACCTGAAAATTAGCTGTGAATTGTAAGATACAAAACTCAATAAAACATATACATTATTTAATTTCAAATGCTTTTATTTGCTTTTAGTTTTTTTTATGTATATGGACAATATTTTCTGGAAAAAAAAATCGATGAAAAATGAATTTTTAATACAATTATTTGTTATTTCATTAATTATAATAGATTTTTACATTTAAGTTGTTAAAATATTATAAAATTAGTTAAAAGCCGCATCAGGTTTCCTATGTGTCCTCATGAGGTAGATCTTTTTTTCTTTTTTAGCGCGTTGTAAATTGTATCATTTTGACTAATCAGAAGATCCGCAGTAATTAAGATATGTAATTTTGTGTTTATAATCGGGCGGTAATTATAAAGTACGGAAGACCAACCAGAATACAATTAAGTTGCGTTATTTGAGTTAAGCATTGTTATCCGACGTTAAGGCCTTTACTTTTGCGAAACATGTGTGGAGAAGTCAATTTAATTTTTCAATTCCAACTGAGAAGTGTACCTACCAGTATCAGTATCATCTTGTGAAATTTATAATGATCTTATTTTTATATTAATCTCAGTTATGACATTTTTCCATTAATGAAATATCAAAATTAATAGTAAAATGAATGGAAATACAAATAACACAGTAAAATATAATAACTGTACATAAAATTATAGTATTTTACGTACACTTCTGATAAAATTTCATAAGAAATGTACCTATAAATAATTTAGATACCTTTCTTATGAAATATGAAATTTAATCTCATTCTTAACAGCCTTATTTTAATTTCTTTATAATATATTTTCCATAAAACATCGTAAACGTAAAGGTGAAAGCTAAGTACAAAAAATAGAGCGCTGAAAGTTCACATTTAAAATAACGAGGTAAATAATTTGTTCACTTAAATGTAAATAATTTCACTTTTCTCCTTCCGCAGAAAAAATTATCCTCACAGAATCCGTCAATATGTCATTCATCGCCTGTCAAGTGACGCGAAAGTTTATGACCTGCTTTGTTTTATTTTCAAATTACATCTTTTCGGCGCAGAAGCTAAGTTAAGCTTGGTTCAAAATATTTTAAAAAAACATTTTAATTTCTGATTTTCTTAAAATAAGTTTTAAAAAAATGATATTGGATATTTAAAAGAATTTCAAATTGAGATTTTGGTTTTTTTTTTATAAAAAGGAAAAAAATGGTTGCCATCTGTCAATATTGCTGACTCAAAAAAAAACGAGTTTTTTAACGAAAATTACGGACGTGCTCGGAACGATTAAAAAATGTAAAAAATACCCCCGAAATACTTTGATCTTTCCTCTTATTATTATTATTATTATTATTTCAAAGCTGTCACCCATTTAGTTACTGAACAGGCAACACGTTGCTTAACTTCGGTAGTCCTACTGGTTTCAACGTGATATGGCCGTTATAATGACACTATGGTGAGCGAACTAAGTTACAGTTAGTAGGAGCGAAAGTGAATAATCTCTCATGATAAATATTTCGAACAAGGCGTATAACTTCGCCCGGTATCAACCAACGATTGATTCTGAACAATTCCTTCTACCCATCGTTTCAGAAAATTCTT
>OZ010609.1:50405837-50435837 GCA_963932145.1 Acanthosepion lycidas | reverse complement strand
GCACTTTTGAGAAAAAACTCGAATTTGTAAACAGTGAGTGCTACCGCTAATAATGCAATGCTCTTCTATGAATCGAGCACTGTTTTTTTTAGTCAAAAATAAATAAGAAAAAAATCAACTCCCTCTCTACCGGGAGCTGATAGCTTAGGGGAAAAATTTCCGACTAATGCCAAATCAGGCCATTCCTGGCTTGAGGCAATCGGATGTCTAGACACACTGATGAGCGGTGATACAGCGAAACAGTCTGCCTGTATATGACAATATATATATATATATATATATATATATATATATATATATATATGTATATATATAGAGAAATATATATACTTATATATACACACTCATATATATATATATGTATATATATATATATGTATATATATATATATATATATATATATATATATATATATATATATATATATATATATATGTATATACATTTTCACTCTAAATCTACTGTTATACTTATAATAATTTGTATCCTTGCATTTGAACAGTAAAAAGTATGGACAAGAACATTAGACACTTCCATTGTGGTCCTTGTTTGCTTTTTCTCTTAATATGAGGTCTGATAAAAAGTATCAGTCCTGGTTCTATATAAAAAAATACAACACATATCAATTCAGTATTTAATCTCCTTCGTAGTTACACACTACATCTAATGACGTTTTAACTATTGATGAAAGTATTCATGGATGTCCCTTTTTTGGGATGACCAGTATCTGCCTCTTTTCATTTTCTTGCATTTACTCCTCGTCTTGAAATCATATCCTTTTCAAGTGGAATTTGATTCTTGGAACTAGGAATAAGATGCAAGGAGTGTAATATGGTGTTTATCGGACTTGAAGAATATTCTGCTTGTCCAAAATCTATCGCACAAGTCATGATCACTGACGGAATAACTGTAAGGTAATGAGACGACTACATTCTACATACTTTATTTCCAAGCACTGCTATGCGCAACGGAAGTGAGCGAGTACGTTATAACTTAATGCGCATGCCTGACATGTCAACCAATGCCAAGTGACTTCAGTCTGCCTGCTTTAGCCCCGTTGTCATAGCCACAGTATTGATACGTTTGATCAGATCATGTATTTTCATGATAATTGATCTGATGAATCTGTCTCTTTCGTAGGCCGACTACGTCAAAGTGTCGCAGTCCCTGATTGTAAATCGATCTAATTATTTTACAATAGAAATTGCGAGTTGTTGCCATAAGCTTTTACTAACAGTTTATTCTCGCAGACTTCTCATATTTGAACCTCTCTTCCCGTTTCTTCAAAAATGCAATGTCAGCTATGAACATTTGCCTCCTTAATTGTCGCGTCTTAGTGGTATAAATCCTTGATTGGGGTGATTTAAAAAGAAGAAAACTGCTCATCAACCCAGGAGAGTATTATCAATATAAAGAAAATATAGACACTGTATGTGTGTATATATATATATATATATATATATATATATATATATATATATATATATATATATATATATATATATATATATATATAGTGAAATATATATATATACATATATATACACACACACATATATATATATATATATATATATATATATATATATATCAGAAACATTAGCAACAAGGATACGACGTCATATTCTAGCGTTCTACTAAGAGAAAAGTTATGTTATTAATGACGTCACAACCTTATATATTTTTTACCAAACCCGGGGTGTCCTGGGGATTGAAACGGTGGTCAGACCAATCTTTCTAAATTTTCAACATGTGTTTACAATTTCATCGAAATCGGTCAAAAAAAGTGGCCGTGCATAATTAGCATAAGCACACTGACGGATACACAAACAGACAGACACACAGTCTTCTGTTTTATAGATATAGATTATCTTTCAAATAAAACTAAAATGTATCTGAACAAAAAATTGAGCAAAGTCACTATAAACAAAATTTTTTTTTTTTTTTTTCTTTTTTGGTATCATCTTCCAGCCGCAATGATGGAGAAAGCATTACCTCAAATCATCGCCAATGAGACACGCTGCAAGAGCCACTCCGTTTCATCCCTTAATCGAGACGCCATCCCGCTAACCCTCCGAAAGAACGTCATCGAAAGAGAGCCAATAACCCCAGAAGTCTCCGCCACGGGAGTAAATAAAATCTATCAGCAAGAGAAGAATATTAAACTATAATTTTTTTATCTGTGTCCCGGGCGACTGACCCCGACTCAACAACTAAACTTGACCAATATACGCACCCTCATACATCAAATTTTACACCAATAAAAACTATAAAAGATGGCTCCGAAGTCTTTATACCTGTATGAAGAAAACTGACAAATTCGATCTAAAATCTTACTTCTAAGTTGAAATTCAAGGGTTCTTTTTACAGAGGGAATTAAGTTGCTCAACACAGGACTTAAACTTTTTTGTAAATTCTATACAGTTTGATCATAGGCATTTCATGTGACGTGTGATTTCCAGGGCGGTTTTTGTTTAGCGGCATATCAACTATTTATGGGTGATTTAATGCGGGAATCTAAATATTTTGGACGCAATTTTAAGACTTCAACCGCAGAAAAAAATATATTGTTGGTAATTTTACTATTAATAGGTATTGGTGGTAAATGTTTATATATATATATATATATATATATATATATATGATTTCAAGACGTGGATTATCTCATATCCTCCTAATAATTTCTATCACTTATATATATATATATATATATATATATATATATATATATAACTTGTATTTTTATTATAAAATGTATTTTTGAAATTTCATCGTGATTTTTTGTGAGGGGGTAATTATTTGTCCATACCTAGGAACCCTAAAGGACCCTACTCCGGCTCAGGGTAGATCCTAGGAACAACATCAACTAAGAAATTGTTTCACGCTCCTCAAAAGCCCCAATTTCCCGATCAGGTGACTGGCTACGGATTTAGTAGAGTTTTGATAGTCTTTTTTCAACTGTCTACTTATATGAGAATTCCTTTGGATAAGGTAAGTATCCCTTAATAAGTAAGTAAGTAAGTAATAATAATAATAATAATAATAATAATTGTAACTATGACTTAATATATACACAACCGGAATTTTTTCCTATGCATAAGCACTTGAATATTTCAGGCTTCTAAAATACTCATTCCGTTTTCTGTAAATATATACTATAGTTCAAAGTTTGAAACCGTCCCCAGAATTAGCATAGCATGAAGTTGACAGAAAAGTAAAAAAAAAATAAAAAAGAGATCTTACAGCCAATGAATTAAGAATGGAAACAAACTTACACTTTGAGAAACTTTTGCAACGAATGTCAAAAATATGTATTGCGGTAATCAAGGCTAAAGGAGGATATTTTGACGAGAGCAAAATTTAATCTTAAAATGTTTTTTTTATTTTTTGTCCTAATACAATTTTTTAATAACAAAATCACGTCTCATTTTATTAACCATGTATAATAATTTTATTTTATTTAAAATACAAAACATCCACCATTTAGGCAAGTTTTAAAAAACATATCAAGAGATTCCTTAAACTTTTTAACTGTAGTGCATTAAGATATACTATTTATTTTTTATCACATTAAGCATCTCTTTTTGATTTTCATTTAATCTATAGACGTGGCCTCTTTTATATATTGCGTGATTAGATATTACTAAATCGAAACTCGCCTCATAAAGCCGTAATTGTCCACCATACTTATTCAGCTAATCACAATCGCTGTGGATGAAGGTGATCGGTACGTGTCTCTCATAACACGCCTCTTTTGGCTGTGCTAAATACCCAAGTCGACAATAGCTTTATCTCTTTGTATAAACTCTGCCAAAGTTTGAGTTCGAAAATAACCTCATTTGGCTCTTGTGTTGTTTTCACGTTTCAAACGTTTCATTTGCCTTAGACAAAGAAAAAGTGTCATCCATAAAGAAGGGTCGCTTTTCTGTTCTGGCTCTCCTTTGGCAAGCAGATGGTCACCTTATTTTAGCTTTTGGCTATATAACTATTCATGTATGCTGCTTTTCTAAGCGAACCTTATATGTGTGGCACAAGGTCGAAATTGTAGGGCACCTAATGAGGAAAACGTCGAAATGTCCTGATTTTTTTTAAGTGTGGCTTATATGCCAAAAGTCCGAATGTATGAGGTACCCAGTGATAATCGAACTCCCTACTCAGTCGTAATTGTTCTAACGAGACGCGATTGCTCGCCATGACAGTTATGTGTCATGCGTGATACACACTTAGGCGATCATTTCTCTTTCGATAAATGACTGACGAGGCAGATTTTTCCCGTAGTAGGTTGCCATTTCTTACTGCGGTAGACCAGTTGCAATTCAAGACTATAGAACCCGGTCTGCCGTGCTATTTACCCATAGCTGGGGGATGAGGAGAAGAAGAGGATTCATAACTTTCCCATGGGTATTAGCACGTAAGTGAATGTCATGGATTCGATTGGAATTTGAACTCGGCTCTCCGATTCCTCACTCTGAGCCGGTATTGATTCTGATTTTCTCAACATCGTTTAGATCTGGCACAAGGCCGAAAGTGTGGGGTAGTCAGGGAGGACCGAACTCATTATTCACTCATAAGACAACTAAGGAGACAAGCTTGCTAACCATAATACAAGATCAAGGTAAACTAATAATTTTCTAAGTGTATCTTTAATGTGGAACAAGGCCGAACGTATTGGATACCCAGTGAGGATCAAACTCACTACTCAGTCGTAACTGATCTACCGACACAATCTTGCTAAACATTACATCACGGTGAATCATCCAAACATTATTTTTCAAAGTGTAGTTTAGTTGTAGCAAAAAGCGGAAAGTATGGACACACAGTTAGCCTCAGCCTTAGTACTCAGTCATAATTGATCTAACAAGCCTGCGAACCATTACACAACGTCGAAGTGTCATGATTTTCACGGCGTATCATATGTGTGGCACAGTGCCGACAGTATGAGATACCCAGTAAGAAACGAACTTACTCATTAGTCGTAGTAGAAATATCGAAATGCCCTGATTTTTTTAAACAAAGCTTAGATGTAGCACAAGGCCGAAATTGTTGGCCACCCAGTGAGCATCAACCTCGCTACTCAGTCGTAATTGATCTAGCGAGACAAGATTGCTAAACATTACACCACGTCTAAGTACATTGATTTACTAAACGTTGCATAGACGTGGTTCAAAACTGAAATTTTGGAACACCCAGTGACGGGCAAACACTACTTTGTCGTAATGTCTTGGCCGCTTCGACATTGTATCAAGATTGTCTATCTAGATCAATTACGAAAGAGTTACGACTGAAAAGACAAAATGTGCCTTCTTATTGACATGACAGTCTCTTCAGACTGTAATGTATCTTTGAAGAACTTCAAAAGACTTTTAAAATACATGGAACTTGAAATCGAAATCTCCCAAACGTGCGCCATCAGGATATAAGCAATTCCTCACATTGATGGGATTCCTGGTAGCCCATGTCTTAAAGAAATGCAAAAAATATACTCATAAGTACAGCCCCCCCACCGACATAACTAAGTGTTTATCTAGGTAAAATATGTGATCTAAAGTGTGTGTTTTTTTTTCGTAGAAAATTCTAGATGCTAAGTGTCATGATACAATTTCTGATTTTTAGGTCTCTGGTTGGGACCCGGAAAGAAATAAGTATACACCAGAACTCAAACAAAATACTACTACTACTACTACTACTACTACTACTAATAATAATAATAATAATAATAATAATAATAACAATAATAATTTGAAGGTTGGACGTGGGCCTTCTCCAGATTCCTGACATGGAATTGTCCAATAACCTACCGCACTGCTCACAATGTGTGTTAGTAAGGGACAAATGTGACAAATGCATTTGCGCGAAATAGAAGTTAACGAACGGAACTGGAATTCGAACTCGGTTATATAATTTCTCATCACAAGAGGAATTAAATAAAAGTAATATTGTCAAGTTCCTTAGATTAATTAATCAAATATGACAATCTGTCTAGTTTGTTGTGCTCAAGTTTCTTATCCTTTTGTTTTGACCCACACCACCACCTCCTCCAGCGAAAACAAAATCTCGCATGTTTCTGTCGCAAGCACTTTCTCAAGGCTATGGTTGTACTATTCGTATTGTACCACGCATAGCACCAAGTTTACCAATGACAACTGGTATGACTGTGACCTTCTGCAATTATTAGGTTGGTGCAAAAATAATGACGTAATAATGTCGTTTTTTGACGTAACGTCACAAAACGAAATTATTACGTCATTATTTTTGCACCAACCTAATACCAAAGTCTTGCGTGTTCAAACCTCAATGGCATATGGCTATGGCGATAAACTACATCCGGCAGCAAGGCTTGTGATGGGGAGGTTCCTGTTTTTGAGGAGCATAGAACTGCCTGTTAACTGCTGTTGTTCCCAGGTCCACACTGAGACGGGGTGGTAGCACCTGTTAGGGTCCCTGCTATGGGAAAAT
The DNA here is from genome assembly GCA_963932145.1 of Acanthosepion lycidas. Lineage (NCBI taxonomy): Eukaryota > Metazoa > Mollusca > Cephalopoda > Sepiida > Sepiidae > Acanthosepion > Acanthosepion lycidas. The sequence continues at coordinate 50,429,380 of OZ010609.1, read as the reverse complement.
AGTGAATTCCCTCCCCTAAACAGAAATCAAATATACATTTTCATAACTAAATGAGAAACAATAGATTTTATAGCAAAATCAATGCAATAGAAAACATATAAAGATATTTTTATAGTAAAATTATCAACAATACTTTTCCTGATCAACTAAATATATATACTAAAAAAACTTTACTCTGTAAGCATAAAATGACATACAATATATATGCATTTCGGAATTAAATAAACTACAGAGATTGATATGCCGCTAAACAAAATCAACCAACCAACAAGATTTATAAAAAAATGAATTATTTATAGTAAAATTATCAACAATAATTATTTATAGTACAATTATCAAAAATACATTTTATTAGGTTGTTGCAAAAATAATGTCGTTTTCTCACATAGTAAAATATGGGAGAAAACGACATTATTTTTGCACCAAACTAATAGTTGTAGTTGAAGGCATACAATTACATTCTAAACATGTTTAATTGAAGCCATAAAATTGTGATACGCCGCTAAACGAAATCAACCAATCAAACCTCTTCCTTTTGCTTTATCCTTGTTTCTCAAGGAAACGATTCATCAAGGATTAACCCTTCTTTTCTATTTTATCTTCCACAATTATGCCAGATTTGATATACTCCAGCTTCTTCTATGTTGGAATTGAAAAAAAATCCCACAGCATCTCGCATGTTTCTCACTCAAAGACTTTCTCATATCTGTCGTTGTATTTTGTACTTTATATAGTTTCAGCTGCTGCTGCTATCATCATCATCACCATCATCATGATCATCATCATGATCATGATGATGATCCTCCTCCTTCTCCTCCTCCTCCTCCTCCTCATCATCATCATCATCATCATCATCTTCCTCATCATCATCATCATCATCTTCCTCCTCCTCCTCCTCCTCATCATCATCATCATCATGCTTATCATCGCCCATCATCCTAATTATTACAACTGTACTTGACGCGCTCTTCGTTAGTTCGCACGAATGTTATGTCCTGGCAATATCCCGGAAATAATGGACTGTTCCGTTTTGATCGTGTAAAAAATCTGGAAAAGACACTACTTGGTTTCACTGAGGAAATGAAATAAATAAATAAGTGAAGAAGGGTGTAACATAGCAATATTTAACGTCTCCTGTCAATATCTCATGAATAATAGACTATTCCGTTTTGATAAATAAAACAGGCAGCAGAGACTCTACTTGGAGTCAATCAGAAAATGAATAAAAGAAATAAGAAAGAAAGAAGGAAGGAAAGAATGAAGGAAGGAAGGAAGGAAGGAAGGAGGGAGAGAGATGGAAGTGTTTTACGTTTGATTCAGTGAAATTGAAAAAGTTCTCAATTTGAAATATTTGTACCTGCTTACTTCTTCAAAGACCGACCAGCATTACTATTCCGTTAACTCTATTAAGCTTAAATATTTAACGAGGCAATAAAGGAATTTCTACGGATATTTTATTGTTACAGAACTCGTCATGAGCTTACTCAATAGTTATCTTTAGGAATAAAATTCATTAGAATATTAAAATAGGAAAACCGTGGAATTTGATCAAGATTTTTTAGTTATTATCATAATAATTATTATTATTACTACAAGTGTAGTCGTACCATCTAAAATGTGAGTAATTGTTAGAAAGTTTGAATGGTGAGATGCAATGAAACAAAAGTCTTGCCAGAATGTATTAAGATTCAATAAGGCGGAAATAAAAGAATTCATGAAGAACATAGAAACGCTAAATTAATCTGTTCCTTTTATATTTTTCCACGGTGATTCATTTATTACCCCCGGTATTATATAAATCGTTTTTTGATCAATATGTTTAATGTTAAACATTTTATGTGTTTAATATGGCAGTCAAATGCAAATGTCTCTCGGAAAAACGTCAAAGACAGCGACGACCAAGCATATTTCAAGACCAGGTTGAAGCAAGACGATCACTTAATAGACGAAAGTATCTGAGTGCTTCACATGAAAGACTTTACGAAATAAGACTGCAATCTAAGAAATGTAGGCGTAAAACGATTTATTTTTCTCGGGAAATAACTAAGGGAATTAATCGCTTAAAAATTTCCTAGCAAAAGTTGATTTAGCTCCCTTCCCAGTATAGATGGGACAGGAAATAATTAAATACACATTGCTAATTATGATATGGTTTGATTAGCATTAATTTCATTTTTTCGTTTGAACATATATTTTACTCATTTAATCCACCGGCCAAGTGAAAAAAAAAATTTATAAAACTTTTAAAAGAAATTATTTTTTTTTTTATTTAGCTCCCTTTTTTGTTGTCATCAGTATGATTAAGGGGAAAAGAGAATTTTGATAATAATAAAAGCAAAAATATCCTAGCTAGTCGAATTTAATCCGTGCGCGGTAATTTGTAAGTCCTTGGTTTAAGAATGACATTCTAAAGAATGGGACACCCAGTGAATATCGAACTACCTACTCAATCATAATGGATCAAGCGAGACAAGATGCTGAGCATTACACCACGCCGAAGGACCCATAATGATTTCGTAACCGTTGATTACATGTGGCACAAAGTCATATGTATGAAAACACCCACTGAGGGTCGAACTCACTGTTCAGTCGTAAATGACCTTGCAAGACAAGTTTGCTAATCAGTACATAATGACCAAAATGATTTTCTAAGCGTAGCTATGTTGTTGAACAAGACCGAAAGTATAGGGCCTCCAGTGAAGCTCGAACTCACTACTCAGTCGTAACCGATCTAGCGAGACAAACTAACTAACCACGTCGATGTGCCCAAAGCTGCTGATCTAATGACAATACAGTGATGTAATTTATTTTTACGGAAAAAGACATTAACTTAGAAAAACATTGAAAATCATATATAACGCGTGATATAGGTTATCAAACTTGCGAGAATTAAAATCTTTGTTCTATTTGTTTCATCAATTAATCTAACGGTCAAAATATTTTTAATGCAAATAACACCGGCTTTGACGAGTCGCGTGTGAAATCTGAATAAAATAGTCCTTAATTGTTTATATGTTTTACATGTTTAAATCAAACTATTCTACTGAACAAACAGTTTAATATTTATACAAAATTAAAAATAAAAAAAAAATTAAAAAAAAAACAAATATGAAAATTTCCTTATCTGTTTATATTTCTAAAATGAGGTATTATGATTACTCGAAATTCCAATCACCGGAGCATACAAAGACCGAAACGCTGTGAATGAAGATTAGCATAACAGTACAAATATTGTAAATAATGCAAGTAATAAAAAATTTCCTATTGAAAATATACTTTAAACAGGAAGATGTTTAGTCGTAGATGAGCAATTGAACAGCTCCCTGCACATGTCTCAATCGCGTGCCAAAATCTGAGCCTCTCTACCTGCGTTTAGAGACGTTGTCTATTTTTCTATGTTGCCGGTTCTTCTTTTGCCAAAGATCGTACCTTGTCGGGTAGCAGTGGAACGGTTGCTGGTTCCTATAATGGTTTACATACAAATCATAGTTTAGATGTGGCATAAGGGTTAATATATGGGGCAACCAGATAGGATCGAGCACACTACTTACATGTGGCACAAAGCCGAAAGTCCAAGGCAGTGTGGATCGAACTCACTACTTAGTTAACACATGTAAGCCGTGCTTAGAAAATCATCATATACTAAGAGCTGGTTATTCGAACACGATAATTATCCGACGCAGACAACAGCGTAAACAACAGTCAACTGCTTGACTTAAAATCTATCGAATCCTTTTAAAATTCGCTTTCAGAGAAATCTTCTAACGAGATAAGTTTGCTAACCCTTACAGAACGTGAAGGTGTTCCCAGTCTTTAGCGTATGGTTCATCGCTTCTTCTCTGATATTTTTCAATGTGCCAAACAGTTTCTTTTTTCCATCAATGATATATAGCGCACCTCTGGTCCTAAAAACACCATTTCATTAGACTTCCATTAGTGATTAACCTGAACAAGCTCAAGGTACTGGAAACTCTGGCAGTCACCCTCGGCACCATCAAAAGAATTTCATTATTAATTATTTCTATTATGGTGTGGCGATGACTTAGCAGAAAAACCAATAAGCGGACGATGCCGACATAATGATCGTTGTCGGCTATACGACTTTGCATATCTGTTAAGTTTATTTGCCACAATTAATAATGTTTTAGTGACCTTTGAACTATAACAAAATATTACTAATGCAATCTAAATGTATTAATTTCTAATTTGCATATTAGCCAGTGTTTAGCTGAGCGGTCACCTTACTTCGTTATTACGCCAACACGTCTATATCGAGCATAAATCACATCAGTTGTTGTCTTCCTGCTTTTTGGATCGACTCATCACTTGTAAAGAAGATAGGTGTAGAATATGGCATGATATGATTTACCAATCTAAAGGCTAAAAAAATGCTGTATGCATGGCAATGAATGTTTTTTTTTACTCTGTATTAAGTTACGTATTGCGTCCTAGGTATGACGATAAACTACATCCGACAACAAGGTCTCTGAACGGGAGAGTAGAGGTTTTGTGGACCGTGGAACCACCTCTTAATTGTTGTCGTTCCCAAGTTTACCCGGCCTCTGGGTGGTAGCACCTGTCATGCTCTCAGCTATGGGAAAATATTTACCCCCCCCCACCAAACTGTGGTAAAACACTATGAAAGTATAGAAATACATTATTGTAGTAAAAATACCAGCAATATATTTTCATAGTAAAGAGAATTACCATAAAAAAATACCACCAACGATTTTTTTAAAAAGTAGATAAATTTTCAGCAATATATTTTTTTATGGAAATTTCTAACGATCCCAAGAAAATTATTTTTTTTTATTAAATGACCCATAAGATGTTGATATGCCGTTAAGAAACATGTTGCATACTTATAACAAGCTCGTTATTCTACATTTTTAGTTTTTTATCTTTGTGAAATGTTTAAAACGTTATACTTGTAAGGACGTCTAAGTTCAGTTTGCCCGGGGGTGCTAGCAACCCCAGGGCCAATCCTTTATTTAACTATTTGGATGGTGTTCCGAAGGGGATACCAAGTGAACTCTTTTCTCTCCAGCCGTGAATTAAAATCAGTATATGAATCATTATTTACAATGAAAAATGATACGGAGCGAGTCCTTATGACAAACATACGAGAAAAAAACAGGCACTTTATTTCATGACGTTACAGACTGGAGAAAAATATTGTGCTCGGTGGATTAGTACTTTATAGAAAATATTTGTGTAAAAACATACAATGGTGAAGTTTTATCAATAGAATGACAACAACAGAATTCGTGTTGCTAATTCTGACAGTTATGGATTGACACTTGAATATATTTCCAGTACAAGTTTTCAGACCACCTGTTTCTTGTGGTATTAAGGTATACAAATCTTTTGAGATTGTAAGTAGTTTGTCAAAATCAGGAACAAGTAGGAAAGTATACAAAAAAGAAGAATTTAAATCGGCAATGTGACACTATTTACGTCGCTAGAAAGAAAGAAGAAAAAAGAAAGGCGAGAATTAAATTTAGGTGATAAGAAGCCATCACGAAAAGGACACTGAGCGGTATTGTTTTTCTGGCGGGAAAAAGTGGTAAGATTTTTATTTCCGTTGTTGAGAAGGTAAAACACAGAATTTAATCTGATTTATGTTACGGGGCGCCGAGTAAGATATATCTAATCTGCCCATGGCAATGATAAAAAAAAATATTTTTTCTAGGTGGACAAGAGACCTCCCGCAGAATTCTAAAGAGATAAAAATAAAAATTAATTAAGCTCGCACTGTCCGAGAAAAACAAAAATGTCCGCTGAACACCATGAAGGAAAGATTAAGCCTTTGTCTATATGCAGAATATCATCGAGAGGAGCATCTGGTTATTATCAGGGCAGGCTATGATAGCGAAACTATTTTATCGGATCAGTTATTGGCACCAAGAATGCAAATACGTCCAATTGACCACCCAATTGTTTGGTGAATGCCCCGGGTGATAAAGTCCAAGTGACATTGGGCTAAGATAAAAGACCAAGGGTTTGTGGTCGGGCAGTAGGAAAAAAAGAGAAAGAAAAGAAAAAGAAGTAAAAAGAAAAAGGACGATAATATTTTTTTCTTAGAGCAAGATTTTTTAAACCGAGGCTAATCTGGCCACATCCACGCTGCTTAGCGCCCATTGGCTGAATGGTGGCATGAGCGTTAGGCGGCGGTACTCATGTGAAGAAGGAGGGGAGGCCTGTTGCGCCCCTCTGAAGAGATAGGTGTGAGATGCCACTGTGAGAAAGAGGGGAAACCCGTTGACACCCTCTGAGAGCATGGTGAGATACCAATATGAGAACAGAAGAAGGTGGGAAGACGAAAGACTTCCAAAAATGGAAAATAATAAAATTTTCCTGACCGAAAACAAAGAAGTGGATTGTGGGTTTAAAATTATCAAGGAACCTCAAACCCCGACAAGCCCACCCCGGTTTTGGTCGGCGTCCATATAAGCAGAGTCGCAGCGAGTTAAGTACGAGTTCGAGTTCGAGTTCGCAGTGAAGTTCGCAGTGAAGTTCACAGCTGAGTTGAATTGAAGTGGGCCCGCCTCGCAAAGAGTTGACCGAAAGATTCACGCAAATCACGAACTCAACTTCTAGACAAGAACAATTTTTTTTAAAGAACGACTTAGACTCATATCACCAAAACAAGTTTTACGAATATCGCCTGAAGATACACCAAGGACCAGTTTCTTAAAGAACAAACAACTTAAGATGTTAAGACTCGCCTAACAAACACAAAGTGTCACGAATCCATATAGCGCGTTGGGAAGAAGACGCAGTCCTGTATTCAGCAACCATATATAAAATATTGTTATTCTTTTTTTAAACACATTTGAACTTTTCGTGTTATTATTTTCTTTACTTTTACATATACTTGTGCAGTGTTACCCTTGATCGAACTCGGCTTGCATTACGGCCCGGCGACTGATTGATTTCGTCTGCCTAAGATCAATTCACAACGTGGGTAGGTTAGACTGGAAATCAAAACAGTTACTTCGGTAACCAGACGTTGGAGGCAAGCTGGGAACGACAAGGCTGATACCGAATCTAACCAGATTCCCATCTGAATCACCAAAAGGTTAGAACGTCACATTTGGTGCCGCGACCAACACCAAGCCAGTTGGTCGTCACAGGACAGGATAGCACGACGGACGCGGCTAGGCAGACGTCACATTTGGCGCAGCGACACCGGGGGACGTCACGGTAACAATTCTATAAAAGACGTCAAAGATAGCAACAAAATACAATCAAATACATAGGAACCGAAACCCATTGGTATATTATTGATGGCAATGAAAAGACAGTTAATCATACTTATTATAAAACTCAGGTTGTGTGTGTGTGTGTCTGTACGTTTATATATTGGATCGGATTTCCTACATTTTTCAACCGATTTCAACAAAACTTCACAGGATTATGTAAAATTACCTTGCGGTGGTTCTGACAGCGCCAAAAATTGGAAAAACAATTGTTTTTGAACGAAATCAATTTTAAAACACGATTACGAGAAATCGCTGTCGCGAGAATGAAAGGCGGACAAATCATATCGAGTTATACTTATTATAAAACCCAGGTTGTTTGTGTGTCTGTGTGTTCGTTTATATATGGGGTCGGATTTCCTACATTTTCAACCGATTTCAATAAAACTTCACTTTTTTGGCAGGTAGTGTTTCTTATTGTCTTGCACACTTTTTTCTTTATTTTTACATTCATAATGCTTTAAAAATTCCATTTACAAGACAATTGTTTATAATAAAATGCTATTCAATCGGTAGACTCATAACGATTGAAAACAGTGTTTTTGTTTGAGTTTGGGTTTGACCAATTCGTAAAAAAAACAAAAAAAAACTAATTAAGACATGCGTGTCCGTCGACCTTAAACAATAAACTTTGTCAATTTTATTTTTCTGTCTTTATGATGATCTATCTTTTACTGTTACATCCGCGGGCAACGGCGGGCTCTACTGCTAGTTAGAAATGAATGATACTCGGCCCATACATACTTAAAAATTCTGGCGTATAATAATACAAGCAATAACTAAAGTTGTGGTGGGAGTGTACCGTCGGGAAGGGACAACTCAGTACCGCGACAACACAGCACCAGAAAAAAAAAAAAAAAACTTTTTTTCATAACCGAATAAATGTAATTTATCACGGATTAAAGGCTTAATTAGTAAATATTTTTCTTCGAATAAAGCATTTGAAAAGGCATTATGTAAAATATGAAACAGTTTTTGGTTATATTTGTAATAAAGTAAATCGAAAAGAACTTTACATTTTAATAAAGTAAATTGATATATAAAACTAATTCAGTAAAACACGCTTGTTGTTAATTAATTTTGATAAAGTTAATCAAAATATTCAAAACAAAATGAAGCAGTTTTTTTTTTGTTTTTAAAGATCTGTTAATAATGTAAATCATAACGTAATTTATTTTTTAATAAAGTAAATCGAATTTCTTATTTTTGTTATATGCCAATTTACTTAATAAAAATTTGTTTACGATCTACTTCATTAAAAATAATTAAAACTTAGCAAAACTGGTTTATATCTTACATAATGTCGAAGAACAATGCAATGCAACAATACAATGCAACAAATGGTCAGACAGGCTGTATTCTTTAGTTCTACCAGTTCAGACCTTCACAGCTCAGTTTCGCCGTTGCATGTCCCCGGCATCAAATCTGCCTCATTTCTTTCATATTCCTTTGGTTAACAGTAAGTTCCACTCGGTCAGCTTTTTTCTCAGCTCTGTTACTTTGCAGAAGACACTCCCGTGATATTGCTTCCCCCGACAACTAAAATCTTAACCTCTTTAAGTTTAGGGCCAGCGATTATCTCTACTACAGATATAATAATATTCACGTCTTTCGCCTCTTTATTACGGCAATACAAAAACCTTATTCGTTAACGCTCTACCTTCAGTGGCTCTCGGGTCGTGTTTTGGGTATATAATAATACAAAAACATTTCCACGATTGTTTTAGCTGTATCCACCACCTCTACAAGGATTTGAAGGATCAAACTCTGGCCTGTAGGGATTGGTGATGAAAAGAGTTTCATATCTCGTACAAGTGATTGTCGTTTGAGTGTGCGATGTAGACCAGGGCGAGTATAACATTTTAATAAACCATGTCATATAACCCTAACCCATCACACCGTAGTGTGAGGTGACATAAGTTACATTTATCAATCGCTTTTAATATTTCTTAGGGTAGGTCAAATTTGGGAGCACGACTTCGGCGAAGTATAGATAGTTGTGAAATATGAACACCTGTGGAAATTATTTTCTTTTCTAAGAAAAGATGCTTTCCAAAAGTCAAGCAAAGTATTATGAAACAAATATTTCGTTAGAAACAAAAAAGGAAAAACAAAAAAAGATTACTGAAGTGCTATGTAATATCAGTTCTCTTATATGGCAATGAATGCTCTTCACAGATGATGGATTCTATATTTTTCTGCGGTTTATCAAGCCTTTGTTGTTTATTTAAAGCCAGAAGATATTTTTAGAGATAAAAATCAGTTCGTGTTACAAATCTTACTAATTAAACCACTGCTGAGGGGTGGATTCATACGTTTCTCAAGAATAAAGAGTGTTTCATTAAGACGGATTACATATAAGGGTGTTTCATTAAGACAGATCAAAGTTAGCAGTAAATAAATCAGTGTTAATGGTTAAAATTTATTTATTTGTCTATTGGAACATGTTATTTAAGTCATGGCAATTATGTGTGAAAAATAATATCGCCCAAATGTCCGCCAAATCTGAAAGAAAAAAATCATTAGACGCTTAAATTTAATTCATATTTAAAATCTGCCCAAGTTATTGGAACACGTTTTATTTGCACGTAAGTTTGGTGACAATCACCTTGTTGGATCAAATTCTCTACTTACACGACCTGACTACTTGTATTTTTTTTCCTTTTCTCCAACTCAAGAGGGTCATCAAGGAGCCTGTTTTCCATGCGTGGGAGCCATCAAGAGGTCTGTGACGATGGAGTTGCGAAGAATCCCGGGATAATGCTTCCAGTATTAACTTTTTTGTGATTTCAGCCACGTTGCTTTTCGAACACACCTCGTATATTCAAACAAAATGACATTTGCATTGTCACATTTATACAGACATTCGTGAATATTAAATCAGTTTTATTAACGAAGATCAGTATCTTCGTAAGAACCCGATAGATGTAGCTACTGAGTGGGATCAACACAATTTGAAGAGTTGTGTGAATAAAAGAATTCCCCTAGCACTCTGAGAATCCATTCATCAGCCTCAGGCCTTCAACATGAAGTGTCAATTTGCCAAGAGTTAAGACTGTAGGAAACACACATCACATCAAGTAAAGGTCACGTGAAACAATCCCGTCTTTTCGTTGGCTGCAACGTTTGTTGAAGGACAGGAGTGTTTGCAACGGTAATAATATAATCAAATATACAGAACTCATAAAACAGGTACAAACAATTGTTATACACTATCTTACATAAGCCCGAACACGCATAACAACGCCTATATTAAAACGGTTATAGATATCTACGTAAATCGATATTGAAGGCTTTCATTTAATATAGCCACCACACTTGGCCAATAGCCATATTTTGAATGACTCACAATGTTTGCCTTTTGTACTTGTGACAATATGTAACCAGGTAACTCTACCTTTAAATATTGCGTGTATACAAACGCATATGCATTATTTATATACTGGACGGACTCTGGTAACTACATTCTTGATCCCTTGGGCGTACAGCCATATCGCGAACAATCGAAGAAATGTATTTCGACTATGAGGCCGGATTTCGAGTCATACCAAAGTCAATTTGTCTAGGGAGGTTACTTCTAGATAATACGCAAATGGAAAGAAGACCTCAGCGTGTAGATCGTGTAGTTCGCTCAAAATAGCTGCATTATAACGGCCATACCACGTTGAACACATGTACCCATAGGTATTTACCTATGTAAGTTAAGCAATGTCCATACTGGTCAGTAACAAGTTGGTTGACCGTGGGAAATACTAGTAAATACCACTACACGTGGTGTAATGGTAACGATACGGAATGAAAAATCGAAGAACTGAGTTCAAATTCCAGTCATGTTCGTTACATGCAATTACGCAAAAAATAGCTGTGGAAAATGAATGGATCAGTCTTTACTACACACCCAGCTAGGGAATAAAGAGTATGACAATTTTTTTTTTCTCTCTAAACGTGTTTGGAGACAAATCTAGGAGAAGGCAAAACACTGAAAATAAAACCGTGTTTTGTAAGGCATGAATACACCCCTTCCCTTTCGTGATCGGTTAATAGTAGAACTTGAAGTAAACAATTATTAATTTTCAAAAATTCTTAAGAAAATATTCATTTATAATTTTTTTTGTCTTACATTCCAAAAAAAATATTTCAGCAGAAAATAACCGATAAAAGGTTGATAAGTCGTAAAAAATCAATAACTCAATCAAACAAACTAGAGTATTCGGTTTATCGAAACATTTAAATTTCGTTCATGAGGAAGATGTTTTTAAGAATATGTCAAATTGATATAATTCTTGTTTCATATATATCTATATATCTATCTCCCTTTCTCTCTCTCCCTCTTTCTCTCTCTCTCTCTCTCACTATATATATATATATATATATATATATATATATATATATAGTTTTATTGATATGAGTTTGTGACCCTAAGTTTCACGCCATTGCGATCGTCAGAGTTTGTCTCACGATCGTAAAGGATGTTTGGTTTGATTTCTTTTGTTTTACGGCATGTCGATCTCAATGGTTTATTTAATGCCAACAACATATTTCATTGCTGGTAATATTTTGTTTTTTCAAAGATCTGATAATATTTTCCCTCCAAAATTGTATTGCTGTTAATAATTTGCTATTTGCCCATAGCTGGGACCCAAATAGGAGCTACCCACCCGGGTCAGGGTGGACCTGCGAACACCAGCAATTAAGTGGTTCCAAGCTCTCTCTTCAAAAGCTCCTGATCAGAGGCCTCACTGCTGGACTTAGTTTATCGTCTTACCCAGAACGAGGGTGTAGTATAACTTCTTATCTAGGATGTTGGTATGAACATGAAACCCAGGGTTACAAACTCACATCAATAAAAATATCCCCGATATTAAGCGCTCTTCACTAAGTACGCGCATATATAAAATATAAATAATATATATATATAAATAATATATATATATATATATATATATATAATTTCTATTATATATATATATATATATATATATATATATATATATATATATATATATATATATATATATATATATATATATATATTCAATTATATATATGTTATAGTGGAACACACCTACTCTATAGTTAATAGACTCTACCACCTATAATAAGTAGGAGTAACAAGTCAGTCGGCAGTGAGTTGGTCAGTCAGTCGATATCGGACGACCGTTAGTCGGATATTGAAGTATCAGCTACCACAACTAGATTACTGCGTCATTATCTATTATATCAAGTTCCTAACGTTTTGTACGTCGAACCTATTTTAGGACCGACTTAGTACAAATACAAGCCTCCACTGTGAAACCAATACATAACAATATATAAAATATGAATAATATATATAGAAATTATATATATATATATATTTTTTTTTCATGACAACTACCCGCCCTGGGTATGAATGAGGATAAACTACATCCGCGTCCTGGGTATGACGATAAAATACACCCGACAGCAAGACCTTTGATCAGAAGGTTTTGAGTAGCGTGGTACCACCTCTTAATTGATGTTGTTCCCAAGTAAACTCGTGGTGTTAGCAGCTGTTAGAGTCCCAGGTATAGGTAAATAGTTACGCCCTCCCCGAAACTGGAGTCAGATTACTACGAATATATAAATGATGTAAAATCCATGGCGCTGAGGTATAGAAATATTAAGTCTGGTGAATAAAGACGCGATTAAACCACCCAGAGTGTCTTAGTCAGGGCAGACATCTGGGAGAAGCACAAGTCTGATATAATACCTGTGGCTTTTGATGGTATCCAGTGATGTCGACTTGCTCTTCTTGTTGGTAAATATATTTTGCTTATAGAGTGGGACTGGCTCTCTGCACTGCCTTTGTCCACTTGTGCTTCATGCACAATATTGCTTAATATCTGGAGACCATTTCTGAACTTGTCATCTTAAAGTAGAATTATGGCTGGCCGTAGACTACAAAAAAGCAACTTGCATTACAATGAAGGTATTAATGCAATCGATGTGGGGCTGAATGTTGGACTGGCCATTGTCTGGTAAGAGCAAGAGTTAAGTGTGTCGGCAGTAATAAAAGGAATATGGAGAGGGGTATCATTTCCAAAGAGGCTGAATCTTAGCCGTCTGCAAGTTTCTGATGTTAGACAAAATCTAAGTCAATAAGATGGATACTTTAGTAAGTGAAAATAACTGGACTTCTTTCAAGGAGGCAGTTTACGAGACATGCGCTTATGTTGTTCGATTTACTGATAAGAAGCATCAGGAGTGATTTGATCAGAATGACAAGCACATAGAAAAGCTTCTTGGAAGAGAATATAAACTCCACTCTGCATTACTTCATAGTGATTTAATCAGAAGAAGGAAATTGAGGGCAAGTTAAAGACAGTAAAAGCTGATATGCAGCGAGATTTGCACACGATGAAGAGCAAATGCAGACAAAGATGATGAAATACTACTTGCATTGGATGTGAAGGGTAGTAAGGCCATGCAAAGTTCACGGGTTTTCTACTTCACCTGTTATTCCTCGAAAGACTAATGATGTCAAAAAACTTCTTCGAGATCCCAATGATATTCTGTTGAGATGGCGTGAACATTTTGACGAGCTTCGCAATAGGCACCCAGGGGTTGAAAAAGAGTTTATCAGATATTTGCCTGAAAAGCCTGTTAAAGAATTTCTTGTTTGAGGAGGTTGAAAGTGCTGTCAGAAAGCTTAATGGTGGAAAGTCACCTGGAAACTTGTTCATCGGCTTCATACGTTGTTGCTAGATGCGTGGAACAATAACAGTGTTGCGGATGACTGGAAAGATGCTGTCATGGTTGTTTTATACAAGTCATCCCTGTCCTCCTTGACAGGGATGACTGTGGCATATCTGTAGTTTGTTGTCGTCACCCTTCTTTGTGGAGATCTGCTAGATCGATTGTTTCGCCACATTGCGAATGAAGTACTTCCGGAGACACAGTCGACCTAGAGAGTTGAATGTGGCACTGTAGATATGATCTTCCCAGCCAGACAAGTGCAAGAAAATTGTGTTGAGCAAAATATGGATCTCTTCCAGGTATTTGTTAACTTGACAAAAGCATTTTACACCGTAAACAGAAAGGCTTTGTGGAATATTCTAGGGAAAATGGGATGTCCCGAAAAGTTAATTTCCATTCTTTAATTGTTTCTTGATGATATGACGGCGTGAGTAAATGTTAGTGGAAAGCTCTCTCAGCCGGTGACAGTTGGGAATGGAGTTAAGCAAAGTGATATTGCGGCTCCAAAAATTTTTTTGCTCTTACATCTCTATCGTTTTTTAAAGGGCCTTTAAGTACTGCAACCTTGGTATTTGCATTCGTTGTCGTTCAACAGGAAAGTTGTTTAACATCAGGAGGTTTGCTGCAAAGTCGAAGGTTCATTTGTCGGTGATCAAGGATTTGATATATTCTGATGACTGCGATCTTGTGGCTCGCTCGTAAGGAGATATGCAGCGTATCATGGATGCTTTTTCTAATACACACATGGAATGTTTTTTGTAAATGTTAGACATATTGTACAAATGAAAACATATCGGCCGAGACAACGTTGTTGGAGTGTTTCCAACATAAATATTATATTTACCATGGGAGACACAATCTCCCAGGGGGCATTTAAATTTATAAACAATGTTGGTTTTCTGCAAAGTTAGAGGGCGGGGAAAAGTCATGACGAAAGATTGTATTAGATATAGTAGATTTAGTGTAGTATATGATTAATTTTATTTTTGTTACAATGATCTGTGGTGGATATATGAGTTTTTATTACATTTTTTGGAAAGTTTCATCTTGTTTATACTAAGAATGCATTTACGATATAAAAGTTTAGGGATAGTTGAAGGTGTATTATACCGGATGTTTCAAAAAGAATACGCCCAAATCATCACGTGATGTGTCAAAAACGAAAAAATTTACAAACCTCTAGCATGAACACATGTGTTGTAGATACATTCAAGTTTCATTTCATGTTTTATAAGTGCTCAATGTGGCCACCACCGGCAGCGCGGACAATATCAAGGCGATATGAGAATTCCTCACAAACACGCCTCAGCATGTCACGGTCCGCTGTGTTGATTGCAGCTGTTATTCGATCTTTCAAGTCATCGATACTTGCTGGAAGTGCTGGAACATAAACTTTGTCTTTAACATAACCCCACAAGAAAAAGTCACACCCAGTGAGGTCCGGGGATCTGGCAGGCCAACCACAAAGAGCAAGATCTTTAGCACCTCTCCTCCCAATCCATTGCTGAGGCACGTTTTCATTCAGATAAGCTCTAAATCCGAGATGTCAATGGGGTGGTGCTCCATCATGCTGAAAAATGAAGTCATTCGAATCTGCTTGCAGTAAAGTGAAGAGCCAGTTTTGGGTGCTCTGTTCTCCAAATGCACACATTGTGACGATTGACTGTGCCTCTCAAATGGAAATTCGCTTCGTCACTAAAAACTAAACGTGAAAAGAGAGTTTCATCACCTTCCCCCATCTCCAGCATTGACTCACAGAATTTCCTCCGCCTCACCTTGTCATAATTAGTAAGTGCTTGGACGAGGCTTAGTTTGTATGGTTTCATGTGTAATCGTCTCTTTAACACATGCCAGACAGAGGTATGAGGGATGGCAAGCTGAAGACTTGCTCGACGTACGGACTTACGTGGGCGGCTCTCAAATGCATCATGAATCCTCTCCACTTCCTCCTCTGTAACACGTGGTCTTCCAGGACTCTTTCCTTTGCACAGGCACCCACTCTCTTTAAACTGTTTAACCCACCGTCGAATGCTCTCACGATGGGGCGGATCAATGCCGAATTCTGTTCTGAAAGCACGCTGCACCGTGAGAATGGCGTTTGGTTTCGCGAACTCAAGCACGCATAATGCCTTCTGCTGAGGAGTCGCCATTTTGATTGATCTTCCCACAATTCAGCTGCACCAGAAGCGGTGAAACTGACACCCAATCAAACGTTGATAACTACTCTATCAAATAACCACTGATTCAGTCCACTACAATGCTATAGACCTGAAAAAACAGTGTAATGATTTTGGCGTATTCTTTTTGAAACACCATGTATACTAAATGTTTCGTATAAAGATTTCTGATGGAGAATCTTGTATGTTCATTAAAAATTTAGTTAGGGAACTTCCCTCAGTTTTCATTCGAATGATATGTCTAGCATTTGTAAACATTTACCACAACATACCTGTCCGTATTCGCAATTCAGAAAAATTCTTGTTGAATTGAAAATACCTCTTTAATTTTTCACGAAATGAATATACATAAACTAAAAATTCTTGAATCTATCTGTTATGGGATCTTACCCATAATAATAATAATAGACTATTCCATACTTAATAAATACTGCGCCTCAGGATTAGGCAAGGAGTCAGTAGTTGAAGTCAGTAGTCCGAGTCGAGTCAAGAGTCGAGTCAGAGGCAGTCCGAAACAGAGTCGTGTTCAGACGATTACTGCAAGACATTGGAATAGTGATACTGGTCGAGACTACCTTGTTCTCCCTACTAAACCTGATTGTTCATACTACACTTCTACTCCTCTGTATATATCCATGTTTGCAATATAATTGTGTTATTCCATACCTGTGTTCGAGTTCTTCTTTATTGGTTCTATCTTGGACTATCATTGTGGTACAAGGAACTCGGACCATAACACTATCTATATTAAAAAATTAAAACAAACCCTAACAAAATAAATTATGAATACTCCACAAATAATTTAAAATGTGTATAATATTGAAAAACCAAGGTTTACACTAATACTTTCTCTTTTTTACTACGCATTTCGTCCAAAACTCTCTCCAGACCATACGGAGTTACTTCCCTTTAAATGATTTCAGTAGTCATGCACTGGTGTAGCTTTACTCACTCCATTTGTAAAAGGAATAACTTTCAGATAACGGAACAATTTGTCTCTGTCAATAATGGACACTATACTATCTATTTTATTATAAAAATTCCCTGATGATGACATGCATATGTCGAAAGTACTCAATAGAACAAATATAAACACTGCAATTTTCTCTCGTCATTCACTAATGACATCGAAAAAGTTATCCGTGAGAATCAAAGGATCTTATGGAAAATAAGTAGAAAAAACATCTCTAAACTGCACAACGAAACATGTCTTTGTGAAAAATATGCAGGCGAAATATACGCATATATATATATATATATATATATATATATATATATATATATATATATATATGGGGGGGATGTGTGTGTGTGAGTTTTAAAAAATTCATATAGATTATCTCTGCAAAAAGAAAATATGTGTAATGTCAAAAGGAAAACCTATTTTATCTGATGCGTTTCTTCTTCTGAGGAAATTCATCACGGCAAATGTTTCATTTGACTTGATAATATATATATATATATATATATATATATATATATATATATATATATATATATATATTAATTAATGTATGTATCGGGTGTATTAATAATGCTTTTATAAACTTTTAAGGCAGGTTCCTCTCATCAAAACCATGACAATATAAACATATGTTCGAAAATCCCTTCCTTTCTGCGTTATGCGGTAGACCCTGTTAAATGTAAAATTCAAGATAGTGTCCGAAAATTATTTTCAAAACTTTAGGGCTGGATTCCTAACGCCAAAACAAGGTAAAATGTCCATATAAAAATGTCTAAAAATCCATCACTGTGCCTCAACAAAGGAACTCATAATAAATGCTACAAATACCTTTCGCTTGCTTCTGCACTCGCATGCACCCTCAGTTCATTTACTTGCGGACACATTCAAATACTTCCACACGTCGTCGGATGGTTTTGCAGGCACTCATAGCATGCCGAGGAAGCGTCTCTGCATTATTTGTTTTTTTCTTTTAAAGCGTTTCACCCCAAGCAAGGCGGGAAGCCACAAGGACGCAAGGGGTTACAGAAAGTTTGGAACAAGATCAGATAGGAGTGATAGAAGAAAGGATGAGGAGATGGGTATTTGATAGATCAAGGCAACTAGAGATGTCGATTGGCATTACATTTGAATAGCTGGAGGTTATAGCTCTCAGGGAAATTCGAATAGGGAAGGGAGTTCCACAGGCGAGAGGTGCGAGACATGAAGCTATTGGAGTAGAAGAGACGGCTACATTTAGGAGTTTCGACAGTGAAGGGGTGAAAGCGGGATGCCAGCCTCGTAGGGCGCTTGAACTTATGAAGTCAGGGAACCAGCGAATGCATTAAAGTCTGCTGCTTTAATAAATTGCTTTAAATGAACCCACAGATAAAAAAAATCATAGGATTGAGATGAGAGGAATTTGCAAGCTATTGAACAGGTACCCCGTATATATCCATCTTTCAGGTTTGATGTCAACCAGTGTATCACTAAAAATGTGATTAAAATGTACTGGAGCCCCATGACGTCTAAGGCTATGTGTCTTCGTATTAGCAGGGGAACATCTTCTAACAGTTCTGGAAATGTGTTAGAAATAAAATCCTTGTAGGCTGTTCCCGTAAGACAAGCTGGGAATATATATGGACCTTCCAGACAGTTGCCTACAATTCTAGCCCACACATTAATCGTAAACTGATGTTGGTTTTTAGCCTGTATTGTACCATGGCATTCCGATCCACCCAAAGATGTTAGCTGGTTTGATTTTCTTTGTTTTACAGCATATCAGCCTCAATAGGTTATTTATGCCGACAAGGTTTTATTGCTGGTAAAATAATTTTTCAGAAATGTATTGCTGGTAATGGTGTATTTCTGGTAATAATTTTTTCTTCAAAAATTCATTGCTGGTAAAAAAATTTTCAAAAAATATATTGCTGATAATAAAACGCTTTTTTACACTTTCATAGTGTTTTGACCCCAGTTTGGGGGGTTAACATATTTGGGAGCCTAACACGTGCTATTACCCCGGATTAGAGTGGACTTGGGAAAACCAGCAATTAAGAGGTGGCTTCACGCTCCCCAAAAACGTCGCGATCAGAGGCCTTGCTCTTGGATGTAATTTATCGTGTTACCTAGGACGAAATGTTACTTATATAAATTTGTTATTCCATCTCTTCCAAATGTTGCGTCATCCCTAAACAAGACTGAATTGACAATCAACGAATCCGCAGTTAGTGCAATAAACTGTCGGAAAACGTTATTCCGTGGTGATTGTTCGAAAGGCGAGTGACGCTGCACAAGTTCCAAATGATACGGATTGAGATGCTCCTCAAATAACCTCCATGTGCTACTATGAGATGTACAACATGTGGGGGCTACTTGATGTTTTCCGGTACCGAAATCGTCTCCGACTGCCTGCAGAATGTGTTCTTCGTGGTCAGAGGTACAATGGAATATCTGACTTCCTTGATCCATTGTTTGTGGTGCCACAGATCCTGTCTCAGCAACGTTACGATAAACAGCATCAAAAGTTGGATGACTCGGCTGCTTTCGGTTTAAAAACGCAACCTAATACAGCCGTGCAGCCACGTGTCCATTATCATTCGCGTGGCCCTATGTAAAAAGCATATCTGCCTGCACACGATATGGATATCCTGCGATTGTTAAGCAGAAAACTTCTCAGTTAATTGATTACTATACAAGTTAAACGTTGAAGACAGACTATTCACAAATGTACACTAGTGACAAATTTAACATGGTCTATATGGCAACACAGTTTTCATTATACGTAATGACTCAAAAACGAAATATTTGCAGAAATAAGTGTATATGGACTTTTCTTCTTGTTTTGGTGCCAGAGGCCTGACTCCAAAGTTTGGGAAATGGTTTTTACCTCAACTTATATATAGTAGGTTGGTGCAAAAATAATGTTGTTTTCTCGCATAGTAACATATGTGAGAAAACGACATTATTTTTAAGCTGCTATGTATATGGTTAAGATTTGCTACATCAGTAACTGATCCGGATGACATGCTTGCTAAGCACTAAACCACACTGAATCGCTAGGGATAAGAAAAAGAATATTAAACACTTACGTGATATCTATCCTCATGTATGACAGAGATTGCTGGACAATCTGCACAAACATGAAGAAAAGAGTTGAAGCAACAGAAATGTGGTTCTACATAAGGATAGCTGGGGATACTATGAACTGAACATTTGAACAACGATGAAGTTTCCGAGAAGCCAAAAGAAACATACAAGTGTGGAAATTTAAATATCTGGTTAGTGTTTTAAAAGGGAACGGAAAGTGTGACACTGAAATCCGAAGGCGTTTTGGGATAGCCAAGGAAGCATTCCAAAAGTGCTGAGAAATAGGAAAATTTCGTCAAAAATAAGAAAGGAAAAGAGCGCTAAGCTGCAGACGTGATAACTATCCTCCTGTAGGTTAATGATTGTTGGACAATCTGCACAAAGATGAAGAAGAGACTTGTAGCAACAAAGATGTGGTTCGAGAGAAGGATGCTGAGGATAAAAGATGAGCAACGATGAAGTTTTAGAAAAAATAGAAACAAGAAGGGAACTTATAACTAACATCACAGAATTGCGGAAAGACGGCTCGAAAAATCTGATACTCACAGGACAAACAGAGTGCAAGAGGAAGAGTGGAAAACGTATCTAGCGAACTTGTACAAGGGGCGAGTTTAGGCGAAATAACAGAATAGACATTTATTAAGAGCTACAAAGGAAAGGAAATCGTGGAGAGATATGATCGTCTATTTACTGAGGGCACACTGCACATAAAGAATGAAAGATAACAACATTGTCTGTGACCTGGTCATGGGTTATACACAAGGGTTTTCCTTCTTGTAGAATAATGTCTGAACAATAACTAGGGGCTTCTCATTCTCAGTGTACATTTTTTGCGCTAGATGACCATTGACACTATAATGAATTTCACTCGATATTGAACATGTCTTCAGTTCAATATTGTGTGTCTAGCAAATTTCACCAACAGAGAAGCCTGGTGGGGAATTCACTGATAACTCGACCATGCGCACCAAAAAATATTTTAGGTCACCCGTGGTGACTTTTTAAATTCGCCCACCTCCCAAAGTAGTTGTTTTGTACTTTAAATAAGAGAAAATTAGTACACCCATTTGTTCAAATTAATTGGAACAAAACGAATAATTCCGTTATTATTTAATTTGTCGTATTTTTCCACTGAAACCTTCCTCATTGCACATGTTAGAACTTCGTCTGTCCATTCCACGAAGTCGTTCCTTGCAGATTGCCCTCAGATTCTCGTTTGAATTTAAATCTGGAGTGTTTCCGGGTCAGTCTAGTACCATTCCGGGATGGTAAGGCTTGCCAGTGCAACTTTACAAATTTTCGTACGCTTTCCATGGAGTAACGTCCATCGCAGACCTTGGCCGCAGGACAACTAATCGATAATCGGAACATTGGTGTCTGGGCGTGAGAAAAATCTGATGCAATCACGGATGACGATGGCAATATTTTTAAGGCCAAACAAATTTCATCATGCTCCCCGGAAATAAATTCCTATTACTGCACACCACTGCAAATGAACTAATCTGAGGGAAAAATAGAAATCAATAATACCTTGTCACTCCAGTGGGGTCTAAAACTGACTGTATGATGAAAAAAAGGGAACTAAAGATGTTTTTCCAATTAATTTGCACATAGATGCACATGTTTAAAAAAAGTGAAACATGATTTTTTTTTTATTATGACAAAAAAAAAATGATCATTTTATTTATTCTCGTCAAAATATTTTCCATTAAAATTGATCACTGCAGCACACATTTTAGTATTCGTTGCAAAAGTTTCTCAACGTATAAGTTTGATAAGAGATTCCCTTTTTTTTCTGAGGAATCTAAGGGCTATTTTTCATTTTTTTTTCGCTCTTCTGTTGTGTTCAGCATATAGACACATTTATGAACGCCATTATTTTAATACATACGGATCTCTCTGCACGAATGCATTTCTAAATATATGTTTGGCGCAAAAGTATTGAAGATAATGTGAATGCCAATAAATCATTTACTTTAAATGTTAAGTGATTTAGGAGTTTATGTAAATCTGCAGCCATTATGTATATGCGTGTCCTAATGAAATAAAATTAAACCGGTTTGGTATCTCCATAGGTATTTAGAAATGGCAGGTCACTTATGAATAAATGTATAATGAAACCAACGTTTCTCGAAGACTGTAAGAACAGACACGGAGGCTGCAAATAAGAGACATATCGATTAAACGGCTAATGAAAGTTATAAATTACTGTCCTATTCGCGAGGTGAGCGTTTATCTTAATAATTCTTTATTGTTCGATAGCAGAGGTATCCGACGTTGCTCGGGAACTAATTTTGTCTAAATAAAAAAAAAAAACAAAAAAAAACAAGACCAAAACAAAAAACAAGAACAAAACAAAATAAAAACTAAAAAACTAAAAGGAAACAATCGGACATACATTTCTTTTTGTTTGTATAAATTGTTGTAATGAATTGCAACACCGAAATCCGAAGGCATATTGGGATAACGAAAGGTGCCTTTGAAAAACTAAACAACGAATATATATATATATATATATATATATATATATATATATATATATATATATATATATATATATATGCGTATGTATGTGTGCGTTTCTGTGTATCTTTGTGTATGTAGTTAAATTTCCCATAATAATTCTGAAGGTAAGAAAAATTGGTTTTAAAATGAAAACTGGGAAAAAAAAATTCTTAGTACTTGCCGACGCGTTTCGTTTTCCGAAGTTGCCAATATCCAGAAAGAGGCTGACGTAGGAGCGTCTCTTTTTTTTTAAATTTTAGTTTTGATATAAATACATATTACATCAGCAACCTTGGTTGAATCATAATCATTTAAAAAATAAATGTTCTTACCTAACTCCTATAAACAACACCGTGATATCTGAAGCGGGACATAGACACAGATAAAGAAAAACTATATGCTTCAACCCATCCCACTTCTGCAAACTGTCAAATATTTACAACGGATAATATTTTCTAAAGTTAATCAATAAAAACTTCCTAAAACTAACACCGGAAGTAAGATTTTCACTAGGGAAACGATTAAGAATAACTACTCTTGTGACAACGACATTTATACAATTATTAACTCACACAACAACCAAATTTTAAGGAATTTCTCTAGGACAAACAACAAACCTAGTATCGAACCTTTCTGTAGTTGTAGATGTAAAAATAATTGTCAAGTATGGGGCAAATATAAAGCTACGAGGATTATATATCATTTCCGCCAAAGAAAATATGAAAAAGTTTACATGGGAATTTCTCGGGGAAGGGGAAACAACGATTTTATGCCCATAAGCATTCATTCTCTAAAAATAAACTTAAAAACGAAACAGCTCCTTCAAAAATCTTTGGGAATTGAAGGACGAAA
>OZ010609.1:50383337-50403337 GCA_963932145.1 Acanthosepion lycidas | reverse complement strand
ATACCAGCAATATTTTTTATATAAATATATTACCAGTAATACATATTTGTAGTAAAATTAGGAACAATAGATTTTAACAATAGTTGAAAGCATACAATTGCGTTCAAAGGTATTTAGTTGAAGCCATAAAAATGTGTTCAAAATATTTAGATTTTGGCTTAAAATAACCTATACAGATTGTTGTGCCGCTAAATAAAATCAACCAAACGAGCAACATGAAAGAACACTTTCATGACATTAATCCATATAATGTCCCACAATTTCTTGACGAAATCAATCTCTATACCAAAATATAACTTCTAAAATCCTACATAAAACACAAACATGTATATGCGCAAAATCTGAGTATCATCTACCATTTATTCAATTGTGAAAGAAGAATAACATATCTCTTATTTTTATTGATACAAAGATCCCAACATATCTAAATACCGGCATTAAATATGCCATATGGAGTTGATATGCTATCAAATAAACAATCTAAAACTGTCATGTAAAAAACAAATATTAAGAAATTAAGTTGAAATTAACGTAACAATAACTAAAATGTATGAGGAAAATATCTAAACAGATTTTCTTCATCTCTATTCAGAGCTGTCTCGAAGTCTTGAACTGTATATAGCGAATGATGTCAGAAACACCAAAGACAGACACGATAGATCATGGTCTACATAAGGATCCTTCTTTACCATAAGGCTTTTGATAATGGTTAAATAAATGTCATTCGACCAGAAAATACTGAAAACAACTTCAGCAAGACAAACGTGTATATATTTCGAAACAAATCTCTGAAAGAATACATGACATCCATTATTTTTAGATCATATCACGTCCAGTAAGAAGCATTGTAAAGAATCACATATATTAGGTTGGTGCAAAAATAATGACGTAATAATGTCGTTTTTTTGACGTATACGTCAAAAAACGACATTATTACGTCATTATTTTTGCACCAACCTAATATCAATGTCGCAACTAGAAATTAGAATTTTTCTATAAATTCTTACGGAAAAGACTGTTCTTCCTCTATGTGCCGGGACCTTACAGACCGTTGGCAATAATGGCTTTCCACAATTTTATATCTTATATAGTTTCTTAGCAATCATCTTGTTTATTATCTTTTCAAAATCTTGTTCTATCAACCATTTACACAAGCTCGTTAAATAGGTTAAACGCTCTTTTTTCTCTATACCTATTGTATTCAATATAACACGTGGGTGTTAACGTTTCCAAGTCATCTTTTCTTATTATGAACCCTAGACATTTCAACTGTTTCTTTTTGATGTTAATTATAAGTTTCCTTTTTGTTTCCATTTTCTCAAATTCTTTGTTATGGCAAACAGGTACAGTCCAAGGTAACTTTTTTTTCTGTCGAGTCACATTTCTGCTACCTCAGGTATTAGGTTAGTGCAAAAATAATGTCGGTTTCTCACATATATTACTATGTGAGAAAACGACATTATTTTTGCACCAACCTAATATCCTCTTTATGTGTGAGGTGATTACCACCATTAATTGCCATATAAAATGACCAGTATTAAGTTACTGTTCAGTATGCTTTTACTTATATATATATATATATATATATATATATATATATATATATATATATATATATATATATATATATCTTTTATGCAAGACTAGGTAATACGTATGGGTAGACCCGAGGAAGATGATACCCAGAGAGCTCAATGAAAATTCAGAGCAGATATGTTTCAATAATAACAGACCACTTTAAGGCTCCGTGTAATAATTTATGAAAAATCTTTCATTTCAACCTTTGGAAGTAAAGTCTAATGATCCAGAGCCCTTTTAAAGGACTTGTGGTGAAATAAATTATTACATGGAGCCTTAAAGCGGTCTGTTATCATTCAAATATATATATATATATGTGTGTGTGTGTGTGTGTGTGTGTGTGTGTGTGTGTGTGTGTGTGTGTGTGTGTGTGTGTGTGTGTGTGAAAAATAAAAAATAAGAGATGATAACACTAACAGACCAACCGGTTTCGTTCCCAAGCTCATCAGGGTCGACTGGGAACAATTTAACAATTATTGCAGTATATATTGACTCACACAAACACCCTACAATTAAAACATTCAAAAATTAAATGATTAATGGTAAGAAGGAAAAAAAAATCAAACCAGCGAATTTGCACAGCACAAAGGTAAAAAAAGGGGAGTGTGAGGGGAATGTATGTTTCACACTAGAGTCTAATAACGTGAAGTCCAAGGAGACAGTCTCTTTGTTTACAAAGAGACGGCTCCCTGGACCGAATATACAGAGACTCAAGTGCCCGCAAATGAAATGGAGAGTGCGAACTGGACAGTTCAGTAAACCAATTCGGACTGAAATCCTTCGCACAATCCCTGCAATTTATCAAATGTTCAGTGATCGCTGACTTGGAATTATTAACCAACTAATAATTAAATAACTAATAATTAATTAAATAATTATACATATATATGTATGTATAATTATTTCTTAAAAAATATGATTCCTTCGCTACATAAGAGTTGTCATGCTTCAAAAACGAGAACCGAAAACTTCAATACAATTATTAAAATTAAATTGAGTTAAAGTATCAACCCTGTTTCATCCTCAAGCGAAAATTTAGGAATAACCAATCTTGAAATTTACGCATCTTTATAAGCATGTTCATTCGTAAAATTAATTACTATGGAAACGGCTGGGTCGACCATTTTGGTAAAGGGTTTAAGAGATAACTTTTATCCGCATATCAGTCACCTTCGGAAAGCGTTCAAGCTGAGATAGGGTAGGGGTTTCCATTTCAAAGCGAATGATGGCATTCATGTGCATACATCGTTTGGACAGTCAAAGGGAAAGATTACTTTTGGCACCATAATATGTCGTTAAGAGAATTTTGTTTTATTTTATTTATTTATTTATCCTTTTGTTTTTTTTAATTATTTTTTTCTTAAATGATTGTTTCGTACAATTTGTTTTTTGACGACTTCATAAAGGGTTTTTTTCTATCTTGTGATTAGACTATGAATTTTTTTATGGTAATTATTTATTACGAAAATTTGTTGATGTCGGCAGAAAATCGTTAACTCATGTCAATGGTTTAATAAATTATCATTATTTAGAAACTTAATAAGGTGTAGTTTTTCATGTACGGATAAAGGGCATGGGTCATCCCAGATTTTACAAGTTCTTGTTCTATTTATTATTTTCCATTTTACTTTTGTTGTTTTATTCATTATTAAATACAGTGTAACCCGGATATAAGATACCCGGATATAAGAGAAACCCGTATATAAGAGAGATTTTATCTGGTCACAAATTGTTCACATACTTAACTAAACAAAATAGACCAAACCCGGATATAAGAGAAACCCGGATATAAGAAACTTATTCTCCGGTCCCGACAACTCTCTTATATCCGGGTTACAATGTAATGAAAATCTTTTTACCTAACGTGTTCTTTCCTATTTTTCGACATATTTGCATATATATATATATATATATATATATATTATAAATTTTCCTGTTTCTTAATACATTGCTTAGTTTTAGGGAAGAAAATTCCAATGTGCTTTTCACTGTCCCAATGTGCTTTCAGATTTCGGTGTCAGACTTTCCCGCTTCCCTAATACTTAAATGGTTGTACTTGCTTACGGCGAGAGAAAAGAAAAAGTCTGTGAGCGACGACGAAAATAATTAAAAATCGTCTTTTGTAAAGCTTTTCATGAAAAAGCAATCATTGCTCTTAACGGATTAGAACTTGTCACCTACGTTTTTATACAAAAAAAAAAAAATATTCGACAGAGCTATTTTTGCGAGTTTGAAAAATGAAAGAGGCCGCGTGATAAAAATGGACGGGTGTAAATTTTTGTTCGTATGCACAACCGGAAATAAAAGGAAAAGAAAAAAACGACGGAATCACAGATTTGAATAAAACTAAATTACGAATGTGAAAATTTTTTATACTGAAAAAACATTAACAGGTGCAGCTGTATTGATATGGTTATTAGCGTGTTAATCTCACAAGCCATTAATTTTAATTTCATTGTGATTTCTCGAAAGGCTGCAAAATGGCACACGTGTTTTCTTAGAGTACTTTTCATAAATCAGTGAAAAGTATTAGTAAAAAATGTAGAAAATTAAATATAGAAGTATAATATATATATATACATATATATATATATATATATATATATATATATATATATATATATATGTGTGTGTGTGTGTGTGTGTGTGTGCGCGCGTGTGTGTGTGTGTGTATTCTGTCGTGGTTATGAAGATAAAGTACATCCCAGTCCTGGGTAAGAAGATAAACTACATCCGACAGCAAGGCCTCTAATCAAGAGGTATTAAGGAGCGTGGAACGACCTCTTAATTTTTTGATGTTCCAAGGTCCACTCTGACCCGGGGTGGTAGCACCAGTTAGGGTCCCAGGTATGGGAAAATGGTTGACCTTCAAATTGGAGTCTAAACACTATGAAAGTGTAAAAATGGCTTTTAATACCAGCAATACATTTTTGTAAACATATTACCAGCAATAAATTTTTGAAGGAAAAAATTGTTACCAGCAATACGTTTTTGAAAATAAATATTACCAGCAATAAAAATCTTGTCGCCATTAAATAAACTATTGAAGTTGATATGCCGTAAAACCAACCAAGCCAAAGATTACTGTATATATATATATATATATATATATATATATATATATATATATATATATATATATATATAACTTCATTAATCTGTTTTTGTATGAATGATTCATGTATTAGGTTAGTGCAAAAATAATGACGTAATAATGTCGTTTTCTAAATTGTTGGATCAGTATATATATATATATATATATATATATATATATATATATATATATATATATATATATATATATATATATATATACTGATCCAACAATTTAGTTCATGCCAAATCGACTGAAAAAAACTATTACAATAAAAGAATTCTCCAGTTACCATATTATTAAAAAAAAACGCACACTCTTTTAAATTTTCAAAAATGTTCAAACTCAGCTTGGCAACCGCTCGCTCCAAAGTTTCTTACAGTTAACAATAAAACATTTCTAAAAAACATATTTCGATTCACATCTAATCTTTCATGTCACGTTATTACCTGGATGTATTTTGTAAAACAAATCAATTTCCATTCCTGATTATGTCTGTATGAACAGATGAAAGTACTAGCAAAAAAAAAAAAAAAAGACCTTATACAAGTTGAATTTATTATAAACAGGGATCATAACATTCATCTAGAGGTTCGTGGGTTAATGTAATTTTAATAAATTTGTTTGCAAAGTTTTATTCGCGCCATTTATATCATTAACTTCACTAATCTGTTTTTGTATGAATGATTCATGTATTAGGTTGGTGCAATAATAATGTCGTTTTCTGACGTTTAAAATACATCAAAAAACGACATTATTACGTCATTATTTTTGCACCAACCTAATAATATATATATATATATATATATATATATATATATATATATATATATATGTATATATATATATATATTTGATATATATATATATATATATATATATATATATATATATATATATATAGCGAGAGAGAGAGAGAGAGAGAGCAGCAGGGAGAACTGTATTCTTTTTTATTTAATTTTTCCAATATTCTTACATTTTTCCGTTTGGTAGGAGTAGAGGAGTTGAAAATTGCTCCTATTGTCCATTCTCCCAAGCGCTTTTCATTATTCATTTTCACAGGAGATGGTTTTTGGGTTGTTCATTTATATGTACTCTTTTTTTTTTTATTCAAACACAACATCTGTCTATATATCTGAGATGAGGTATTGTAATAATTTACATTCTTTGCAATGTTCGAAATGTTATCCTCATCTTCATTGTCATATTCTCGACGTTTCGTCCGTTGTACGCTCTGGCCTTCTTCAGGATCTGTCTATGTTTCTAAGATAAGGTACTGTAATTGTTTACACTATTTCCATTATTCGGACTGTTGTCCTCATCTTAGTTGTCATCACGCTCCGGCCTTCTTCAGGAGAATGGAATTTAGAAATGAACTCTTTATTTAGTCCATCGAAGTAGATTGTTCTAGTTCCATGTACCATGCCTCATTCGGATGTCCCAGTTTTCTCTCTCTAACTCAACTATCCATTTTTTTTTGTTTAACACAAATCTTTGGGTCAAGTCACTGAACCCAACGAAGAATTTTATCCACTGGATCATGTAGGGACATCGGTAAATGAATTTTGGGGACTTATAAACTTAATGCCTTTGTAAACACATTTTTTTTATTTTATCAGAGCTCATATTGCAATTTTGTTGTTATTATTGATTGTCTCCTTATTAATGTTTCCATATTTTATTCGTTTCTATACTTGGGCGGCTTAGGAGATTTTTGTGGCCTAGTATTTGTACAGATTTCTTTAGGTTTTCATATTTTTCCAATGATGTTCATAGAAATTAACTATTTTCAAGTGATATACACAGTAGGGATTTCCACAAGTTGTTAGCATAAAATTTAAGTTTACATCTCGCCACCTCAACTGTAAACTGATGAGATTTTTACGTCAGTCTAGTACCGAACTTAAATACAAAATGCCTAGGTGCCACAGCGAAGGGCTCCTTCGAAAAAATACCATGAAAATATTTATAGAAAAGGCACAGAGAACCAAACTTCCGGAAGTTGGAAACATGACTTAAGCCGAACAGCCAGATCAGGACCAAAAATATTGCTGATTCTTCTTTGGATTTGATCAACGAGCTCAAGGTAAATAGCAGGTGCACCGGACAAAATGCGGCAGTAATATACTTATAGATATGTAACATAATTTCTGGAAAGAAAAATTGCCTCCCGCCAGACAATGAATCACCTATCTTAGCAGCCGACCTTGCAATGGATCCAATATAGTCTTTCAACTCCATGTCAGCTGAGAATATTAACCCTAGAAAGCGCAATGAGTCACTTTCCAGAAAGATAGCATCGGCCCTGCTGATAGCAGGCAGAGAGGGATCTCTCAGATGACTAATCCAGAAAAGTTTAGTTTCGGCGGTGTTCAAATTAACAATACACCCTTTGCTCTAGTTAACGAAAGTCTTGAGGTTGTTTTGGATACCGGCTGTCATTTTAAACTTGTCGGGCTGATCAACCTTACTGTCGAGGTAAGTTGAGCGCTGATGTTATCGGAAAATTCATTAATGAAAGTTAAAAAAAGAGTAAGATCAAAAATGAAGTCTGGTAGTCGTCCGCGTTAGTAGGAAAGGATCTAGACGAGTGGCCGGTCAGGATCATTAATTTCCCGAAAGACGGGGACAGTTCAAGAATGTGTCCGGAGCCATCGTAACTTTTCAGCTTGTGGAGAATGTCTGTATCCCAAATCTTATCAAAGTCTTTCAAAATATCAAATGCTACAGAGCGGTGCTCACCGTTTTTATTTAAAGCATTACAGATTCTTTCTGCAATTACATCAGCAGTTGACCAAGACAAACGCAAGCCATATTGCTTCCCTGAAAAAAAGACCCTGCGATGAGAGATGAGGAACCAGTTCGGCAAAAAATTTCTCAAAAAGAGGTAGAAGATTAACAGGCCGATAGTCGGAAGGGTCGGACGGTTCACCAAATTTCATAAAAATTGGAACAACAGATGATGACATCTAGAAGACAGGAAAGCAGGAGACATATATATTTTAGACATTTTAGTGTTGTGATCTAGGTTAGAGCTGATAGCAGAAGACATGGAAAAGGTTATATGCATATCACTCAACAGAGGCTCGATTCTAAGTGGTAATGTAGGTAGGGATACTCCAAATCTGTCAAGAGTAGAGTTTAAGGAGAATTTACGGGGAACTTTATCAGCAGAGGATGATAACATCTCAAATCGATTTAAGAGGCGGGAATAGAGACCTCGCACATATTTATTACCTTATTACGGAGACGCCAGCAGTAACAAAAGTCAAAGCTTTTAGACATTACGCGGTGCCATATCCTCTCAACAAACAGGGACTTAGCTTCTTCCATGACCCGCTCACATTTATTACGATCAGTAGCAAATATGCACCTGTTATGACGAGAGCATTCAAGCTAGTATAGCCGGAAATAGTTGTAGAAGACCGATAGTTGGAAGGGTCGGAGGGTTTACCAGAGTTCTTAAAAGCTGAAACAACAGATGATCGTTTCCAGCCGCAAGAAAGCAGGTGGCAGTTAGTCATTTATCATACAGTTTAGAGAGAACAGGAGCCAGTTCGGCAGCACACTTCTTAATGACTATTACAGGGATACCATCGGGTCCACGGGCTTTGTGGGGATCTAGGTTAGACATGATAGCAGAAATCATGGAAATCATTATATATATATCATTCAACAGAGATTCAGATCTAAGTGAGAATTTAAGCATGAACAATCCAGATGAGTCAAACGTAGGACAATGTACCGGCAAAGTATTCAGCTTTATCAGCAAAGGATATTAAATTGTTTGAAGAGGCCAGGAATAGAGATATTACGTTTATTTAATACCCTATTATAGAGCCGGCAGTAAAACGAGAGTCAAAGTTGTTTGATGCTATGAGTTCCATTCTCTCACCAAACAGGGATTAACTCCTTCGAGGTTTATATTTACGCCTGTTATGACGCGATCTGTCACACTGGTAAAGCCGAAAATCATGGTTCCTGTATGCTACAGATGCCAAGCATTCTGGTGTGAACCATGGAGAGGATTGAGGTTTCACCTGGTATTTCTGAGGAAGGCTGAAACACTCGTGCAGTCTTTGACTCAAGAAGAAAACTCAGTAGCACAATTCTCATCTGTGATGTTAAAAATGTCATTTTAAGAGACATCACAAAGACATTCACGGGGTTAATATACGAATCAGAATGCTAGTAACGGAAAGAGGACTTATGAATAGGGGTTTCCTGTTTAATAGATGTTTGGAACGAAATATCTATAGAATAGTCCGAGATGACAAGCGTGCGGTGTTGCGAAACTTAGCAAGTGCGAGGAGAGGAGGTAATAAATTGTGGGGACCTACCTACAAATGAACTCTTCCACACCTATATAATATGGCTACCAATTCTGAGTAAAGAGAGTCACCAAGTGAGGGTCACCGAGTAGTAGACATAGAGTGCGTGAATGAGTGTGTCAGGACACCAGTGAGAGAAAGTACTCTCCAGTCCACATTTACCTTTGTACTACGTTTCTGAGAATCTACTATTTAACCTTATATCCGAGTCCGTGTTATCTTTCTAGGGTTCCACACCATAACAAAATCTTTTCCAATGCATTTCCATAGTAAAAATCATTTCCAATACATTTTCATAGTAAAAATCATTTCCAATACATTTTCATAGTAAAAATCATTGGCCAATGTATTTTCATAGTAAAATTCATTTCCAATGCATTTTCATAGAAAAATTCATTTCTAATGCATTTTCATAGTAAAAATCATTTCTAATGCATTTCATAATAAAAATCATTTCCAATGCATTTTTATAGTAAAAATCAATTCCAATGCATTTTCATATAAAAAATCATATCCAATGCATTTTCATAGTAAAAATCACTGGCCAATGCATTTTCAAAGTAAAAATCTATTGTGGGGACCTACCTACCAATATAGCTACCAACTCTGAGTAAAGGAGAGTCACCAAGTGAGGGTCACCGAGTAGTAGGAATAAAAGTGCGTGAATGAGTGTGTCAGGACACCAGTGAGAGAAAGTACTCTCCAGTCCACATTTACCTTTGTACTACGTTTCTGAGAATCTACTATTTAACCTTATATCCGAGTCCGTCTTATCTTTCTAGGGTTCCACACCATAACATAAATAAATCAAGTAAAGAAACCTGCTGTCCGGTTTTGCTATAGAAGCGAGTAGGGAAGTCCACGATTTGAGTAAAGGGATAGCGGAATGGATAATTTAATATTTGAATTCCGGCAACGTCAGTTCTTTCAAAATGTTTCAGCTACGTGTGATTGTGAGCATTAAAATCACCGAAGAGAAAGATGTTCGCAGATGGATGCAGAGGAATTGCATATTCTTTACCGTCACTATTATACTGCAGTCCTGAGAAGAGGCGGGGACAATAAAGGAAAATAGCTTACAGAATTTTGTAACGAAAGACGGGGGCACATGAGAGACAATTCCCTGACCATCGGAAAATTATCCTGGATGTATGCATCAAGGCCTTTCATGTGAATGCTAGAATATTTTCAGCAAAGGAACAAAAAATTCAGTGGAAGGAATAGAAGAATTTAAACTGGTTTCACAAAAGACCAAAATATTCATTTTCCGTGAAGAGAGAAAAGGCCACTGTAATTTTCATTATCTGTTGTCCATGTCAATACAAAATAGACAGAGGCTGGCTGTGAAAAGAGTATTTATTTACCGGCCTGAATATTCCAGAAATCTTGTCAGAAAATATTCAGGTCGGTAAATGTGATTAAATAGAAATATTGTTTAATTAAATAAACAGAGCATTTACTCTAACATGAGGATCTCTCTAAAATAACTTTTAGGGCAAAACATTAAAATATGCAAAACAGAGCAGATATCTATCTATCTATCTATCTATCTATATATATATATATATATATATATATATATATATATATATATATATATATATATATATATAGATAGATAGATAGATAGTGAGAGAGATAGGTAGATAAGGTTAAATATATATTTATATAGAGTTTTTTTTATATACATAGAGAAAGAAAACCAAGAAAGATAGATAGATAGATAGATAGATAGATAGGTAGATAGATAATGTTAAATATATATTTATATAGAGATTGTTCATACAGAGAGAAAGAAAATCAATATAGATAGATAGATAGATAGATAGATATAGGGTTAAATATATATTTATATAGAGATTATTTATATACGGAGAGAAAGAAAACCAAGAAATATAGATAGATAGATAGATAATGTTAAATATATATTTATATAGAGATTGTTCATGCAGAGAGAAAGAAAATCAATATAGATAGATAGATAGATAGATAGACGGATATAGATATGGTTAAATATATATTTATAT
Organism: Acanthosepion lycidas; assembly: GCA_963932145.1. Lineage (NCBI taxonomy): Eukaryota > Metazoa > Mollusca > Cephalopoda > Sepiida > Sepiidae > Acanthosepion > Acanthosepion lycidas. The sequence continues at coordinate 50,392,307 of OZ010609.1, read as the reverse complement.
AGAGATTATTTATATACAGAGAGAAAGAAAACCAAGAAATATAGATAGATAGATAGATAGATAGATAGATAGATAATGTTAAATATATATTTATATAGAGATTGTTCATGCAGAGAGAAAGAAAACCAATATAGATAGATAGATAGATAGATAGACGGATATAGATATGGTTAAATATATATTTATATAGAGATTATTTATATACAGAGAGAAAGAGAACCAAGAAATATAGATAGATAGATAGATAGATAGATAGATAGATAGATAGATAGATAGATAATGTTAAATATATATTTATATAGAGATTGTTCATGCAGAGAGAAAGAAAACCAATATAGATAGATAGATAGATAGATGGATAGATAGATAGATATGAATAAATGGAGATAGATAGATAGATAGATAGATAGATAGGGTTAAATATATATTTATATAGAGATTATTTATATACAAAGAGAAAGAAAACCAATATAGATAGATAGATAGATAGATAGATAGATAGATAGATAGATAGATAGATAGATAGATAGATCGATCTAAAACTCATTTACGCTATCTTTTTGGAGGGGACTTACTGTCCACTGTGCAATTAGTTTTTCCTCTGGCACATGCAACATCGCAACCCTATCGCTTTCGATATTTCCATGGATAACGCTTGAATGACCTCTATTCCTGACGTCTACCTATTTAAAATTGTCCGTGTAACCAAAAATGAACTCTTGCTGCCAGTATCTTGGGTGTAGCGGATGAATCTTTACTTGCCAAACTTGAAAGAGGTCAAAAAAGAATTTACGAAGTTTTATTGTGGAAGACATCTTTGCTATAGACTCTTTCGCCATATACGAAAATTAGCAATTCTGTCGCTACTCTATTGCTATTTCCATGGCAAGTATACAAATGAAAACCATTCTTTATTTACAGTACTTCTGAGATTTAAGGTTTATAAATGTCTTGCTTATTCTACGGAATCGAATGACACTTCTTCATCCTTGTACCAATTGTAAAAAGAACACGGCATTTTTCATACGTCCCTAAAAACTATCACGCTGATCTCTAAGTCCAGAGTCAACGGCTATGTCTCTTCTTCAAAAACGAAATCTTGATTTTTAAAACTAAAATAAATATAAAGTTAGATAAAAACAGAAGCAGCGGAATATTCATACATTGACACAGACACGCACATGTATATATACATATATATACGCACACACACACATATATATATATATATATGTGTGTGTGTGTGTGTGAAAATGTGTGTATATAAATATAAATATATATATATATATATATATATATATATATATATATATATATATATATATATATATATATATATATATATATATAATTATTTATATATTATATGCGCGGTACTTATTAGAAAGCGCTCAATATCAGAGATAAAGCTAACATATTTCGTTGGATTGATGTGAGTTTGTGACCCTGGGTTTCAGGGTTACAAACTCACATCAATCCAACCAAATATATATATATATATATATGTGTGTGTGTGTGTATGTATGTATGTATGTATATATTTGTATATATATGAATTGCTATCAGCCCGACCATATTTTAATATATCTTCTGTTTATAGGTCATTTTTATAGATAAAAAGTATTTAAGTAAATGCCCTGTTTATAATAAACAGTATTAACATCATTTAACGGCCTGAACGTCCGCGAATTCTTATAGAAAATATGCATCCTGCGACAGAAAACGAACCTGTATCCTACACCGAAGCGTCATATATAAACATTAGTGCTATACCATTTAGTTATAGAGGAAGTGTCTGGTTAGCAAGGTATTTATTTTCCAATCTAAGTAAATGTTATAGAAAATTAGTCTTTTTTGCGGTGAAAAAAACTGTTGAATTGTAAATTCTTGCAAAAATCAAATAATTGTCTCATTTTAATTAATCTTTCAGATGTTATTTACCAATGAATGAAATTATTTTAAAAAAAATTTTCTTTTCAAAAAATCTTGGTAAAAACATTTTTTTTATATGTATTCGCTGCTCGCTTATTTTGATTAATTGAAATTTCAAGAAATTCTTTGTCCGATTTAATGTTTGCATTAGCTATACGCAGGGTTTAGTGGAGAATTTAAATCATCAATACTTCTTTTGAAGACAGGATCCCCAATTACTATAAATTTGCTATGAATCGTAAAATTAAAAAAATGCAATAAAACATTGTTTAATTAAAAAAAAATTAATTGCTTTTTTGAATAAACATTCTTTTCTTAAGAAATAATCGATAAATAATACATTTTTATACGAATTTTAAAATAATTTATAAACATTTAATTTTTAAAATTATGTATTTATTTCTACGTATTAGTTGATATTGTTATTTGTTATGGTCCAAGTTCCATATACCACAGTGATGGTCCAAGTTCCTTGTACCACGGTGATGGTCCAAGTTCCTTGTAGCACGGTGATGGTCCAAGTTCCTTGTACCACGGTGATGGTCCAAGGTTAGAACCAATGAAAGAATAACACGAATACAGGTATGGAACACAAAGATATATTACAACAGAAATATAATACATAGAAGTAGAAGTATTAATTATGACTATCAGATTTGGTCAGAGTGTACTATGTTGTCTCGACAAGTATCACTTATCCGATGTCCTTTCAATATGCTCACAATTATCTTTCCTCGTCTGACAAATCCCCAGACCTCTTGAGAGGCTCAGTATTTACAATGTCAGGAATAGTCCATTATTATTATGGGTAAGTTCCCATAACAGAGTTCCACATTTGGGAAGTACGAGAAAAGAATAAAAGATGAACGGGGTCCAAGTCAACCCAATATGGCATTTTACGTTGCATTTAAATGTTTGAAGATTGTAGTTATCAGGAAAGCAAGTAAGCGGAAGTGAGATCCTAGCGAGAACAACTGTCTAGCTCCGCATAGTGAACTAAAAATCCTAGCATCAGACCTATCATGAGATTCCACATGATCTTTCCCCTTCATGTCAGGAAAAAAAAAAACGTTTCCCGTGTAGGTCGCACAGAAGGAGGATGAGAATGCTAAGGACAAATATTGTCAGTAACGTGGAAATTTTCCGCTTTGGAACGAAAAGGATACATCTTTTTATCATTTCATTTTCCAAGCAAGGCGAGAATGCCACTAGTACGAGGATTACAGGGAATGAAAACTGGAGAAAAGACTGAGTAGGGAGAGGGTTGAAGAAAGGACAAAAGATGAACGGGATTCAAGAAAACAGAAAATGGCTCTTCATGTTACGTTTAAAGTTTTGAAGTCGTTATCAAAGAGGCAAGTAAACTTCAAGGAGTTTGTTATGGTCCAAGTTCCTTGTACCACGGTGATGGTCCAAAGTTAGAACCAATAAAAGAATAACACGAACACAGGTATGGAATACAAAGATATATTACAACAGAAATATCAGACAAAGAAGTAGAAGTATTAGTAATGACTATCAGATTTGATTAGAGTGAACTATGTTGTCTCGGCAAGTATCACTATTCCAATGTCCTTACAATATTCTCTCAATTATCTCTCATCGTCTTACAATCTACATACCTCTTGAGAGGCGCAGTATTTATAATGTCAGGAATAGTCCATTATTATTATGGGTAAGTTCCCATAACATTATTAAATAAAAACTCTATTTACTAATCATAAATAGAAGTTGTTACTCCACTACAGCGAACCCTGGTATTTTAAAAAGAATTTTGAATGTTTTTGTGTCGAGTTTTTTTTAAATATTGTGACGTCAATATACGATATTATCAGAAATTCTTGTGGAAATTCTAGTAAATTTAAAGCCAAAGTACTTAAAATTCAATAAAACATTAGATTACAGAGAATATTTCACTAAATTTTTAAGATTACTGGATAGTTAAATATTATATAATAATGTTGAACTCGTTATATTCCTTAGTTATTGTTTTACATATATATCCACCGTAGAAAAATAAGATAAGCTACCGCCTGTCAGTCAAGCTTTCAACTATCAATATCTTAAATAAACACCTACCACCGTTTAAAAAAAGGCGATATTTTCAACTTAATATTTAATATTTGTTTCCGATCAATTTAATTAAACTTTAAATCTGGTAATATTTAGTTTAAAAAAAAACATATTTTATTTCAGAAAGATTTTAAAGAAAAAGAATGACATTGTGTTGATAGATTATTACAAACAGGCTAAAATCATTGATTTTACCGATAAAAATCTATTTCCATTAAATTCAAATTAGTTTTTAAATACAGCAATGTATTTTTTATTAAAAATATTCAATTTAGTCTATTTGTTTGAAAATAAAACTAAATGTTGTTTTTTTATTTTTAAAAATTAATTTTAAAATATTGAAAGTTTAAGAGATGTTTTCATGCTCCTGATCAGAGGCTTTGCTGTCGTATGTAGTTAATCGTCATATCCAGGACGGGATTCTTTCGGGGTAACTACAGTTTATCCCAGATAAATCCGGAAAAATCAATGTAAAATAAAACCAGTGTTTTGCGTATCACAAATTAATATATTTCAATAAATTTTATACAGAGTTAAGTATATATAATTGTTGAGGGGTCCTCCCCTTTTTAAACAAATGGACTCACTCAGTATAGACATATACTACTGCTACGTGAAGACCCGAGAGAGCTAGACAATAAGAGAGAGAGAATGAAAGGTTGTAGGTAAGCGGAAGAGTGAGAGTAAGGTAACAGACAGACAGAACGAACGTAGAGAGCAAGAGTCACAGTGAGCGAGCACGTAGACTCAGTAAGAAGTCATACCGCGATACTTCAATACCAAAGACTGTATAGATATTTTGCTACTAACCCGTATTCCTGTAACTACTAACTTGCATTACCAGTTTGTATTATTACGTTAATACATTATTTTTCTATATTCATTCTTGACGTTTGTTATTTATTGGGACCGGATTTCATCCCAGAATCCACAACAATAATATGCAAAAATCACTCGATGTGGCCATTATCGGTGGTACCGGAAGCTGGAGCAGACATTGCCGTCGGCATCCCTGTCATAATTGACGCTGAGGACACTGATGTGTGCATTGGGAGCCTACTTGCTATTGTAAGGCCTGCTTTCCAAGATGCTTCTCACAAAATGCTCGAGAGGATTACAGTCGGGCGATAAGGCTGGCAATAAATCGGGCGACCAGTGATACGGTGAGCAAGTGGGGTTCTAGAGCACATCATTTATAATTCAAAACCTCGTTGACAATACACTAGATTGTTCGCCTGTTGGTGCCCATTTCATTGGGGGATTTTCCTCATGCATTTTCTGAGGTACTCCTTGAGAAGCTGAAAAACGCCGACTACGAATTCGGTCGTCCTTGTAGCGCCAGAACATTTTTAATGGGTCTTGCATTCTGGCCTGAAATTTACCTAGTCGTTTAAGGTCCAATTTTGAATTTTCAATTCCTATACCATGGTCCTAGGGTATTTAAACTATTCATTAATTTACCTTGGTTTTATGGATGGCGGGAAACATCTACATAGCAGCAGCTTGACGATTGTAATCTGAACACCTCAAGGAACAGATCCGTGGTTAAAGCCATTAGCGATTTTATTGAATAAATTTATCCTTTAGTATTTCAAGATATTATCATGTAATTTTGGTAAATATATCTGTTAAAATGAGATGTCAATAATATTTTCATTTTTCCGTAATTTGGACGGCAATTTATCCAGCGCGCTACGTATATATATATATATATATATATATATATATATATATATATATGTATGCATGTATGTATGTATTATGAAATAGATTAAATAAATTAAATAATAAAATAATGAAGATATACACACACACACATATATATATATATATATATATATATATATATATGAAATAGATTAGATAAATTAAATAATGATAAGATAATGAAGATATACACCGCCAACACACACATATATATATATATATATATATATATATGTGTGTGTGTGTGTGTATTTAGTATTTCAAGATATTTCTATGCAATTTTGGTAAATATAGCTGTTAAAATGAGATGTCAATGATATTTTAATTTTTCCGTAATTTAGACGGCAATTTATCCAGCGCGCCACGTATATATATATATATACATATTAAAATAGATTAAATAAATTAAATAATAAGATAATGAAGATATACACCCCGCCACACACACACACACGCACGCACACACACATATATATATATATATATATATTGTGTGTGTGCGTATTTTTGCTGAAATGTCTGTTAAGTTACATATGATCATAAAAACGCTGAAATCTACAATAAATCTTTAAGAAGGCATTTTTGCCCTACCTTTAGTTACTCTTTATATTTATTACCCCTTTATTTATTTATTACCCCTTTATTTATTTATTACCCCTTTATTTATTTATTACTACCATTTAGTTAATTTCCTTATAAATCGTTTTTCCCTCACACTTCTTAAACTTATTAACTTCCCACATTTTTCCACAAATATTATAATCACTTTCCGTATGTTCATCCTTATTTGCACAAGTTTTTTTTTTTTCCTTATCGTCATTATATTTTATTTTCTTTCATTATTTATCTCCTCCGCGGAAGCAGCGTCTTTAATTTTAAATTTGTAATCATTATTTTTCCTTAAAGTTTTTCTAAACTCACATTTTTCTATTTTTAAAAAAAAAAATGGAACTCACCAACATCCCATTTAAAATACTTTTTATTTTTGCGCTACGTAGGAGTGAAACTCCCATAAGTCATCTTATTACTTTTAACAGTATTCGATGTTGTGCCCGAGGAGCTGGTAATCCAGCGAAACTTTAGTCGTACACTAAAACGGAGGTACACGTATATGTACTAATTAATATATATATATATATATATATATATATATATATATATACCTATCGAAATATACATTATATATTGATAGATAGATAGATAAATGGATAAACAGGAGAGGCAGATCGGAAAAGGGCTATATAAATTGATTGAGAAAACTCAAGAAACAAAAGGAAGGGGAGCGGAAATTCTTATAGTTGAAGACTTTACGTAGGTCTCTACATTACCGTTTCAGCTATGTCTGTTTCTGATAGATAGATAGATAGATAGATAGATAGATAGAAAATGACCTGAGTATTGATAGATAGATAGATAGATAGATAGATAGATAGATAGAAAATGACCTGAGTATTGATAGATAGATAGATAGATAGATAGATAGATAGATAGATAGATAGATAGATAGATAAAAGTGGCCTGAGTATAGGTAGATAGATATTAGGTTGGTGCAAAAATAATGTCGTTTTCTCTCATAGTAACATAAGTGAGAAAACGACATTATTTTTGCACCAACCTAATAGATAGATAAAATAAATTTGAAAATGAATACATGAAAATACCGTTAGCAAGAAACGATCGGAATGACAGACATCATCTAACTGAGCTACATGATAGATATGACAGACGCACAAAAGTAGATTTGAAAGGAAAATGCCATGAACCGAGTAACTATACGACAAGATGACGTTCTCAGATGTCAGCGATGTGGCAGTCCATCTAGCGGAACCAATAAGCGTTGATGATGAAAGCGAAATAGTTCACTCAGTGCAATTTTATTTCAATAGACGAGAGAATGACAACAACAAGACGAGAATATTATTAGGTGGAAAGGAAAAACGGCAAAGTTGAGAATAAAGAAAATAAAGTTTGGCAATTTAAAGTAAAGTACGCAAGCATTCACACAATAAAAATAATGGAATCGAAGACAATGGATAATATATATATATATATATATATATATATATATATATATATATATATATATGAAGAAAAATATTTGGAAAAAACAAACAAAAATCCTTAAATGCAATTATGTTGTTTTAATATGAATGAAATGTCAACGTCTGACGTTTCGGTTTAATAAACCTTCTTCAGGACAATATTCATTAAAATACAATTAACATAATCAGTTCAACATGAGAAAGACGATGGACATAAAAACAACACTTATCCAAAACAGATAACTGAATTTTTTTTTTTTTTTTTAAATTTCAGTTATCTGTTTTGGATAAGTCTTGTTTTTATGTCCATCGTCTTTGTCATGTTGAACTGATTATGTTAATTGTATTTTAATGAATATTTTCCTGAAGAAGGTTTATTAAAACGAAACGTCAGACGTTGACATTTCATTCATATTAAAACAACATAATTCCATTTAAGGATTTTTGTTTGTTTTTTCCAAATATTTTTCTTCATTCTGTCGGATTTATATCCATTTATATTTGCTTACATACATATATATATATATATATATATATATATATATATATATATATATATATATATATATATATATAGATAGATAGATAGATAGATGGCTGGAGGTAAGGGGAAAAGATAAAGATATAGAGACATTAGAAAAAAATAGTTCACCGTAGACTCGGATAAGTAGGAACGTATTCATTATCTTATTTTAATTCTGACTTATTTCCTTAGTTAGCACATACGTACATTATTCATTTAAATTGGCTCATCGTTGACTATTTCTTTTTGATTGCGCGGGAAAGGGGAGACATATAGGAGAAGCCAATTCGTCTTAGTGAGAAAATGAAAAAAAACTGCAAAAGAACGAAAAATAAATAATGAAGACTTCATAGAAGTGTTTAAGGTTTCTAATCCCTCACCTTGTCTTGATCGCGTGGAAAAACAGAAAAGACATATCAGAGATGCCATTCGGTTTATGTGAGAGAAAGAATGTAAAAAAGAGAAGAAAAAATGTTTCATGTCTGTTTCAATGACAAAAAGTCAATTTCAAATCTTACTTATTTATATAACGACCAGCATTCATATTCAAGTTCATGGAATATTTTATCAAATTTTTTAAGCTCAGGGTTGACAGTTTACGGAGAACTGAGATCAATCTCCCTTAACCTCAAAAAAAAATCGATTGCAGTTTACTGGTCACTGTCATCGAGCGGACAGGAAAGTCGACTGATA
>OZ010609.1:50348337-50380837 GCA_963932145.1 Acanthosepion lycidas | reverse complement strand
ATTATTGATATTGAGCACTTTACATGAAGTACTGCCCATAAAAATAATATATATATATATATATATATATATATATATATATATATATATATATATATTTGTATGTGTGCGTGCGTGTATATATATATATATATATATATATATATATATATATATATATACATATATATATATATATTTGTATGTGTGCGTGCGTGCGTATATATATATATATATATATATATATATATAGAGAGAGAGAGAGAGAGAGATTTATGTCAATTCATTTTGTATAAAACTGGCAGTAATCTTATACAATTAAATTTTTTAAGTTAGGTTCCATTTTTTTAAAAATCTGATACGTAATATATTTAGTTAATCCGTTTTAATTTCTCTCTTTTCCCCTGAAATAGTATTACACACCTTTCACATCACACTGACAAAATATCTATCAAATTTCTTTTCTTTAGCATGCACTCGAATATATTTTATTCTCTTTAACAGTTTATGTCTACTAGAAATATCCTTGAAAATGTCACGGTTTTCCGATATTCAATTCTTAAGTTAATGATTGAGAAATTCCATCCTTCGTTATACAAACAATCAATTATCCAGATAAATTCCGCTATCACATCTTTAAATATTTGACCTTAACATCATCATCATCATCATTCGACCTTCAACCTTGAGTCCCGAGACATTGTCCCTGGGAAAGTCATCTTTCGCATGAAGACACCTCCAGAAGGATACCATTGAAGTAAGGATAAGATGGCCGGCAAACTGCAATCGCTTTTATTTGACCATAAGTGAGATTGGTCCCAATTAATTAATTAATACAACCATTACTATTAAAATAGGGCTATGATATATAAGTTGTAAATATATACCTAATGATTTTACTATAGGAATGCATTGCAAATGAGGAAGAAAGGGATTGTCAGTGGTCAGGAATTAATACAAGCACTACTGTTGAATAGGTCTATTATATGTATAATGTAAATGTATTTTTAATGATTTTATTATAAGAATGCATTGAAAATTAGGAAAAAAGGGATTGTCAGTGGTCAGTAATTTATCATCATCATCATTCTTCGACCTCTCTGTGGTTGGTCCGAACTCATTGGAGCTCACATAAACATATGTGAACAGCATGGGACTGAGCATATATACGCATCCATGTGTCGTTGCGTATATACGTACGCAATTGGTCGTTGTATTCAATGTTGTATTGTGTAGCGAATATTTTTCGTCAGTTGCAGTGTCCGCATCTAAAAGACAGAAATATTACACCAAAAATAAACTATTGAAAAACGCACCTGCCTACAACATTACAAAGAAATGCCTACTTAGCCTACACGAAAAAGTAGCAATAATTTATCATACCCAACAAAAGAAATTACTAAACATAAGATCAGAAGTAAGTTCCAAATGCAGAATGAAAACAAATAACTATTATCACAATTTATGCCAAACGGAAAAAAAACAACCATTGCTACCGCATCACAATTACCATCGAAACATTAGTTGAAAATAACTACCGCACCGCAATTACCATTACCTTATCAGTCCACAATTATACTTATTCCCCTCTGAGCAAAATTAATACCGCGGCATAAATACTAATAAGTATTATAAATTGGAATTTCTCCCCCTTACATATGAGCAATGGGAAAATTAACCGCCTTTGAAATAGTAACAAAACAGCATAAAAAATAAAAATAGTAGCAATTTTACCTACCGTAGTCTTACACAGATCCCCCACCAAAAAAAAAACAAAAACAAAAAATGACGGATAGAAGATGAGTGAACGCGTGTTCCCACGTAAATACATGATTAAAACCAAGTATTAGGCGTGGTCAATACTTATTTAATCTAAATCACATACGTTAAAGTCATGGGTAAAGGGATTAAAGATTTAGGTGCACCGTCAGTACCTAGATGAGTAACCGCTTTTGAAGACCTGGTGCTGTAAGCTTAGATGTACGAGTGGTGTGATGTATAATGGCTCGTATTTTTTAATAGGAGAAATATTGGAAAATGGTATGAAAACCATCTCTTTTCCCACCAGCTATGGTGGGAAAAGAGATTATAAACTTGTATTACTGAAACTATTATTATCTCCCAAAAAATAAATTTACATTTATTAACTTTGAAATGCACGTGATTAACATGTAATGCATTCGCATTTTTACCATCTATGGTTAATGTTAGAATTTTTAGGTACTTTGTACTAGTGAACTAGTCAAAATAGAAGGTTAACCAATCAGAAGGCTCAGAATATTCAATGCGGTCGTGTATAAAGGCGACCATGTTTTTTTGTTTTTTTTCCGAATATTCACTGCCAACTTCTGATATCGAAGACTAAATAATTACGGAACCGCTGCTGGTCAGTGTTAATCTTTAACGTTGTTTCATTGAACAGATTACGTACTGCGCTGTATTCTATATTCATAGACTTGCCGAACATGGTCAACAGTTAACCCCTTATATTGTGCATGCTTGTTTACAAAAGGAAAAACACTATATTCTACAACGGTTAAGTTTAAAATAGTTATAACAGAACACGTTATAATTAAAATAACTCTAACAAAGAGCGTTCACGCGTTTACAAAAATCACACCGATCACAATTTTGTGATATCAAAGAACACTCGTTGCCACTTTTGTGATGGCAACGAATACTCGTTGTCGCTCTCGTAATCTACGTTACAGCTATAGTACGTCCGGTGTCAGACTCCTTCGAACAGAGCTCGCTCTAATAGTACTTGCTCGATAAGTCTCGCTTGAATAGTAATCCGTATATGTTTGCTCACTGGCATTCTATGTTCAAACTTAAGTATCGGCTGCGAGACTATATTCCTATAATAACCCCGACTTATATTAAGTTTTGTCTTAGCAATTCACCCAGAAGATGATCTCGAAAGGAAAAATCTCTAGCAACTTCGTTAATGAATTTCATATCAACATCAAGAAATTGACTCGAGAATTAGAAAGGGCTATTATAAAAATAAATAGACATAATATAATAAGAGAAGATGTTTGAATGAAGATATACTACCTAAATTCTTCCATATATATATATATATATATATATATATATATATATGTTGTTATGGTCCAGGTTAGGACTAAGGAAGAACAACACGAACACAAGAGTAGAAATAACGAAGGTATATTACACGAAATAATAATACAAGATGTGGAAGGTGTTAGTATGACTGTCAGTCTGTTTGGAGTGAACTACTATCGGCTCGACTCGATTCGACCCTCTCTCTTGAGAGGCGTATTATAAATAGTGTTAGGAAGAGTTCATTCTGTAGTTTCAGGTAAGGACCCATGACATATATAAATATATATATATATATATATATATATATATATATATATATATATATATATAAGTGAACATAGAAGTCAACAGTTAGAGGCGACAGTCTGTTTCATGCTATATGCAATCGTGGCCTGACGATTGCATATAGCATGAAACAGACTGTCGCCTCTAAGTGTTGACTTCTATGTTCACTTTTATATTTACACACGCTCTATCTCTGATATTGAGCACATTATTCCATAAATATAGCACACCTTAAGACTATATTTCTTTATATATATATATACTCTGCCCCACTCTGCCTCCACTATCCCAAATAATCAAACGTCGCTGGGAAATAGTACATCTCAAACCAGACCTAAAAAAACTGTTTAAGGAACCTGGCCTTCTTGCATATCGTAGACCTAAGAACCTAAAAGAAATCATAGGTAGTAACGACATTTCAGGGGACAAGGTAATCGGTAATAAACTAAGAACAAAAACAACAGGATTTTCCCAACTATGCATCAACAAAAGAAGGTTATGTTGCAACCATATTGAAAACACGAATTCATTCACTAGCTCAGTCACTAAATCTACTTTCAAAATCTACCACGATTCTAACTGTAGAAGTCATAACATAATTTATCTCCTAGAATGCACACTATGCCAGAAACAATATGTAGGGAAATCTGAATGGCCCTTTCACTACAGAATTAACAATTATCGTAAACGAATTAAGTCGACTCCCCATGAAAAATTGTTACCTGTAGAACAACATTTCCGCCTGGAAAAACACGATTTCAAAACCCATGCCAAATTCACTATAATTGAGAGAAGAGAAAAGTTCAGAACAGATAACATTAGAAAGATTTTAGAGTCGCATGAAAATAAGTGGATACAACGTCTAAAAACAAAATATCCAACCGGGCTAAATCACAAATTTAACAATATATAGATATAACTCAACAAATAAAAAAAACTACCCACATTTCTCACCCACACAAGACAGACAGGCTTACGGAGGTGTGGAGGCCTCACACTTATACACTAACCCACACGAATATACACACTTACACACATCATACGCACTCACTCCCTAATGAGCCAAATGATAACACACACCCACAGCAATACACACGCTTACACATATCATACTCACTCACTCCCTAAGAACCAAATAACACACACACAAACACTAAACAGAGACCCATCCCCTCACCAAGTCCAATAAAACTGTCAAACTGACCAGAGAATTCATAGCAGCATGTATCTATCCAGCTCTTATCTCAAATAACAACTTAACACAAGAAATGTTAAAAGATTCATGTTAAAAAGATAAAAAAAATAAAAAAACAAATGAAAACTACAGACAAAAGTTCATTTTCTCCAACAAGACATTCATTTCTGTAGTTTAGTGCTAGCAGCAAGCAGAAATATTTCTCCTCCCGATGATGGCCATTTCGGCCGAAACTAGTCGAGTAATCTAAATGGAATAATAATAACAAAAACGAAAGAATATTAATCTACAACCCAGTGTGTCTGAAGATTTTAATTTTTTAATTTTTTTTTTATTGTTCAAAATATATATATATATATATATATATATATATATATATATATATATATATATGTATGTATGTGTGTGTGTGTGTGTGTGTGTGTGTATCAATAAGCCATGATTAAAGACAGATGCGTTCTCCGGCAAGATTGGGGCTTGCCACACTTTGTGCAAATTGAATCCGTCATTTGCTCCGACGTGGTTTAACTGACTAGGCCACGAAGATCATTTTCCGATCAACCAAGGTCCTTTAAGGGACATTCGTCTCATTATAGCTTCCGTAAAATTAACAGATATGCTAAATTTTGTAAGCAAATGTAAACAAAGTAGATTCTAAAGAAGTAATGGATTTTTATTTATTAAGCAGAGAGATTTTCATCATTTTACCTTTATTTTTAGTGGATTTTTATATTTGAAATAGAAAACGCATTATTTCATATATATATATATATATATATATATATATATATATGTGTGTGTGTGTGTGTGTGTGTGTCTCTCTCTCCTCTCTGTCTGTTTGTGTGTGTTCGTGTGTGGGTGGGTTTTATTTTGAAAATGTATTTCAACTCGGACTTTTCATTTTCAAAATGGAACCACATATTATGGGACTAAAGAGAAATTTAGTTTTTACTCAGATAATAGAGTTACCAGTCTACAAATACTGCACAACCCTAATGTTGGCAAACTACTAGGCCCAAACAATCAAATTTCTTACAGAGATGCAGAACAGGGGAAAAATCCACCACCTCGAAAGCACTACAACTACAAAATTTCCAGGAAAAGAAAATACGACTTCAATGTTTATATATCGTCTCGTTGATAAAGGACACAGGCGTGTCTGAAAATTCCGACTTGAAAATCTTAAAAATCTTTCATTACGTGCTTCGGCAAAAGGATAGCTTATAATATTAAATAAAAGTTATCAGCTTTAACAAAATTGTTTTCAGTTTGCTGCCTTTTTATTACTCTGATTTCATAAACCGACCTCCTAAATCTACGTGTTATATGTATCATACGTAGTCTATTTTTCATTACAAATATATATATATATATATATATATATATATATATATATATATATATATATATATATATATATATGTGTGTAATTCAACATTTAACGCTATGTTGTATTTTACCATCTCTGGTTACCTACCTGCATTGTGTACGCTTGTTAACAAAACATCGCAACCATAACCGTTTATTTTAAAATATTTATAACAGTGCGTGTTTACAACGATCACCATTACTCTGCTACAGTTACATTGTTTCCTCAATACACCCCAGAGAATGCTTTCAGATGAGGTCGAAAGTACTTGGGTTGACAAAAAATACGACGACTTCCGTGGTTAATTTAAATTTAAGATCAAGAATATAATTAGAGAACAAGAAAGAATTATTACAAAAAAAATAAACATAATTTGTCTATATTATTTAATGAACATGTTTGAATGAAGATATGCTAAATATACATTAGCTGGATCACGTCTTAGGTTTTGCCTATGTATGGGAAAATTGAGCCCTGACAATGACAATTTGAAATCGTTGAAAGTACTTGGCATGTGTCGTCAATCTGACAAGTTGAATATAAGGATCGTCTTAATCAAGGAATAGATAGTAAGTCAATGTCCCATTAAGTTTTGTTAGCGAAGTGATTTTGCAATTAATCACATTAACATTGTTATTTATTTCTTTGTATATTTTTTCTTTATGATATATATATATATATATATATATATATATATATATATATATATATATATATATATATGATAATATTAGCGGTCAATATATATATATATATATATATATATATATATATATATATATATATATATATATATGCATAAATTCCCAAGAGGATAGAATCCAGGTAGAACTCAATGTCCAGGACAGAGTAAGAATATAATATAACTACTATTGCATTGTTATAATTTATTACATTGGAATCATAATCACGATCCAATTCATCAGACTTAGAAATTCAAAAAAAAAAAATCGGAAAATATATCTCCGGGTATAAAAAATAAAATTTTAGTGAGAGTGTATGTGTGGGAATGGGAAACAAGTGTGAGAGGGAAATGTATGAAAGCCCTAGAGAGAGGGAGTAACAAAAGAAAGAACAGAAAGGCCTAAAAGTGAAGGTGAGAGAAGATTTAAAGAGAGTATTTAAATAATGCTTTAAATGAGTGAGATACAGATAAATATGAATTATTTTTCGATGCATAAGTCACTACCGATTCGCTGACCTACCATCAAGTATTTTTTTATTTTTTTAATTTTTGCAAAATGATGACACACAATGTGGAGCGACTATAGTGAATCAATTACTACATCTACACTCAGGAATGTCGGTTCACATTGTCATGTCAAAAATTTTACTCCGGTCATAATTCTTCTTGCATATTTACAAATCTACCATTTACTCATGCATTTGAATACTGTTGCCGTATCTGTTCTGGTGCCCCTGCTGTACATCTCCGGATTCGCAATAAAATTCAAAGAATTGTTTTGGCGTCTCGAAAAGAACCTCCAATCGATTGTGAACTGGGGCAAGAATTGGCTGGTCAACTTCAACGCCTCTAAGACAAAACTGCTCTCTATTAATCACCACAGAGATCCTTCCCTTCCCTCCATTAGAATGTCTTACTTACAACTTTTCGACAGCAACTCCCTGCGGCTTCTCGGTCTCACGTTGACTGCCGACCTGAGGGAACAAATACATTGAGTCAAATGCTTCGTCCACCGCAAGGAAAGTTGGCTCCCTGAGCCGCGCCAGGAAGTTTTTCTCCCCGGAGTCGATCCTCCAGATCTACAAATCAACAATTCGCCCTTGCATGGAGTATTGCTGCCATATATGGTCTGGTGCTCCTTCTGTTTCCCTCAGGGTTCTTGATAGGCTCCAGAGGCGGATATGCAATGTAGTTGGCCCTGCTCTGTCGTCTCGTCTACGGTCACTTTCTCACAGACGCGCCGTCGCCTCCCTCTGCCTGTTCTACAAATACTTCCATGGAAATTGCTCCGAGGAGCTGCATTCTCTGGTTCCTAGACGTCATGAGTTCAAGCGCCATACGAGGCTGGCATCCCGCTCTCACCCCTACATTGTCGAAACTCCTAAATGTAGCCGTCTCTTCTACTCCAATAGCTTCATGTCTCGCACCTCTCGCCTGTGGAACTCCCTTCCCTATTCCTGTTTCCCTGTGAGCTATAATCTCCAGCTATTCAAGTGTAATGTCAATCGACATCTCCAGTTGCCTTGATCTATCCACTACCCTCATCTTTTCTTCTATCACTCCTATCTGATCTTGCTCTAAATTTTCTGTAACCCCTTGCGTCCTAGTGGCTTCCGCCATGCTTGGAGTGAAATGCTTAAAAAAAAAAAAATCGATCCTTACATGCCCTCTCGACTTTCCCACTGACATAACTTGGTCTCCCTTCTCTCTTTTCTATAAATAGTATCATGTTAGCTGTTCTGATGAGTTTCTTTTCTTCGTGCGTCGATTGCATGAATTTAAGCGGGCTTTCAATTGGCCCTTAGGTCTCCCCGTTTTACTGTTGAACTACCTAGATGCCACCGCCAGTTCTATTCGAACCGTTTCTTTTCTTGGGCTTCTTATGCGGTTATCTCCCTTTTGATTTCTTGTTTCCCTGCCACCTATAAACTTCAAAATTCTAAATACCACTTCTATCGCTATCTCCTTTCTAAATAAACCCTTTTCCTTCATAGACCTACTCTCAACTCTTCTCATTCTCTTTCACTATCTCTTTGCTTGGGGCGAAACGATTAAAAACATTTTCTTTAGCCATTTATTGATTACAATATGAGGACAACTGAAAAGTTCTCTTCATGACCAATAATCTATTCCAATTCAATTATAATTTTCAGCAGATTCGATTCAAGCAATCTTCAACAACCAGTCATATGTAAAATGATATTTTTTCAGCAGGCTATTTTCAGTTTGTTACTATTTAAGTAAGAGTGTTTCCGCCTAGTAATATATTAAGAATCTGACTAATTTTAAAGTTTGAAATTCTAGATAACTTGGGGCTATAGTACTTTGCAGTGCAGTCGAACGAATCAGAAAAAATTATTGGCGATTCAATACGTAATACGAAGATAATGATAAGTCTTCATTGGCTGCCTAATTTTTTTCTCATATATTTGTTTTTTTTTTAGACTAACTGCTAATTTTAACCAGGCATTCGTTTCACAAAACTTGTATCTGAAATACCGTACATGTTTATGGCTAATGCCATGACTTTTGTATTTAAAATTGAAATCTTTCTACCTGATGAAATTCAGCTTATAAATATCCATGTCACACGTAACTTTCTAATGACACTTAGCAAGCTGATGGGTCTATAATGAGAGTAGGGATGAGTGTTCACTCGAGTTCTTGAAAACACGGTATACTCATGACACCTTCTACAGACTTAGGAAGGATTTCTTTATAAAGCAGTTGTTAAATAATTTCGGTGATATTTCTGGGTTGACATTCTTAAATTTCTTTGTTTGTTTAGCGGCAAATCAACTCCTTATGGGTGTTTTTAATCATTTCTCCCCATGCCAAGCGATAATGCTACCAAGTCGCAAAAGACCACTGGGAGTAAAATAGAATGAATATTCTTTTACAAATAACCATAAACCCGATCCCTAACAGGGAAAGAGATAAACCTTTACTCCTGTTCTAAAGATCAGGGAGTAGCGTGAGCCGGACGATAGGCGCACCTATCTATTACTTTGATTTTCATGCCGAAATTTAATTTTCTTGGGGCGTTAGTACTTTCTTTTGCATAAATGTACTTCTCGTAACAAAAATATTGAGGCAATTCAAGGCTTACTAAATCGGCAAATGTATTAAGTCGTTTCATTTCAATAGGGAAGATATTTACTGTCACATCATCTTAAACAAGAGCTACAGGATACACATGGAGGCAAAACTCAACGAGCAAATAATAATAATAATAATTCAATGAAGGACTGAAGCTGCCGGGCCAACGGCGTCGTTAGAGTCTGACATTTAAATACAATGTCAGTCGTTATCTACTGTCTTCCTGTTTACACTTCTAAAGCCTTTACTGCGTTGATTTTAGTGAATTCGATTTTAAAAATGGATTCACCCTTTCTCTTGTATATCGTTAACATTGTACCATACTTAACAAATTCTTATGTATTTTTGTAACAAAAAACGGTTTGTAACATCTTCAATATGATTTCTATCATTTCTGATGCACAGATTGATGCACTTTGCAATAGTTCAACATTGATGTCAGTTTTAGCACATTCACTCTTTATGCATAAAATTAAATGTGTTGCATCTGTGATTTTCATTGAGTACACCATTCCCTTTAGCATACCCCCCGAATATGAAGTCAATTCTTTCTTCTTTCAACCAAACTTTATAAAAAAAAAAAAAAATATGGTTAATGAGATTTCCTATGTGTCCAGACTTTAGGGAGACCCTGTAAATTCAGAAATGTTTACCATCACGGGCGAATTAATTATTAAGACCCTCTGAAAATGCGGTATTTACAGTACATGTTTTGATTGATGGGGGAGAGGTGTTTTCTTGTGGTAATTGTGATACATGTTAGAATGTAAATTTGGTAATCTAGAAGCAGGATTGTTGACAAGCAAATTTCTCCTCTCCTCTCGGTATTGTGCCATAAAACAATGTACAATTTGTTCAAATAAATACTTTTGAAATATAGTACCAACTATAAAAGTTAGATTATGGAGCTCTATTTATCAATTCATCTTTCGTCAAGAGTTGGTCTTGTGATTTGCTTATAGTTCATGCAAACGCAAGGCGAACTGGAAATTCCATTCTTGCATATAAAAATTAAAAGCAAAGATATGCAAAAAAAAAAAAAAAGAAAAAGAAAAAAAAGAAAGTAATATTGCATTTTTATTAAATAAATATATAATATATATATTTAATAATTAAATTTTTATTTAATATAATCTGAGAATTGTTTTATGATAAATAATAAAACAAAATGGAAAAAAGTGAAAACCAATTGTACTTTGTACCCACTTACCTGTTTGGCGTTCTCGCCAAAATTTGTTTTTGATCGGTCAGTGTATGGTTATTTCAGAGGGTGTGCCGGATGGATGGACTAACGGAAGTAACTAAACTTTATATGTAAACCATGACGATTCCTTACTTCTTGAAAGGACGTCATTAAAACATTATCTGGTACCAGAGTTACATTTTCAAAAAATAATGAATGTCTTTACTGTTGACCAATTTCTCTATTTGTTCATTCTTTTGCCTTGGTACGCTATATATATATCCTATAGTATATATATCATATAATATATATATATATATATATATATATATATAGTGTAACCCAAAGTCTCTTATATCCGGGTTTCTCTTATATCAGGGTTTGGTCTATTTTGTTTAGGTAAGTATGGTTCTAATTTGGGACCAGAGAAAATCTCTCTGATATCCGGGCTTCTCTTATATCAGTGTCTCTTATATCCGGGTTACACTGTATACATATACATATATATATATATATATATATATATATATATATACATACGTCTATTTATATACTTATCTATCTATATATCTTAAAGCTTAGATTATATTAAAAAAATATGGATCAATATTGTGAATATCTTTCTTCGTTCAACGATAATGTTATTAAAATTATCAGACGTTACGAAAAAAATTTACATAAAATAAATAGGCAACGCTTGTCTATATTATTTACTGAAACGTGTATGAATGAAAAGATGCTGCCTAAATACACACAATCTATATATCTATCTATCTATGGGTAAATAGCAGGACAGACTGGGTTCTATAGTCTTGGATGACAACTGGTCTAGGAGAAGGACAACTCTGAATTCAAAACCTGTGGAGGGTCGTTTGGGGACCCTGTGGCACTTAGTGCACCAGGTCTATGTACTCGGCCCTTCAAAAAGGGTGAGTGGTCCTGCACGTAACTTTCACCACTATAATCAAATCTCATGTGCCGTTGTCGGGCTGCCGTTTTCTGATCATATCGTAATGCTGAGTTCAATCCAGGGTAAGATAGTTTAGTGGAAACAGGCCGAG
Source organism: Acanthosepion lycidas (assembly GCA_963932145.1). Classification (NCBI taxonomy): domain Eukaryota; kingdom Metazoa; phylum Mollusca; class Cephalopoda; order Sepiida; family Sepiidae; genus Acanthosepion; species Acanthosepion lycidas. The sequence continues at coordinate 50,368,912 of OZ010609.1, read as the reverse complement.
CAATAGCCGAGCAGCACTAATTTAGAACACGTGAAGTTATCCTTAAACATCGGCTACTGAACGAGAATAGTACCTCTCTGTAGAATCAATAAAGTGTTTAATTCAAGATCTTATGCATGTTTTCAGGATCACCAAGCATCTAATGAAGGCCAAAAGGCCAAACGATCGAGAATGTGATATAATAACAAAAGTAGAGGAAAATATAATGCATGTAAATATTTGCTTAGATGTGTTTTAATTTTAAAATATGTTCATTGTTTTTCTCTCTAAAATTCGAAAATTGCTTTAAGATTCTAAAATAAATTATGGCCGCTGATAATAAATATCAAAGCCAGGCATTTTAATTAAGGTTTAAATGTAAACAAAAGAGAAAGTGATGGACGACTTTGTCAAATATCTACGTCGAAGTATTTAAATCAAATGCTAACGGCATAATAATTATAGATAATTCAAAAACGGGGGGAGTGAGTGGGGAGATAGAATATATTAATGACAGAGTAGTAAAAACTTTTAAACAAGAAAGCAAGACAATTTATGAATGAATGTATCAAAGCAAGAACGGTTACTCAAAGAGTTTAAAATCAAAATATAACACCAATGAAAAAATATCTAAAAGAAAAAGAAAAACAAAAAAAAACACATAAACGATAAAATACTTAAACGTCAAAGAACGATGCAAATTCAAATTAATTTTATCAGAAGAGAAAAAAAAAATTAATGAATGAATAGATACTGGGAGATAAATACGAAAAAATAAAAGAAGAAAGCAAAAATGGAAGCGAGGTTACAATATCGTGATTTAAAAATATAAATTAATATTAGTGTTAGTCACCTCGGTTTCACAAAATGGATATGCCCCAACACACAAAAAAAAATGCTTATAGTGTTACTATCATGTAAAATATTGTCGTTCTGTTGAAATAAACAACATAACAATCGCTGTTACAATATACATCAAATCAAAATTGAACTGAAGATATAAATATTCACTGAAGTGAAAATTATAATAAATTTATTGCATAGACGTGTGTCGTAAATTGTTGGGTAAACACACCAATGCAATAATAGAGTAAAGTTTTATTCCCCCCCAAAATAAATGCATTATATTTCCATCAATAGAAATATATTCAATTGAGTAATTAAGTATTAAGTAAACTCATAATTTTATATATATATATATGTATACATAATATATATATATATATATATATATATATATATATAACTAGGGAGCCAGACAAACCTGCCCAGGTTTCACCTAAGCGTATCGTCAGGGAAAAATAGGTCTGCTTTGCGGTTGTATTGAGCTCTTTTGTTAGTTGGTTGTTTACTCGTATCGGGGTTTTTTCTTTGGGCTTCAAACCATTATCTGTGTGATTTTTTTCGACAGACTTTCATGTTTCTAGCTCTTTCTTTTTTTAAAATCTTTTTTCCTTCGAGATTGATTTGATTATTGGCTAATCAAAAATGTGAAGGTTTTTCAAATCGAGTATAATTACCTATATATATATATATATATATATATATATATATATATATATATATATATATATATATATATATTATAATACACATGCATCTCGACTGGTGAGAACCAATACTAAACATTTTTGGTTCTCAACACTCAAGATGCAGCTGCATCGAAACAAGAATGCATCTTTCTAGTGAGCAAGTTGTATTTGTCCGTATATAAAAATTATAATAAATTATTATTGCTCTACTCTTTGTATCGAACCTTCTTGTGAATTAATATATATATATATATATATATATATATATATATATATATATATATATATATATATATATAGAAATAGGAAAGAACTGGTTAGGTAAATAATCCAAAGTTCTTTAGTATTTTTGTTATTATTTTTTAAAAATAGTGCTCGATACAAAAGTAGAGCATAAATATAATTATTTATTTACAAATTTGATTCCAACACGCTACATAAGAGTTCTCATTTTTCAAAAGAAGACCCGAAAACTTCAATATAATTATTTGAATTAAATTGAATTAAAGTAAGCTCTGTTCCATCTTCAAGCGAAATTTTTTGGGGAATAACTTATTTTTGAAATTTACGTGTTTTGATAGCAGATTCATTATTGAAATCAAAATTTCCATGGTGACGGCCAGCGCGATTTTTCTTAAAATGTGTTAATAATTTATAATAAAATGTGTTAAAATGGTGTTAACAATTCGTATCAGTATAGAGTTACATTTCTAGGTGTCAAGTTAGTGTAAGATTGGGGTGTCTAAATTTAAAACGGAAGATGATTTAGTCTAGACCGGTTTACGTGTCTAGGGAGATTTATTTATTTTATTTTTTCTAAAAGGGTTTCGTCTTCGATCTGATGAAGACAAATTGGTGAAATGTATAGTCGGAAGTTTTTTTGAAACATTCTATCATGAAATTTTCCAAATGTCAACAATATATTAGGTTGGTGCAAAAATAATTTCGGTTTCTCACATAGTAACATATGTTAGAAAACGAAATTATTTTTGCACCAAACTAATTTATATTTAAAGTAATTCATCGAGTCTGAAACCTCAACAGAATACATTTCGTCCTATATCGCAGTGCGCATCCACCACCGAGAATTGAAACCCAGACAATGAGGTTATTAGTAAACGTCATACCAACTCATCCAACCGGCCTCAATGACGAAGTGACTGCAAATCAGACTCAATATAGCGTCGTTAGCTCAAATATTCCGTGGTGAAACACTGCTGAGTTTCTCTCTAACCATAGGACTATGTCCCCTGGAGTCACGACTACTATCACCAAGCCGTTCACTCTAGGTAAGAAGCCGGTTCAAGCAATGATATTTGCATGATAGAAATTATTATTGATATATATATATATATATATATATATATATATATATATATCGAGCCGAGTTCGAATTCCATTCGAATCCATTACATTCACGTACGTGCTAATACCCTTGAGAAAGGTATGAATCCTCTTCTTCTCCCTCCAGCTATGGGTAAAATAGCGGGACAGATTGGGTTCTATAGCCTTGGATGGCAACTGGTCTAGGAGAAGGACAACTCTCAATTCAAAACCTGCAGAGGGTCGTTTGATTGAAGTTTGATTGGGTGTCGGTTTCACCACTGTCGTTAGTATAACTTCCGGTACAGCTGAATTGTAGGAAGATCATTCAAAATGGCGACTCCTCAGCAGAAGGCATTTGTTTTTGTGACAATAACATTTGTTTTTGCGACTATGGAATTTGTTTTCGAGAACTCAAGCACGCAAAAACAGTGCTTGAGTTCGTGAAAACAAATGCCAGTGTCACAATGCAGGCAGATTCGAATGACTTCATTTTTCAGCAACATTGAGCACCACCCCATTGGCATCTCGGGGTTAGAGCTTATCTGAATGAAAACGTGCCTCAGCAATGGATTGGGAGGAGAGGTCACCTAGTACTCCAGGTCTCTGTATTTGGCCCTGCAAATAATATAGTTTGTTCTGGTTTCCTAAAATAAATTTTGTGTACTCTTATTTCAGTTTTAATGCACAGGATCATATATATCTATCAAAAGTTGTTTTTATTAGGCATTCCCAAATTATGAGTCGTGGACACTGGACGACATTAATATCCTCCGAGACGAAAAATAAACGAAGGTTGTTTTTGTTTTAATATAAAAACACTCAAATCATAAAAATAATGTGGTAAAACGTATTCACTAGCGAGACGGAAACGTTTTACTTGAAACACATAAACTTTATAATTATTTGCTCCAAGCAAGATGAAGAATCCTACTGAAGAAGACAGCAGGGAAAACCGTAAAAAGAATTTGACGTCAGTGATAACACCATAAAAATGTATGAGTTGGTCGAATATATATATATATATATATATATATATATATATAGTTTATATTTATTGGATGAAGTGCTCAATATCAGAGATAGAGCGTATGTAAATATAAATATGTAAGTGAATATTGAAGTCAACACTCAGAGGCAACACTGGACGCAATCGTCAGGTGTTCCGATGATTGCGTTCAGCATAAAACAGCCTGTCGCTTCTGAGTGTTTACTACAATGTTCACTTTCAGATTTATATTTACAAACGCTCTTCCTCCTCCTCCGTACCTTCTACCTCAACTCATGTTGTGCGCTTATTTATTTAATTTTTAAAAAAATATACCGTTCATATTTTTTTTAAAATAAAGCGTTCCGTAATCAGTTGACCGAAATCACCTTTAAGGTTCCATTATAATAATTTATTTCACCAGAACCCTTTTAAAAGACTCAGGATCATCTTATAGCATTTGAAAATGATGAAACGAAACGTTTCGTTTCATCTTTTGGAAGTGCTTTTGGAAGTGATGTCTGATGATCCAGAGTCCTTTAAAAGGGATCTGGTGAAATAAATTATTATAATAAAACCTTAAAGTGGAAATGTTTTTCTTTAAAATATTAGCTCTGGGTTTACTTTGAGCTCTCAGGATTTCATCCTCCTTGGGACTACCCATACGGATTACCAAGTTTTTCATAACTTAAATATATATATATATATATATATATATATATATATATATATATATATATATATATATATATATATATGAATAAAAAGAGACATGAAGAAAAAATGGTAAAGGCAATGTAGGATTTATTATGCCTCACGTCATACAAAGGTGAAGATGTCCTTTGTTTATCAAGGCTTATGAATCTGAGAAAGTTTATGAATATTCATCTGGTGGTTGAAAGGTCAGTGAAAGCAAATAAGGGACACAAAGTGCCCTAATTCTAAATCTGGTGAATGTCTGGTGAAAATTAACGTACTTCAAAAATAATCATACCAATTGATTAAAATAAATATGTAAAACTGAGTATATTTATACATCATGATCATGTATTATTACACAACAGCAAAACATTATTATATATATATATATATATATATATATATATATATATATATATATATAATGAAATAGACAAAGTCTGACAATTATTTTAAGATATTTTTTATATAACTATTTAAGTAAATGCTCTGTTTATAATAAACAGTACTAACAAAATTTACCGGTCTGGCTGCCCGAGAAATATTCATAGAAAACATGCGTCCTCCGACAGGAATCGATATACGGAACCGTCACATCGCCTGACGTCACGGAACCGTCACATCCCCTGACGTGCTTTTACCGATTGAGACACAGAGAAGGGTTTGTTTGTTTGTTTGTGTGTGTGTGTGGGGGGGGGGTTGTAACGAATGCACGGCTGCAATTTTCGACTGATTTGCACCAAAATTTACATGCACATGCTCCAAGTTAGCGGGAAGACCAAGATCGGCATTGCATTTCCCAACTCCCATCGATAGTAGAAATAATCGATTTTTTCATGCTTCTACGGCAGTTTTCTTGTAGTTTGCGGCCATTTTGTACGGGCTAGTGTGAGAGCATATAGCTGGCTGCCACGAATAGGCAGGAAGATTATATTGGCCAGCGTGAGAGCCAACAGCTGATTGACACGAATATTAACTAGCATGCAAGTATGCATAAAAAATTGATAGCTGCATTCGTAACAAGTGGGAAAAATTTAAATCTGCATGGCACTTTACTCCAATTGGCACATTCGTATGCTTAAACTCAACATTGATTCTGATTCCGCAGAACTGTGTTAGGTGTGAAAAAGTATTTGTTGTTAACATTATTTTTTTCATTCGGTTTTCCCAGCTACGAGTCCTTTTTTAAAGCTGATCGTTTTGTGTACATTTTGTTTAGTTCTTTTTTCGTAACAGATTTAATGTTTAGTATAGAGCTTAGAAAAAATTCGCAGTTTGAGATAGGCAAGAAGTAAGGCATGTAGCAACATCAGCACGGCAAAGGGCACTCCTTTAAATGCAAAGAAGGACAAGAATATTTTAAGTCAAGAGATAGGGATTGCTGTATGAGTCGTACAATTTTTGAATCAAGTACGGGCAACGCCGGGCCATACTGCTAGTATATATATATATATATATATATATATATATATATATATATATATTAATCAATTGATATGAATATTTATAAAGTATTTAGAAATTTATTAATATTATAGATCTTTTTAATATATTAATATATGGTGTATATATTAATAAATATTATATATATTGTTATGTAGTATTTAAGTGTATTTTACTGATCTGTATTGTATTTGGTTTGATGATGTGATATTTGAAAGTTTAAATAAATTTTACTTAAATAAATTTTACTTAAATAAATTCCAGTAAAATATTTAGGGACTTTATATATATATATATATATATAAATGTTTTTTAATATAATAGTTTTATGTTTTTATGCAATATTAATGTATTATTTTTACAAATTTCTATTAATTAAATATTTAATTTATATATTTAATCATTTACATAGTGTTATCTTATGCAATTTAGTCTAAAAGTACGTTATCATTTACTTTATTCGAAAGGCATTTTTCTAATTTTAGTGCAGATTTTTCTTCTATTTAATTTTACTCGTATTGGTTCCTCATATTATTTATTAGATGAGAAATATTAAAGTTTTTTTTTTCATTGTAGGGATTTGTATGGGAATTATTTAATATAGTGTGAACTTTATATATGCTGAGTTAAATGTAGATGTTAAATTAGATACATCATCCTTAGATAATGGTAATCATTTCAGTATATTAATTTTAATATTTATATTTTTCTTCTTATTTTTTTAATATATGTTTTATTTTAATATACCTTTAATTCTCAATTAACTCGCTTTCATGTAAATAGGTTTATCTCTTTATTTGATATAATATTAATTTGTTAATAGTTTAAATATGGTTTCTTTATGTCTGAACTGCCTACTTTTTGCTACCGGGTATAAAATAAATAGGTTATTTTCTTTCTCTTTTCTCTCACTTTTGTTTTCTCTTTTTTTCTCCTCTAACCACACCTCATATCCTGACTTACACTACTTCCTTGTTTTTAATTGCTCTCTTTTTTTTTTCTTTTTTCCATTTTTCTTCCTCGCTTTCTTCCTCTCTTCTGTTTGGCCAGTTTTATATCGATAATGTATCATCTATTTACTGGTTTGAAAAATCCATGTAAATTTAAATGATATTTCAATTGACAAGGTGAAAATGATCATTAACCTAAAGCAATCTTAATTCCTATTGTATGATATATATATATATATATATATATATATATATATATATATATATATATATATATATATATGACATCATACATTAAAGAACGAATATTTTCTATTAAAATTTCTCGGACATTCAGGCCGGTAAATGTTATTTAATACTGTTTATTATAAACAGAGCATTTACTTAAATAATTGTATCTATAAAAAGAACGTTAAACATAAAAAATGTCTTTAATATATATATATATATATATATATATATATATATATATATATATATATATATATATATATATGTATATAATGTTTATTTCGGCAGCAAACGCTGTTCAAACACCTTTCAACAAATAAGGAAGATTTTATTCATTTTAATTAAGATTTTCTAGAATCCTTTCGTTTTTCTCTTTTGCAGAAGTGAGAGAGTTCAAAACCTTATTATTTATTATTTATAAGTCCCATTTTATTGTCCCAACGCCATCGACCACTCCTCTTAGTCTTTGAAGATATACAGCACACACGGCCATCTCATGCCATAACAATTAAAACAATATTCATTTAAAAAAGACTATTGAATATTACTCAGTCTCTTTACATTCTACCAGATAGAAAGATTTAAGAATATTTGAAAAACTCAGTAAAAAATTCATTCAAATTTTCCTTGTCAATCATATTCAATAAAATATTGTAGCCCAAAATAAATTATATATATATATATATATGTGTGTGTGTGTGTGTGTGTGTGTGTGTGTGTTTGGGCAGCAACCTTTCTTTCAAGCACCTTTCATCAAATACGGCTGAAAAGGAAGATTTGATTAATTTTTTATTAAGATTTATTATTAATATCATTCACTTGGATTATCAACAGATTATTAACTATATATATATATATATATATATGTATATATATATATATATATATATATATATATATATATATATATATATATACGTAAACACATCTATTTATATATATATATGTACATACAGCCCTATATATATATACATGCGTACACACACACACACACACACACACACACACATATATATATATATATATATATATTTATGAATAAGAATGACAATTGGAAAACTGGTAATTGCTGACGCGTTTCGTCCAATGTGGACTTTATCAAAGCAAAATACGAAAATGAAATTAAATGAACAAAGTAACTAATAAAACCAAAAACAGAATGTACCCAGCAACTGCAATGTAGAGAAACTCTATTTTCATATTTTTAACTGAAAAATATCGTCAGTAATTGTCACGTGTGGAGAATATTGTCATTATATCTGTGTTGATGTATTCAACCATTTTCTTTTGATTTTATGAATCTGTTGTGTATATTTGTTTGTAAGAGCATTAATTTTGTTAAGAAAGGTGAAATAGGGAAAAAACCTGGGCGTAGATTAATATTTGGGTAATTTACTATGGCGGCACTCTCCAGAATTTTCCTTCTGAGTGAGTTATTTTCTTTTTTTATGAGTGTAGCATTTTTAAAATAAAAATTATGGTTGAATTTATTTCTATGTATGACTAGTGCATTAGCTAAGTTGTTTTTTGTGAAAAAAAAATTGCCAAGTTCGTATTTGCCCTGATTTAAACTCGTTGAACGCCAGAGGCAAATTACCAAATCTGATTAATACGCCAGCTCGATAAGAGCCAACATAGGCAATAAAATATTTGTATAAGTTGATTCAGCGCTTTAAATGAAGTTTTAACATTGTTTTCACACTAATAGTATCACAGGGAATAACATTTTTGACGCACGGAGATAAAAAATATATCAGTGACAAGCACCAACTAACTCGAAGTTTGCATCATAACAAAAATTGCTTACGACGACATATTAGGTTGGTGCAAAAACAATGACGTAATAATGTCGTTTTTTGATGTTAAAAATACGTCAAAAAACGACGTTATTACGTCATTATTTTTGCACCAACCTAATATTGCGTGGTTGTCGGTGAGTGTATTAAAAAGACAAACCTTTTAATTTTTTCTCTTTCTTTTTAATTGAATCCACCCCCAAGAAATGCAGAAAACCACTAAGACACAAAGGGTGTGAAAGAATTAGAAAGCAGAAACATTATTAAAGAGCGAGAACAATAGAAGCGTTATAAGGAAGACAGTAGATAACCACAGACTTTTCATTTAAATTTTCGAAGATCAAAGTTTGCTGGAAAGCCTGAAGCCTGAAGTGTGTTCCACAAGCGAGAATTGCGAGAGAAGAAACTGTTAGCATATAACTTACAGATGCGTCAAGCCATTTCAATTGTAAATTGATGGGACTTTACTATCAATCTAGTAATGCTTTTAAATTCCTTAATTCCAGATACCATAGTGAAGAGCTCATCCAAACATTACCATGAAATTATTTACAGTGAATGCACAGTAAAGCTACTTTAAGGCGGTGGGAAATTGATTGAAACCGAGATACCAGATCAGGATCAATATAGTTGATTCTTGTTTGGATTTTTTCAGGAAACTCTAAATATGTAGCAGGAACACTGGACTATGTGTGACAGAAATATTCATATTGAAAGCATGTACAAACGTAGATTTATATATATATATATACGTGGCTTGACGATTGCATATAGCATGAAACAGACTGTCGCCTCTAAGTGTTGACTTCTATGTTCACTTTTATATTTACACACGCTCTATCTCTGATATTGAGCACTTTATTCCATAAATATAGCACACCTTAAGACTATATTTCTTTATATATATATATATATATATATATATATATATATATATATATATATATATGAGACATATTCTGGAGAGAAAATTGTAGGTCAGTGAATCAAATTTCTTAAAAGTTGACATAGCAATCGATTCTATATAGTCTTTCCACTTCATGCCAACAGAGAATGTTAGCCCGATAAGACACAAAGAGTCATTCACCTGGAGGTTAGCATTAGCCATGTTGATGGAAGGCAGAAAGTGGGCTCTCAGATGACTAATAGAAGACAGTTTTCTTTTGAAGGTGTTGAAATTGACAAGCCATTATTTGCCCCAGTTAACAACAGATTTTAGGTTATTTATGATATAAATCGCTAATTTAAACTTATCGAAGTGATCAGAATAACTTTCGAGACAGTAGTAAATGATTGGGTCATCAGCAAAGATACAAAGTTGAGAGCTGATGCTTGATTTTATTTGCTCTGTTTGTATAACGGCATATCAACGCCCTATGGATCATTTACTATCGACATTTAATTTTCTAGGGTAGCTTGAATTAATAAAAATATGATATGTTATTCTACTTTCACAGTTGAATACATGGTAGATGATACTCAGCTTTTGTGCATATAATGTTTGTGTGAACATTATTAATAGAAGCAGTAGATTTTATAAGCTCTCTTTTGAAATACAGTTTGATTCCTTTTAGAAATATTTGGATATTATATGCATTAATGTAATGAAATATGGTTCAATGTTTTTTGTTTGGTTGGTTGATTTCGTTTAGCGGCATATCAACTATTATGGGTTACTTAATGCCGAAATCTAAATGTTTTGAACAGCATTTTTTGACTTCAACTACAGATAAATTGTATTGTAGACAATTCTACTATAAAATGTACTGTTGGTCATTTTGCTATTAATTTTACTATAAATACGTATGGTTAATATATATTTTTGGTATTTATATAAAGATGAATTTTTATACTTTAATAGGGTTTGGTTTTTCCTTGAGGTTTCTCTATTTGCTATCACCTGGGTCAGCGTGTAACTGAGAATAGCAGTAATTAAGAGGTAGTTACACGCTCTTCCATATCTCCAATCTTCCTTTCAGTGGCATTTCTACCGGATTTAGTTTATCGACACACCCAGCACTGAAGGTAGATGCACTCAGGGAGGTTGTTAATGAAAATTAAGAACAAAATGCACCCAAGTATAGCCCACTGGAAGATACCCGTATTAGTATAAAAGGCTCTATACAGTGTCTGTTCAGGACTCTATTTCACATAAGGATGAATTATACTGTACAGTCGCTGGTGTGAGTAACTTTATGAAGTTACTTTTTCCGAGTTTTCTGATGAAAACACCCATAGAGATTGTCAGTAAAGATATAAAAACATATATTCGTATGTGTATTAATTTGCATAGAATTCAATAGTGCTCCAAGGAAAACCTAATATTTTTATCTAGTTTTGACCATCTCAGTCGTATTTAACTCCCTTGTATACAGTATTACTGAGTTTTCTAGAAATGGAGACAGTCTTTGTAAATTATGCTTGAACCAAGAAATTTTTATGTCAACATGTTTTACTGCCTTAAAATTCTGAACAGAGACTGATTATGACTTTTGATAGTTCTGCGTTTGGCGTCAGCTTCCTGTTATATATTTTGGTAAACGGAAGTGAAAAACTAGTCTAAACCACCTCAAGGACATTATCTGACGCGAATCGCGATTACGCAAATTGAGTCTAATATTTATTATCTTTGAGTGTATAAACAAGCAGTTAAATTTCCAAATGCTGTTGGACTGAAAAAAAACATCTGCCTATGAATCAGTATCTCATTAATGATGACGCCATATTTGCTGCTGTTGACTTTTTTTGGACCAACAGGATGAACAGTCTTCTTTGAACAGTCAGATGCCAGTTTACCTTGTGAAAAAACAACGCAGTGATTAATAAGAAATGAATTTAATGCATGTAAGATTTCACAGTTCTAGCATGATTCATCAAAATCAGACTATGAACTATTAACGTGGAAGGAAGTCACTTCAAACAAAACAACGAAAGAACTGCACAAACCCTAATCAGTTCGCCGGAACGGTGTAGCTATTTCTAATGTAATATTTTTATCTAGGTTTGACCATCTCAGTCGTGTTTAACTCCCTTGTATACAGTTTTACTGAGTTTTCTGGAAATGGAGACAGTCTTTGTAAATTATGTTTGAACCAAGAAATTTTTATGTCAACAAATGTTTTACTGCCTTAAATTTCTGAACAGGGACTTACTATGATTTTTGATAGTTCTGCGATTGGTGTCAGCTTGCTGTTATATATTTTGACAAACGGAAGGGAAAAACTAATCTAGCCCATCTGAAGGACATTATCTAACGTGGATCGCGATTACGTAAATTGATTCTAATCTTTATTATCATTGAGGGTATAAACAAGCAGTTAAATTTCCAAATGCTGATGGACTGAGTCGTTTACCTGCAGAGAACAACGTCACGTGATTTCCGCTTCTCCGAAGTCGTTACCCATTACATGTCGACTATAGTCTCCACATGAAAATTGTGATTACGGATGCGCAAATGAAATTCATGGAGGCTTAATTTCTTTACTTACTCGCTAAAAGATTGAATATTCCTTATTCGTGTAAAGATTCCCTATTCGTGTAAATCAATTTGAAACTGATGTCGGAGTTTTACCAGTGATTTATTCAAGAAATCTGCATTAAAAGGCATTAAACATGTCCAATATCTCCTGTGTCTAACATTGTCAAACCGAATACTCGGAACGGAAGGGCTTTTCACATCCTTGAATAAGGATTATCTTTATCTTTTCAGATTATCTTTAAACACGTTTCCTTCTGTCTTAAATCGCCTATCTCCGTTATAAAGAATGAGTCAGTATCAAACAACTTAGGTTTTTATACGAAATTCTCCCAATACATAGCTCAAAATCTATTCATGGTAGAGAGTTGCTGAATGAGGTATGATAATAAGAATAAAAAAGGGGTTGAAGGAGGTGAATATTATAAGAATAACAAGGAGAAATAGCAAGTGACCCTGGACTTGAAGATGTTAATATTTTAATGTTTTAGCGAAGCGCCCACCTGCAGTGTGTTTCAAAAAGTTGGAGTTAATAAGAAAAAGCTGTTTGAGTGGAGGTTCCTTTAAAAAGATCGGATGTAAAGTTTATAGGCTGACCATGATACGACCGCATCACGTTGAAACAGTACCCGTACGATCACCGAAGTTAGGCAACATCGAACCTGGTCTAGATGTGTGTTCGTTTGGGTAAGTATTAAAAAGATACCTAACTTCAGGAAGAGACAGCTGAAGTTTCTGGGACACATAGTGCGGAAGAACGGTCTGAAGTATCGGATACTCACGGGTCGAATATAAGGAAAGAGAGACAAGGTAAAACAATTCATGTCATACATAGTGGGCTTAAGCAAGTGGATGATAGAACGGGGTCTGAGGGAGGTAGCAGAGGGAAGGAACTTGCTGCATGATAGCCTACGTCCTGAAAGGACGTGGCACATAAGAAAAAGATGTTTGGATGTGGCGTGTGCTTTAATGGATAACGTCTACGAAATGGAAGTCTGAGAGCTGAGTTCCAATTCCCGCTGGATTCATTATATTCTATTATGCACAAATACCCCCGGAAAAGGTAGGAATCCAACTCTTCACCACCCAGCTATGGGTTAGTATGGGAACGGATTGTCGGTGATACTGGAAGCTTGAAGACCTGAGCTTGTACTTTGACATCCAAATTAGTCATCAACGCCATCATAAAGGAAACGATCGGCAAAGAAGAAATTAAATTATCTGATATGAGATAAAGCGCACGGCAACTAAAATAATTAAAATGACTTCTATCACCAAACTGTTATTATCACCAAAAATTAATTCTTACAAAATAAAAATAGTATCTGGCTACGAATAAAAATGATCTTATCAGCTTCTACTTCAACCACACTTCTAACAATAAATCTTGCATTATCATAGGTTTCTATTTGAGGGCATTAAGAATCTGCAGCCCCAAATATTTACCTAAAGAAGAAACATACATAGAAAACACATTCAAAAACCTACAATACCCAAGAAGGCTAGAAGAAAGACACAAATTACACAACCGAAACAAAAATAACATAATCCTAATAATAAATTGCATGAAAACAAATGTATTATTCTACCGACCATCTATCACTATCCAGAACAACTTATCCCTTCTAAATACTCTTACAATAGTCACAACAACTTCCAAAACAATTATGGCTATAATCAAATTCTCAAACATTAATAGCAATAATATTCCTGAAGCAGGTATTTATAAAATAACCTGCCAAAATTGTTCCTCCCAATATATTGGAGAAACAAGTAGAAATGTATAAAAACAAAACAAAAAAAAAATTAAACGTAAAAGAGACCTCACAAAAAACACCATAACTAATGCACTGGTCATACACAGAAATACATTCAGCGACAATTTTGATTGTAAAAATGCTACACTCATAAAAAAAGAAAATAACTCACTCAGAATTTCTTTCTGAGTGAGTTAATTTCCTTCTTTATGAGTGTAGCATTTTTAGAATCAAAATCCCCGAGAAAGCCGCCATTGAGTATTATCCAAATATTGATCTTTGCTCAGGTTTTTTTTCCAATATCAACTTTCCTAACAGAATTACTACTCCCCCAAGCAAACGTACGCAACTGTATCAAGAAATCAAAAAAAAAAAAAATGGTTGAATCCGTCAACTAAATAAAAACAATATTTCCACACGTAATAGTACTTGACGTAATTTTCAGTTGAGAATATGAATACAATAGCGTTTTCTAAATTCTTCTAGTTGCTAAGGACATTTAGTTTGTTGCTAATAGTTACCGTGTTTTCAATAAATTCATTTCATTTTTGCCTTGAAGAAGTCCACATTGGACGAGACACGTCGTCTAATAATACAGTTTTCCTATTGTCTTTTGCTATTATACATATTGACGTTTTCTACAGGTTAACTCTGAGAAAATGTTCATATAAAAGTAAGTAGACAAACCATTTGGTAGACTAAATGCAAGCAAGTGTACCAGAATACAACAAATGGTCGGTAAGCAGTTGCAATCCTATTATTCTACCGACTGTGGTGTCTACGTAATTTTATACCTTGGTTAGTCTATGAACTTTCTAGCCGACCCTCGTACATAACTGCATGTCGAGTCATAGCTATACAGGTATGAACTTAACGTGTGTAGCTCATCTGACCCTTTACTTTGTACATAGCGATTCTGATTCAATATTGTCCCTGTTTGAAAAAATTTGTTCAAGCGAAATGTAAATCAAGAACAGATTGAGCAACTAAAGCCCGGACATGACAGTGATATTCCACTTTATCCGAGGATTCGACAATCTGTCTTGGGTATTTCTAAGTCGGTCTGACCATTTATATGAATGGTAACAAATTATTGGCCGATGAATTGCAATGTGAAAAAAATCTCTCCTTAATTGCGGATTCAGTGAATTTCCAAAGAAATCCCAAAAAGGATACATGGAATCTACATAGAAAAAACACGCTTATTGGCATTGGGTATTACCGTGTGTATTGAAGACGCTTTGATCAGAGGTGCGTGTATTTTCAATAAATATTTCATTAATTTCTCTATGAATTTCTGGAACATGTAAACAATATTATTTATATTATTCGCATACGGGCTATTGGCCTCATCTTTGATGTTATCAAAACATTTACTTTGATGCGCTTTCCTGCCTGCCTCAAGTGTATGATGATCCACTTAACGTGCTCACACAGAAAAATAAGTAAACAAATGGTTTCAATATTTTTAATTTGCGGTAAACGTTACAAAATGCATATAATATTATTGCACGTGTGGTCTGGTGTTTCTGCTATGTATTTATAGATTATTGGTCAGTAAATATCTTTTTCACACATACACTGACACACACACACACATGTGCAGATAGATAGATAGATAGATAGATAGATAGATAGATAGATAGATAAAACGACTCAGAGTTTCATATGAGTACGCAATATTCAAGCGCTGGAAATATACTGACCGTTATGAAATTGATTTACAATTGTTTGTTAAAATGTGTTCATATTATTATTCTTGTCGTAAATTCAAATTATTTTTTAAATTATTTAAAATAATATATTTTTTATTGATTTTCAGTTTTTCGAACTTAGGAATTTTACTGATATAACAGATAAATTATTAATTCAAATATCATAGACAACAATAAAATGAACATGATGTCTTAACTCCCTATACCACGGCGAGAACACGAATTTCATAACGCTTAACGGTCAGTGAGTATCCTGTACCAGAAGATTGCCTATTCGCATAAAGCTCCGCGTCGCGCAATCGATTTGTGATATTAAGTATGTTCACTAATATAGCACTGTTATATAACATTGAGTCCTGTTTTCACAACAACTAAGAAAAATATAAGCACATGTAAATATGTACGTATACGTATAATTCTTTCATCATGCCCATATATATATATATATATATATATATATATATATATATATATATATATATATATATATATATATATATATCTTTGTCCACCAGCTGATGAGATGCTTATGTTTAGGCATCGAAACAAATATGTATTTTTATAGTGATTACTTGTTTGTTCGTATGTAACAACTTATAATAAATAACTATTTCTTCTTCTTTTGGTATTGAGCCCGATTTAAATTAAAGTTATGTACGTTTGATTTTATATTTTTCTCTCGTTCTCATTATATATATATATATATATATATATATATATATATATATATATATATATATAGGTGACTATACTCGTTTCGAAAAACCCTCGAATTTTTGATTTGCCAATAATCAAATCAATCAAGGGAGAAAAAATTTTTTTAAAAAAGAAAGAGCTAGAAAGATGAAAGTCTGTCGAAAAAAATCGCAGAGATACAGGTTTGAAGCCCCCCCCCCAAAAAAAAAACCGAGACGAGTAAATAACTAACAAAGGAGATCAATACAACAGTAGTTGATTATCGCCTAGAAATATGCTGTTTCTCTTTTGCCCCTTTAGCCAGCTTTCACTGACGATCTGCTTGGGTGAAACCCGGGTAGGTTTATCTGGCTCACTAGGTTTACCTATATATATATATATATATATATATATATATATATATATATATATATATATATATATAGAGAGAGAGAGAGAGAGAGAGAGAGAGAGAGACAGAGATTAAAGAAAAAAACGTTGGTTTAGGCAAGGAAGAACTTATAAAAACCTAAGTCTTATCCAGACAAATTCAGAATGCCAGAATTAAAAAAACAAACAAAAAAAAACATACAGTTGTGCAACTACACACAAAACGACACTTGAAAACAAATGTAACAAAAATCTAAAGTACTCGGGAAAAATAGACTAAAATAAATTTTAATATGAATTTTGGCAAATTCACCGAAAACCAAAACAACTTCAAAATTAATAGACAAAACTTGTTCATATTATCTATAATTAAAGTTGGAAAGAATTCTTGCTGCCGCAATACACCTTATATATATATATATATATATATATATATATATATATATAGGAAGTGACCGTATGAATAAATAATTTAGACTAGATTTATTTAATTTTATTTTTGAATACGATCCTCACATATTCACGGACAAGCTTCTTAGTAACGTTACTAAATGAAGAGAGAAAATAACCATGTTGATATATATTCATTTATTCCGAGTACATTCAACATAAGTACAATGTCATCATCAGGTTGTGGTTTTTTTTCTACGACAAACATTGTTGTATTCATCATTTATCTAAGATAAAATTGATGTGTTCTTCTAAAACTTAATTTTTTTAACTGTGAAGTGAAGAAGTGTAAGGTTATGCAAACGTCAGGGAATATAACTAAGTTATGAAATGTCCAAATGTTGTTCTTTTTTTACATTTAAAACTATTAGTTAAATCATAAAAATTTTTAAACTATCAGTTATTTCCTATTAATTCCCCTGTGCAAGTTCTCCGCTGCATTAACCGGGTATTGAATTCACTCAGTGAACTTTGGGTCCTGTCACTAACCAACGCCTTTATACACTGTGACATGTGTCCTTGAGGACATCTGTGTATGAATTCCAGTGTATGAATTTATGGGTATTATAAACCTAATGTCTTCAGCCTCATTTTTTATCAGTGCTCATATGGCAAATTTTTGCTATTACCATACATGTTTTTTCCAGAGCTCATATTGCAATCTTTGTTGTAATCATTGCTTTTCTCTGGCACTCCTTATTACTGGTTCCCATATTGTATTCATTTCTATGATTGGACGGCTCAGGAGATTTTAGTGGCCTAGCGTATGTGCTGATTCCTTATGTTTACGAATTTTCAATGGTGCTCTTTTTCTATGATCTCAACCTGATCCCACAGAGGCAGTGATCTGGTCAGCCAGGCTTGATTTTTCCACTTCCCCTTGTTAGAGCTTTCTGGTGTTCTTGAAGCCTTACCTTAAGGGGTGACCTGTCACACCTTTATATTTCTTTCCGCAGCTGCACGGGATAGCGTACGCAGAGTCTTTAGTCATGATCTCATCTATGGGGTGTCTTACTGGGGAAGTGTTGTCAAGCTTTTGAAGATTGTCTTGATGTTATATGGACCGCATATCGTTTCTATTTTCTCTGATAACCCCTTCACAGAAGGCAGGCAGACTGTTTTCTGAGTGTTGTTGTCCTCATCTTGTACACGCCTATCCCAGTTTTTGGGGGGCTGCTGCCATGTACCCAGGATAGTTGTTACATTGTAGGTAACTACTTATACTGACCAATTCTTTATCTAATGTTTTACATATATATATATATATATATATATATATATATATATATATAATATATATATATATATATATATGTTTACATATATATATATATATATATATATATATATATGTATATGTTAACAAATGTAAAACATTTATTTAAAAATTAAAACATATGTTTATATATATATATATATATATATATATATATATATATATATATTATGAATTATTCCCTTTGCTTATTTGACAGGGAATTTAATATATGATGACTTCATATTATATGTCTATTAAATAAAATGATACTCCAATAGGAATGTAACCTCTATCACGTTCTAAATTAGGCAGCCACCTGCAGATATAGGTATATACCTATATGCATATTTGAATTGTGGGATTGCGACGCCATATTTCAATGCCGATAATGTTTTCAATTTTATATAATCCCTAAGATACATTAAACGCATTAAATGAAAATAAAAAAAAAAATCGGTAAAATGGTTGCTCAAGTCAGTAGGTGAGTTTGCTTAAATGAAGCCATATATAGTTATCAATAGTATACTTTTACTCTCGACATTTCTCTAGTTTTCACTGTTTCATTTTAGTATCAGTTGAATTCCTAAACAAATATGAATGTGAGCCAAATTTCGAACTGATACGCAAATAAAACTTATATATTGAAAAACATTCCACTCAGTTGCTTCCGAGTCTGTCAGATGGTTATCTTATATATATATATATATATATATATATATATATATATATATATATATGATTTCAAGACGAGGATTATCTCAAATCCTCCTAATAATTCCTATCACTTATATATATATATATATATATATATATATATATATATATATATATATGTGTGGCCTGACGATTGCATATAGCATGAAACAGACTGTCGCCTCTAAGTGTTGACTTCTATGTTCACTTTTATATTTACACACGCTCTATCTCTGATATTGAGCACTTTATTCCATAAATATTGTTTATATATATATATATATATATATATATAATATATATATATATATATATATATAGAGAAGAGAGAGAGAGAGAGAGAGAGAAATTTGGATCTAATCGGCTCCCATTCCCCACTTCAATGTATAAATATTCTTAGGAGATAGAAACTTTATATTGCGAAAACACTGGATGTGAATCTATATATATATATATATATATATATATATATATATATATATATCCACTCGGAATTTCATGCACAAGGAATGTTCATACTCAGCACGGGAAGATTGCGTTGTACATGAAAGTCCGCGTTTTTATATATATATATATATATATATATATATACATATATATATATATATATATAGAGAGAGAGAGAGGGAGGGAGGGAGAGGGAGAGAGAGTGAGTGAGAAAGAGAGAGAGAGAGAGAGGTGTGTGTGTATAGCAAAATTGTCCAAGTCAAGTAGAAGCAAAATTGACCAATTTTTAAATGAATCTGGAACAGTTGTCTCTTATAAATGATCAAAAATTACTGGAATTCTCCAAGTTTTTTATAGCACTATTGGATTCTCCTTTGAACAATAAGAATGTATTTAGTTGAAATGATGATCCCACGTGCTGTTGTAACCTCCTGATCCAAGTTTTAAATTAAGACTTTTAGCCAACTGATATCATTTGTCGTAAGTATTAGGTTGGTGCAAAAATGATGACGTAATAATGTCGTTTTCTGACGTTAAAAAATACGTCAAAAATGACATTATTACGTCATTATTTTTGCACCAACCTTATATCACTGAAATAATCCTTTGCGATATTTATTTAGAGAGAGAGAGAGAGAGCAGGTTAAAATTGTTTTGTTTTATTTTCACACCGTCTTCTCAAATGAGCGGTGGAGAGAGGAAAAAGACCATTTATCCCTTCAGTAATGGTACTAAGATTCATACTCTGGGTTACATTTTCAAAGTTCATTCAAG
>OZ010609.1:50345603-50348137 GCA_963932145.1 Acanthosepion lycidas | reverse complement strand
ATCGATTTAGCTCTGTTCAACCAGGTTCGATACTGGTTAGCTAGCTCGTTTTTTCAGGTTTCACTTTCTATTATCATCATGAATGGGTTTGAACTTTTATATTATTTCAATAATATTCAATAATACTTCAATAATATTCAATAATACTTCAATAATACTCCAATAATATTGAATATTACTTCAATAATACTTCAATAATATTCAATAATACTTAAATAATTCTTCAATACTATTCAATAATACTTCAGTAATGTTCAATAATTCTTCAGTAATATCAATAATACTTCGCTAATTTTCAATAATACTTCAATAATATTCAATAATACTTCAATAATGTTCAATAATACTTAAATAATATTCAATAATAATTCAATAATATTCAATAATTTCAGTACTTCAGAAAGGAAATACATTCTTGTCACTAAAATTCAGTAGCCAATCCAGTGAGAATTAATTCTACGCTTTTCACGATTGTACACTTTCCATCAGAATTTTTTTCTTTTCATCATCTTTGCCAACTATTCTATGGTCTCTGGATAATACTTGATATTCTTCTCATTATTATTATTATTATTATTATTATTATTATTATTATTATTGTTTTTATTTTCTTTGCTTTCTGGCGTTTACACATTTCTTTCCGGGTCCCACCCAGGGACCTAAGTTTAGAAATGGCATCATGACACTTTTCACTGACAAAAAAAAAAAAAATAAAATAAAATAAAATAATTACATAGATAGAGCCCTTCGTAAAGTGTCAGAACAATTTTTTGTATCTCCTTGAGGCATGGGCTTCCAGGAATCCCTGTAATTAGTCTACTGCAATCTTTTCCAACCAGTCCTAGAGCTCCAACTACAACAGGGATTGTTGATGTTCCCATATGCCACATTTTCGAGACCTCTATTTCAAGGTCCTTGTATTTTGACAGCTTTTTGAATATCTTCAAAGATACATTGCAGTCAGCAGGGACTGCCATATCAATAAGGAGGCACCGTTTTTGTTTGTGGTCTTTAATAACAATATCTGGGCGGTTGGCCTTGATTGTTCTGTCAGTGTGAATTGTGTAGTCCCATAGAATTGTAACAGGTCCTATCTCTGGGTGGTGTTGGTACCAGTTTCTTTCAGTTTCCTTCCCGAAGAAGTTGCAGATTTTCCAGTGCAGATATTGGCCCACTCTGTCATGTCGGGTTTTATATTCAGTGGGTGCCAACATCGTGCAACCTGATACAAGATGATCAATCGTTTCTGGATATTTATCACAGAATCTGCATTTTGGGCTGACACAATATTTTAGTATATGTGCTTGATAATTCCTAGTTAGCAAGCATTGGTCCTGTGCAGCAAGGATAAAACCTTCAGTTTCCGCTTTCAACCCTGCACTGCGTAGCCACTGATGGGTACGGGTTTTGTCTACATCAGCTTGGTTGATACGGGCAGAGTATTGGCCATGAAGTGGTTTATCTTGCCATCGCTTCTGTATCTAGTCGGTTGCATTCGTCTTTGCTGTCTTTTTTAAGTATTTTGCAGTTTCAGCCGGTGTATTGTGCTGTAGTTGCATCTCTACGCCCATTTGAAGCTCCAGTTTGAATTTGTTGGCTTCTTTCATTACGGAGTAAAGACGCTTACTACTTTCATGTTCCTTGACGCATACCATCATCCAGTCTTCTGTAGTTTCCAAGTATCTTTGGAGGGCAATTGTTGTAGTTTTGTAGGACAGTTCTAGTTGAACTAATCCTCTTCCTCCTTCGGATCTGGGCACATACAGACGATCAACATCAGCTTTGGGATGATGCATGCAATAGCAAGTGATTATTATTGTCTTTGATTTCTTTTGTATATACATTACTTTTCGAGTGCCAAGCCGAGATCTAAGGTTAGAAATGGTTTCATGACAGTTTCCACGGGTCAACTTTTGTAAAAATAACGCAAGATCATAACATTTTACATGGACAAAGCTCTTACTCATGTGTGAGCTGTACTTGTTAGTTCAATTATTTCGTATTTTGAAGGTGAGTCTTACTGGGTAGTTTATCGGAAACATATCCATTCGAGGGCTCCAAATGAAACTAGAATTATTGGTGTTCACATGTTTCATATTTTTAGATTTCAAGACCTGGTATTTCGATAGGCTTTTGAAGATCTTCACAGATACATTACATTCTGCAGGAAATGGCATGTCAATAAGAAAACTGATTCTGTTTTGGGGTCGTTGATCACGATGTCTGTGCGATTGGAATTGACTGTTCTGCCTGTGTGTTTTGTAAAATCGCAGAAAATCTTTACAGGTCCAATCACTATCACCGAGTCTGACTCTTTTGCTTCTTCTTATTATTAATCATTCGTCCACCCAAGAAGGGTGATAATGCTACTAAGACGAAAGAGGTTACTGGGTGAGACAGAATGAGATGTCTTTAGTGAGGAGAAAGAACAATAAAGAACAAGTTTCATAAATATATATCTTAACCCCGTGGCCCGATTTTTGCACTAACCTATATATATATATATATATATATATATATATATATTGTTTATG
>OZ010609.1:50283103-50340603 GCA_963932145.1 Acanthosepion lycidas | reverse complement strand
ATATATATATATATATATATATATATATATATATATATATATATATATATATATATATATATATATATATATATATAAACACTCCCGCACAGACACGCACGCTGTTATATTTCTTTTTCTGTTGTTGTTTGAATTGTTTTCGTTTTAGTATTCTAATTTGAACATCCGCGTTTTTTTTTAGGTCAGAATTCTATATTTCTTTTTATTTTCATTGAATATTTTAAAGCTACTAGAATTTATTGAAATACTTTTATATATAAGTAGCATTTGTGCAAAACCTTAGGTGAGTGGTTAGAATTTTTGTTAATGTATATCGTTTAGTTTTTAACGTTTTTGGTATGATTTGTAGTTTCCGTTGTTTAGGCAGAATGGGAAATCTAAGAAATTTGCTATTTTTTTATTCGATTTTATATCTATTGCAAATCATAGAGTTTATGATTTTTTATTACTTCATGTCTAATTTTTATGGATGTTCTGCCGTTACAGTTTCTTAGAAGGAACAGACCGACGTCCCTATATATACCTATATCATTTTGTTAATAATATGTGTTAGTTTATTGAAAAAATCCGTAAAGATATTCCAAAAAAGACTAAGACACTGCGATTATTTTTTATATTATATTTTCTTGCATGCGTATAACTGTTAATAATATTAATTGTGATCACGGCCACAGTTTTCCTCGATAATGGCTAACAGAATATCCGAAAATGCTAGGATACAAAGACCGCACTTTCCTTTTTGAAAATCTATCCCCAAAAAAATTGATCCCAGTATTAACAAAGCTGGACACAAGATTGATTACTACAAAAATGCAGTATATATATATATATATATATATATATATATATATATATATATATATATATATATATATATAATGTATATATATATATATATATATATATATATAATGTATATATTTGTCTGACGATAGCAAAAAGTGTGAAAGCCGGACCACAAACTCACATCAATGTAACTAGATACGTTGGCTCTGTCATATATATATATATATATATATATATATGTGTGTGTGTGTGCGTGCGTGTGTATATATATATAATATATATATATATATATATGGTGGAATAATGAATAGCGGCTCGGATTGAGGGATCGCAGGCGAGTTCATTGCATTCACTTCCATGCTGATAAAATTAGGACACGTATAAATCAATCTCTGCTTCCCCGAGACCTGCGTAAAAAGGATTCTATAGCGTTGGGTGTCGGACGGTCTAGGAGAAGGACAAATGTGAATTCAACGTCGCTTGGGGACCTTGTATCATAACCGGTTGTGTGTATTCGGCTCTTCCAAAAAGTATGGTTGGTTCTGCACAATCTTTCACCTTTATAGACAAATGATATGTGCCAGCACTCTGGTTTTTGGTACTAAGAACTGAGCTGCTTGACCCTCATACGTCGAAAACAACAGGATAGTTATATATATATATATATATATATATATATATATATATATATATATATAATAATTTTTTTTTTACTGATCGTGTTCCTGTTTTATACGTTTTATCTTATTCTTTTTTTGTAATTCATGTACTGATTATTTTACGAATTCTTGTGCATAATGAAAAAATATATGGTATAAAGCATTGATTAATCTATATCAGAAGAGTGGAATAACTTTTTCATCAATGCAGTTTTTAAGAATTTTTTTTCTCTTTCTGTGGGGATGTGCAGATATTAATAATTGCATTGATAAAATCGCTGAGAAGACGGAACGTGTCGGCTAAGATAAGTTTTCCTTTTGTCATTATTCATATTGTCATTTTACTCTACCTGAAAAACTTTAGACATTGTCGACATGAAAAACAAAAGCGACACTTACACTTAACTAGAAAATGCAAACAATTATAAATATCCGCGCATTCCTACAGATATATATATATATATATATATATATATATATATATATATATATATATATATATATATATATATAGAACTCGGAAAAAATTGCATTGAAAAAAATGTTACTGCTCAATGTTCACCTTAAATTAATCAAAACTTCAGATCTTATTTCTTCAGTATGCATAAGAATTCCCAAAAATCCTCGGCAGATGTAATAGAAGATAAAGAATCAATACTTTTTGATAAGGCATACAAAAGCGGAAATGATCTTCATAAATACGAACACCGTAAATATATATATATATATATATATATATATATATATATATATATATATGTGTGTGTGTGTGTGTGTCTCTGTGTGTGTGCGTCATTGTGTGGGTGCGTGCGTGTAAATATATGGCGATGTCAAAGATAATATGAAACCAAAAATGCTGCCAGTCAATGGTATACACAGAGAAAAGACATTATAGTCAATATATATGTGTGGCTGCGTGCGTCTGTCTGTGTTTAAGTATGTGTTATATATATATATATATATATATATATATATATATATATATATATATATATGTATGCGTGTATATATGTAAATATATGTATGGGGATATATGTATTTATATATATGTGTGTATACGTATATATATATATATATGTGTGTGTGTAAATGTATATATGTATATATATATATATATATATATATATATATGTGTGTGTATATATGTATATATATATAAGTGTGTTTGCATATATATATATATATATATATATATATATCCGTGTATCTGTATATACGTATGTAAGTATATATATATATATATATATATATATATATATATATATATATATATATATATATATATATATTAGGTTGGTGCAAAAATAATTTCGTTTTCTAACATATGTTACTATGTGAGAAAACGAAATTATTTTTGCACCAACCTAATATATATATATATATATATATATATATATATGTGTGTGTGTGTGTGTGTGTGTGTCTGTATATATATATGTATATATATATATGTGTGTGTCTGTATATGTATATATGTGTGTGTGTGTGTATGGGTATATATATATATATATATGTATATATATATATATATATATGTGTGTGTTTGTATATACACACACACACACACACACACACACACATATATATATATATATATATATATATATATATATATATATATATATATATATATATACATATATATATATATAAATCTTACTGCACTATAATATCTATAAAAATATATGACTCCTTAATCTTGGCTCGTTAATCTCTACACGACGTTTCTTATCGTTTTCAGCTGAAACAATAAAGCATCTTTTAAACCGTTAATCTTTCAAGTTGTTTATAGGACCAGAAATTCATTCGACTCAAATTTTAAAGCCTCTTTGATGTCTTTTCAAATGTCTCATGACCATTATACGCTTACTTTCAACCTCATTAAACCGACTAATGTTTTCTGTTTGAAACTTTCTGCTCCATTTTTTGGTTTATTCACGTTTGTTTTATACACACACACACACACACACACACATGTGTGTGTGTGTGTGTTTGTGTGTAGTTTCGTATGTGTGTGCGTGTGTGTGTGTAGTTTCGTATGTGTGTGCGTGTGTGTGTGTAGTTTCGTATGTGTGCGCGCGTGTGTGTGTAGTTTCGTATGTGTGTGTGTAGTTTCGTATGTGTGTGCGTGTGTGTGTAGTTTCGTATGTGTGTGCGTGTGTGTGTGTAGTTTCGTATGTGTGCGCGCGTGTGTGTGTAGTTTCGTATGTGTGTGTGTAGTTTCGTATGTGTGTGCGTGTGTGTGTGTAGTTTCGTATGTGTGTGCGTGTGTGTGTTTAGTTTCGTATGTGTGTGCGTGTGTGTGTAGTTTCGTATGTGTGCGCGCGTGTGTGTGTAGTTTCGTATGTGTGTGTGTAGTTTCGTATGTATGTGCGTGTGTGTGTGTAGTCTCGTATGTGTGTGCGTGTAGTTTCGTATGTGTGTGCGTAGATACAACAGATTCTGTTCTCTACACCACACTACTGGAATTGGAAGTTTAAATCTTTTTCTTGGCCTCATTCTATGACAATGCTTTTGAACTGCGTTGAATCATTTGTCTAAAATTATTACTGACATTAAGTTTTAAAATACCTCATAAAAATAATTTACGTTCTTTTTTTTCCAAAGCATTAGTTCTTTAATTTTTTATATAAAACTCACATGGAGATAAAATTATATAGTTTCATTCGAAAATATAACTATTAACATGAAAACATTAGTATTTGAAATCAAATATAAAAAAAAAAAAATGCTTACAGCAGGATAATAGATCTAAAGGAAATATTTTATATGATCAGATAAAAAAAAAAGAAAGAAATGCAACTTCAATAATCTTTTAAACATAGTATCTCCATTTTTAATATCTGATTGTTGGTCCACGATTCTTCATCATGTGACGCCATGCCCCTATTTAAATAACTGATGTGATATATTTTAGTAGAGACCATCGATTTATCTTACCCCTGACGAGTAGATCTGTGTTTACGAACCTCCGAGTCGGAACAAAGTCTTTGATCATTTTATTTCTCACATTTTTATTCTCTATCTCTGCCATTGGCTCATAATTATATCGATCCGATCGCCATGCTACACAAACAAGAGATCCAATCATGTCTGTCAGACAATTTCTGTGATCACATCACGCCTTACATCTGGTCTCCTAACTCCCTAGACTGCAACCCCCTTAATTATTATGTGTGGGGCGCAGTTTAGCAAGAGACTAACAAAACCCCCTGTAACACCAATGATGCATTGAAGGCAGGATTTTTGATAGCATTCACCAACATAAAGAAGGTGACAATACCCGAAGAAATGTAGTGGATTCTGATGTCTTCTGGAGGCCGTTGTTGAAGCCAATGTTGATTTTTATTGAACAACTTTACTGTTCACTATATCAAAATATTCTTTGTCAATTTAACCATCGCACCCTCTATATATTACCGGGTATTATAGCAAAACTTCCAAATCGTGCAACGTCATTATTATCCATCATTCAGAATGTTTAATATCTAAAAAAAAAAAAGCATTATTCTATTTTATTTTTCCGGTTTTCCGATAATACGTTGAATTATCTTGACATCATTCGTGTAAGTCTCAACTACAAACCCTTTGAGTTCTTCTGCTAAATAGAGATCAGGTAAAAATTATTTTTTGTGTTAGACACGCTGTCTTCGCAACTGAGCAATGGTAAGAAGAAAAAATATATAATTTAGGCCTTTCTGGTAATAGTAGGTTGGTTAAAAAATAATGTCGTTTTTTGACGTATTTTTTAACGTCAAAAACCGACATTATTTTTGCACCAACCTAATAGTACCAACATTCATACTGCAGCTTCCATCTTCAAAGTCCAATCAAGAACCATCAGGGGAACGCTGAATAAGTTTTAAAAAGAGGGAAAGGTAGAGAAGAAAAATAGATCAGGAGGACACAACAGGAAGAAGGATCAGTATTTCAACTTTGAGCTAAAGCGATCAATTAGAAAAGATCCAAGTGAATTGATGAGACGTTTGGCACGTGAGAGAAGAGATTTCAGCGAGATACGAATACACTGTCTTAATGGCGAACCTTTAAAGAATGTAGTACGTGGTTTTACTTAGAAAAGTCTGATGAATATATGTAAATAAGAAGAATGTAGTTAACTGGCTAGCTAGATTTACAGATATTAGGTTGGTGCAAAAATAATGACGTAATAATGTCGTTTTTTCACGTTAAAAATACGTAAAAAACGACATTATTACGTCATTATTTTGCACCAACCTAATAGATAGATAGATAGATAGATAGATAGATTGATAGGAAGGAACAGCAGAGAGGAAAATGGATCAGAAGGTCACAACAGGAAGCGGGATCATCATTTCAACTGAGAACTTTAAAATGTCAATTAGAAAAGATCCAACACAGTTCTTAAAACGTTTGGCATGTGAGAGTGGAGTTTCGGCTAGATACGAATAGAGTGTCATAATGGCGAAACTTTAAAGAATGTGGCACGTAGTTTTATTTACAAAAGTCATATGAATATATGGAAATAAGAAAAGGGTAGTTAACTAGGTAAAATTTCATAATTGAATCAATTAAGTTGTCAGATCCTCATACGTCTAAACCGACAGGAGAGTCAATTATATATATTAGGTTGGTGCAAAAATTATATCGTTTTTTGACGTATTTTTTAACGTCAAAAAACGATATTATTTTTGCACCAACCTAATATATATATATATATATATATACAATGATACATATATATATATATATATATATATATATATATATATATATATATATATATATATATATATATATAGTTAAAGATACAGAGCCAGACAAACCAACGAAGGTATCATCTAAGTGGATCGTCAGGGAAGGCTAGCTAAAAAGGTAACAAAAGAACGGAATATCTATAGTCTATGAGCAAAAAAGCATAACCACGTGACCAAACAAAAAAAAACCCAGCGGGGTTGGTGCCGGGGGAGAACCATGTATTCAAATCGAGATAAAACAACAAAAAAATGGGGGATAGGGAGAGAAAATCGGACAAGTATAATTTCTTAAACTTATAAGATTATTACTACTACTACTACTACTAGTAATATATATATATATATATATATATATATATATATATATATATATATATATATATATATATATATATATATATATAAGCAGGATGTCTGTTTTTGTGTTTGTAACAAATGCACGGCCGCAATTTTCGACGGATTTGCACCAAAATTTACATGCACATGCTCCAAGGCCAAGATCGACTTTACATTTCTCAACTCCCATCAATAATGGAAATTATCGATTTTTTTCATGCTTCTACTGCAGTTTTCATGTAATTTAGCCATTTTCTATAGCTGGCTCCCGCGAATAGGCAGGAAGATTCTACTGGCCAGTGTGAGAGCCAACAGCTGACTGACACGAATGTTAACTAGCAAGCAAGCATTAAAAAAAATCGATAGCTGCATTCGTCACAAGTAGGAAAAAATTAAATCTGCATGGCACTTTCCTTCAATTAGCTCAACGTTGATTCTGATTCCGCAGAACTGTGTTAGATGTGAAAAAGTATTCGTTAACATTCTTTTTTCATTTGGTTTTTCCAGTTACGAGTCCTTTTTTAAAGCTTTTTTTTTGTGTTCATTTTGTTTAGTTCTTTTTTCGTAACAGATTTAATGCTTAGTATAGAGCTTAGAAAAAATTCGCAGCGTGAGATAGGCAAGAAGTAAGGCATGTAGCAACATCAGCACGGCAAAGGGCACTCCTTTAAAGGCAAAGAAGGACAAAAATACTTTAAGTCAAGTGATAGCGATTGGTGTATGAGTCGTACGATTTTTGAATCAAGCACGGGCAACGCCGGGCCATGCTGCTAGTATATATATATATATATATATATATATATATATATATATTTCCCCTTTTTAGCAAGATTAATGCTCGACAAGCGTACATATAAATTTTAGATGATAATAGAATTCTTTTCATTTTTCGTTTTCATTCAAAATACTCAAATTTTAGGAATGCGTTTTGAAAGTGTCGCCCATTTGACGACAACGTGACCATGCTTAAACGGAAAGCTGATCATTTTCAGTTATCTGTTTTGGATAAGTCTTGTTTTATGTCCATCGTCTTTGTCATGTTGAACTGATTATGTTAATTGTATTTTAATGAATATTGTCCTGAAGAAGGTTTATTAAACCGAAACGTCAGACGTTGACATTTCATTCATATTAAAACAACGTAATTGCATTTTTGTTTGTTTTTTCCAAATATTTTTCTTCATTCTGTCGGATTTATATCCATTTATATTTGCTTACATATATATATATATATATATATATATATATATATATATATATATATATATAGAGAGAGAGAGAGAGAGAGAGAGAGAGAGAGAGAGAGGGAGATATGTACATATGCGTGTTCGTCTCTGTATATAAGGATGTCTGTATAGGTGCAAATTTGAAGAATGTGGTACTTGTTTTTATTTAGAAAAGACTATGACTATACGTAGGTGCAGAGATTAGTGGGATGATGTCCACTAAGTAAACATATCTGTGTGTTCGTGTGTATAAGCGTAGATAGGTAGGTATGTATGCGCATAATTTCATATATAAACATGTAGTTGCATTTACGAAAACGCAATAGAACGATAAATGCATGAACAAAACAAACATAGACACAAATTCTGAAACAAACGCATTCACTGAAATGAACAGAATTTAAAAAAAAAACATATAATAAAGGGAGGTAATGGGAGGAAAGCTGCAATCAATGTCTGTAGAAAAGATAATGAAATAATATTTAACCACAAAGCCCTAACATGATGGAAAGGAACGAATATTTATTGGAAATAAAGATGAAGAAACAGCGAAAAGCTTAGCGGGGAAAAAAAACGGACAACAGACGATAAAGTAAAATCGTTTAAACAGTGTGCAGCGAGGAAATGCACGAAATTTGTTTCAGGGGGTGGAAAGCTGAGGCAGACTGAGAAGAGGGATAAATTTATATTAGAAAAGCCGGAAAAAGCCCGCTTTGCATAAACGTGACACGAATGCAGATTCGAGTGAAGTGTTCCTATTGCTTTATTCGGAACATCAATTCAACATTCTGTATATGATCCACGTTCTTGCCCAGAACATGCTCAAGGACACATGCGTCGGCTTATTTTGATGTGCGCTTTTTTTATCATTTGATCCCTTCCTTTACGATTATATCCTCGTAGAATTTATCTCTTACACTGGCGCTCATATATATATATATATATATATATATATATATATATATATATATATATATATATATCAAAGTATCTCACACTTTCCTCCATCCCTCTCTCTCTTTTTAGATATATGTATATATATATATATATGAATATTTCCCCCTCTCGCAATCTATCTATCTATCTATCTATCTATATATATATATATATATATATATATATATATATATATATATATATAACACATTCTTCCTAGCTCTCTCTCTCTCTCTCTGTATATATATATATATATATATATATATATATATATATATATATTATATTTATACACACACACAGATATATAAATATATATATATATATATATATATATGAATATTTCCCTCTCTCGCAATCTATCTATCTATCTATCTATCTATCTATATATATATATATATATATATATATATATATTTATACACACACACAGA
Source organism: Acanthosepion lycidas (assembly GCA_963932145.1). NCBI lineage: Eukaryota > Metazoa > Mollusca > Cephalopoda > Sepiida > Sepiidae > Acanthosepion > Acanthosepion lycidas. The sequence goes on along the minus strand of OZ010609.1, from coordinate 50,331,490 downwards.
TATATATATATATATATATATATATATATATATATATATATATATATTTAGATCTAAAATAATAAAATCTTTCTTACCCGACTCATTTCACATCGAAGGAAAGAATCCCATCCTCTGTCAATCACAAGGATTTTCCTAAAATTTCCAAAATACACCCACCTTCATAAAAAATGTTATGCTACTGTCATCAATAAATAACAAAAGAATAAAAACAATCGGCAAAATTTTATTAAAACTTTTTGATTGTAAAAGATAGAAATCGACGATACTGAACCAATAGTCAGCGATGAAATATTACGACTCAAAATGCATTTAAAAAATTACGGTAGCTTCCTAAAAAGAGAAATGTTACGCTTATATATATATATATATATATATATATATATATATATATATATATATATATATATATATATATCGTACAGTAGGAATTAAGAATAAAAAACAATTCCTGTTGTATGTAATTGCTTTGTTTCAATAAAACATTAAGCGCTCTATGTGAATCAGTTTCAATATTTTATATTATATTAATAGAATTCACTTAGATTTTATAACAACATACCATTACCTCTCTCTCTCTCTCTCTCTCTCTCTATATATATATATATATATATATATATATATATATATATATATATATATATATATATATATAAATATATATATATATATATTTGTGCATTTAGGCAGCAATCTATTTTCATGCACGTTTCATTGGATACGACAGACAAGATGCTTTTATTTAGTGTTTTATACAATTTCTCTTGCGATCTAATATCTTTATTTTTATTTTCAGATGACAAATTATATAAATATTGTCCATATGTTCTTGTTATCCAAGCACTTCCGGCTATACATTTAGCCATTTTCAAGGATTAAATATTTTAACTGTTACATAAGATATAGTTTGTTGTATTTATGCTTTATAAAATGTTTTCATTTTTGAAAACACGGTCAACATATTTTGTCCATGTTCGTAGTTAATATTATTAAGTGTATATTTTTTTTTGTGGGGGGGTTCCTTATTAAGGCTTATATCATTTTTAACCATTTCTTGCGTGTAAATGTTGCTATTAGTGTTGTCAACAAGTATTTTACGAATAGTGTCCGCTAGGTCTCCATGAATATTTAAATGAGATCTAATTGAGCTATGGTCAGAAAGGTGTAGAGTGAGTCTGCTTGTCAAACATGTTGTAGTGTGGCCACTATAATTATTTACGAATTTTGATCGATCAGGAATACAATTCCTTAATAGGGATTTAAATTCATGAATGATATTTGTACTTTTAATTTTGTTCTAAGCGGTGAATTATTATTTTTAAATATAAGTTTAGAGGTTTTAAATTTTTTTAATAAATAATTAATCTAATTGCTTTGCTATTGTCAACTGGTTATATATATATATATATATATATATATATATATATATATATATATATATATATATATGCGTATACCTACGTTCACCTACACCCACATATAAGTATTTATGCCAATACAATGCATTACATTTTACTAATATAAAAATTTTTTGTGATAATTGGCTAGATGCGAAAGTGTCTCGTCAGTATTCTCATGATTTAGTGGCGAACTATTCTTGCTTGGTAAATTTTCTGAACTTGGAATTGTTTTCGCCGTTCTTTCTCCTGTTGTTCTCAATTTTTATTGGAAGCATGCCTCCCAGACCGTTGATCCCCCCCCCCGCACCGGGTCGATATAATTTCGTTCTACCGAAAACTCATTTTAATCTTTTTTTTCTATTTTCTTAAATTCTTTATTTTTTTTTTTTATTTTTTTTTTAATTCCCAAATTTTATTTTATTTTTCGTTTCGAAAGAAAAATCAGAAAAAAAAGGGAAAATTGAATGTCATTGGCTAGATGCGAAAGTGTCTCGTCACTTCAATTTCTTTTAAGATTAGTCAATGGGACTTATACTAAGTTAAAACTTAATGTTGCGAAAGGGTAGATCCAACTGTCATCCAGGACTCTTTGCAAACTACCTCCCCCTCTCATCGTTCCCTCTGTTTTTGTTGTTGTTCTATTTTTTTTATATGTAATAGGAGTAGGTAGGCTTTCCTACCGCCCGGTCAACACTCCTCCCCCTTCTCTTGGACATGAGTAGAGGCTTACGCCTTGTTTCTTGTTTAGGAAGGGGTTCCCGGTACTCTCTCTCTCTGTCTGGCCTCTGTATCTCCTGTTGCCTTTATCTATCCACTACCCTTCTCCTCCTCCTTTCTTCTGTCACACCCATCTGATCTTGCTCCAAATTTTTCTGTAACCCCTTGCGTCCTAGTGGCTTCACGCCTTGCTTGGGGTGAAACGCTTAAAATAAAAAAATAAAAAAAAATAATTGACATTCTTGATAAATAAACATGCTAAAACACTTATTGTAAAAATAAAACAATCGATGATAATATGTATATGCCATATAATCGCAACACAATTCTACTTCTGACATGAACACAATCTGTCAAATTTGTCAGCCTACTATATCTACATATAACAAGAAGCCTTCGTGGACAAGTTATCATTATTTAGACTATTTACAGTGTCGGATTGTTGTTCTCATCTTTGTTGTCATATTCACGACGTTTCGGGCGTTGTACGTTCCGGCCTTCTTCGGGTGGATGAAGGTTTTTATTGAACCATTTATTTCATTCACCGGAGTAGATTTTCTAATTCCACGTGCCATGCCTCTTTTGGTCATCTCCGTTTCAGTTATTTCTCTTTAACTCATCTCTCAGTGTGTGTGTGTGTTTTTTTTTTTGTTTTTTTTTCACCTCTGCTGTAGACAGGTATTGAACTCACAACTCTTTACCCCAAGTCACTGGATTACTTTCTTTGCTTCAATTCACTGGATTACTTCAACCAACGCTTTTATCCACTGGTCCATGTGTCCTTGTGGACAATCTACCCCGGTGGACGAAATAAGTATTTGATTTGGAATTCCAGTCACCTGAAGAATGGCGGGGCGTAAAACTTCCGAAAGGTAGTGAATATGATTACAAAGATAAGGAAAAAAAAGTGCACCATGTCGCAATTCACTCCACCATAAATTTAGAAACAGCATCCTGTACTGCTTGGCATTCGCACCGGAAACCGCAAAAACAACATTTCCGAGTGTTTGGGTGTCAATCTGAGGATATTGCAGAGGATGTATCTAATGAGATTATGAAGGTTCGACAGCTCGGTAAACACACTCTGAACGTTCTGATGAGAAAAGAATTTCTGAATCAGTCACGGTTGAAAACAATCACTCCTAGTCAATCATACCCATAGCCTGGTAGGTAGTGCTGCCTTGGGTCAAGAGGGTGGCTGTTGGAAGAACCTGTTTCTGGCAACAGGAATCTGCACCATGCCACAGAAGCAGGAGAATCCAGTCATTGTTACATCTGGCCACTTAAGTCACCAGACCATGTTTTGTGTTGGTGCAGTTGTGCAAAATACCAACCAAATTTCTTATAACAACAAAGATGAACAGAAGGCAAGGATTTTGGCTTTATTAACCAATATAACAAAGAAACCACCCAGGAAATTAGCAGGAGAAGTTGTCTGAAGGCCGTGGTTGAAGCCAATGGCGATTTTATTGAATGCATTTACTCTTTAACATTTCAATATATTTTTGCCTAATTTTGGTAAACATATCTGTTAAAATGTGATATCAATGTTACTTTCATTTATGCTTAATTTAGACGATAATTTATTCATCGCATCCCCGTCTCCCTCTCTCGCTTTCTCTCTCTCTCTCTGTCTCTGTCTCTCTGTCTCTCTCTGTCTCTCTCTCTCTCTCTCTCTCTATATATATATATATATATATATATATATATATTGAAGTTCTATTGCTCGACATTCAAAAGAACATTAATGTTTTAGAAGAAGTATTAATTGACAATACAAGTATACTCCACCATGAAAATAAAAGAAAACAAAAATTTGAAAAGCTCTCTATGAAAAATGCAACCAACACTAAATAAATTTAATTTTGAGTATAGCCACAATATTTTAAAATGCCTATAAAAGCAAAGAAACAAAGGTAGTTGTTTTATAAAGGTAAATTATTATACATGGTTAGAAAAAGTGAAACATGATTTGTATAAGATTAGAACTGTTACCTACAGCTATTGTATACCCACAACGATATAATAAGATTTACAAATCATCAAAGAATAAAAACTGAATCGAACTCGCCTAACCCCTGCCGGTATTGGGTGATACTAAATCTATGCTGTGTTCAATTCCCATATTCCTTTTACTAATTCATAAACCTAGTTAATTGAAGTGATTAGTATTGACTAATTTTGTATTCTGAATTTGTCATGATGGATTAAGTGTATATGCTATCACAGATTTCCTTCCATCTTTAGGCTTATTCGTGAAAAATACTTGTTTAAATGATTTCATTTCAATCCATCATTGAACCAAATTGTGTATTGTTGAACACGCATATTTGAGAGACTTTAGTGGTAATAGATGAGACTTAAATATTAATAATAACGGTGATTATAATAGCGTATTATGAAGGTTCTTTAGGGAATAATAAAACGAAACCTGCAAAAGTAGCAATTTGGAAAAAAAGAAAGATTACTTTCGAATACCTATGATGTTGATGAATTAAAACATATTAAAGCTGACACGGTGATGCGTGAATCACCTCTTGTTTCGTGGTGTGTGGACATTTCATAGTAAAGTTTTATGGGTACCTGGAACGTTTGTTCTGCAAAAAATATTGGCTGGCTCATGTGAGTCCAGGTAAAATATGTAGCGCAAAAGATGGAATTAAAACAAACGGCAATTAAAATCTGTTGATTATTTACGTGTACACAAAGGAACTCTGAGGAAACTACATTGAAACTAGCTATATGAATGTGCTTGTTTGGAATCGTGTTTGATACACATATGTTTATGGGTTTATATAATTGAGAGTCAACTCAACAGAAGACCAAGGAAGCGAACATAATTTCGGAAGCAATTTCTATCTACATTTGACTACATCTGGAAACAAGTGGAAAAGGGGAAATAGAGATTAAATGTTTGCCTTTACATAATCTTAAATAACTCCACCTAACGCGTGATTTTGTCGGAGTTAAGTTGGGTAACGTACAACCATGAATAAACAAATATCCAAAAATCTATTAACTGTTTTCAGTGATGATTCATATATTGAATTAAAAGTATTATAAAGATTAATTTGTGAAAGAAATTCAATTTCGTTAAAGCTTTAATACGGATTAAAGACACGGTCTGCTATTAAAAAAAAAAAAGTCGTTGATTTCCTCTCGTTACTGACAAGAAGATGAATGATGCAAATTCTACAAGCCAGAAAAATATAAATTCATAAAATAAAATAAAAATACGTAACATAGGAAATGTGCCGATGATAACAGTTTCTTCAAATCGTGTAGCGGATATGGTTGATTGCCCCGTTTTCAATTGATGCGTTATATCAAGGGAGATAAGCGTGCATAGGAAGTCAATATACTCCATTTTTTATATTCGTGCACTTTCACTTTCACTTTCACTTTCTTAGGTCTTGCATGGCTGCACCGATTCTCTTGACACTTTATCTCCCGTTTTCATGGAGAGTAACACATTACGCCTTCTTGGCCTAACATTTACCACAGTAAAATTTAGCGACGACATCGAATCATTAGCTGAATCTAGTGCAAGTAAAGTTAGATCACTGGATCCTGACAGAAATATTCTCTCGTCAGTATCCATATTACACATTTACAAATCCGCCATTCGTCCATGTATTGAAAACTGCTGCCATATCTAGTCTGGTGCTCTTGTTGTACATCTCAGGATTCTTGACTAAATCCAAAGAAGGATCTATAGTTTAATCAATCCCGATCTGGCATCTCGATTTAAGTCAACATTTTCAACGACGTGACGTGGATTCCCGCTATATTCTATTTACACGTAATTAAGCGTGTTATTATGAGGTTGGTGCAAAAAATAATATTGTTTTTTGACATATTTTTTAACGTCAAAAAACGATATTATTTTTGCACCAACTTAATATTAGGTTGGCGCACAAATAGTGACGTAATAATGTCGTTTTTTGACGTATTTTCTTACGTCAAAAACGACATTATTACGTCATTATTTTTGCACCAAGCTAATAGATTGGTATCTCAGCCCGAGCGATATACTGTTGAAACAGCTAAATGCAAAAGCTATTTCCAACAGTTTCTTTTCGTGCACTTCTCGCTTGGGGAACTCCCTTCTATTTCCGTGCTTCCCTGATAACTACAGTCAACAAAATTGAAATGTAACACCAATCGCCATCTTCTCGAATCCCGTTCATCTTTTTTCTTCTCTCCTCCATATACAAAGTCTTCTATTAGGTTGGTGCAAGAATAATGACGTAATAATGTCGTTTTTTTACGTTAAAAAATACGTCAAAATACGAAATTATTACGTCATTATTTTTGCAACAACCTAATACTTCACTTTTACTCCCTGTAATTTCCTACGTACTCGTGGCATTTTCGCCTTGATTCGATTGAAATGATTAAAAAATAAACCCATTCGTTGATCAAATGCCCATCTATGGAAACCTAACAATTTCTAGAGATTAATTCAACATAACTCTGATAGGGATAGCTTCCGTATATTCGAATTGTTGCAGCTGAGTTTGATCTCTTATCAGGACACCTGGGGACGCGTTAGGAAGGCGTTTTAGTTTTCGTGACTAACTGTAATATTACACGGTATTGTTACATGGAATTATAAAACTATGTTGTTATACTATATATTTACACGGTTTATATTGGATAAAACTGAAATATTTTTCTTTCTCTAAACATCGGTGTTAGCAAATTTAGCGTTAAATCAATTCTCAACAATATATATTTGCCACACATCATATCTATATTAGGTTGGTGCAAAAATAATGACGTAATAATGTCGTTTTTTGACATATTTTTAACGTCAAAAAACGACATTATTACGTCGTTATTTTTGCACCACACTAATATATATATATATATATATATATATATATATATATATATATATATATATATATATATAGGGAGTATATCAACATTCAGGCATGTTTGGTTGAATAATCATGGCATATGTCTTTTTTTTATTTTAATCCTATCAAATTCACGGATCAGTTTCTTAGTATTGTTATTAAACTGATTAAGTAGGACACCTTAGGTTGGGCTATTTCTTTTATTTTCGCAAGTACGGTCATCTTCAGGGGTGAATTGCTAGGACAAATTGAATGCAATTGATAGCCGTGATTTTTTTGTAAATGCGCATGAAATGCGCTCCATTATAGTGAATTTCAAAATTAACTTTGAGAATATGTAAGGAAGGTAACTTAATTTATATATTTTTATTAATGTTTTAAAATACTCAACCGGCAATTTAAAAAAAATCCAATTTGAGTGTCCCAAAACATTGCTTTTCTAAGCATATTAACACATTATTGCTATACTCATAATTAATCTTAGTGTGTGTTGCATTTTTCATATAGAGTCTTTCAAGTTATTGTTTTTATTTTCAAGTTGGAGTATACTTGTATTGTCAAATAATACTTCTCTAAAACGTGAATATTCTTTTAAATGTTGTGCAATAGAACTTCAATCTGAATTGTAAGCCTTCTAGATGATGTGTAATATATATATATATATATATATATATATATATATATATGTGTGTGTGTGTGTGTGTGTGATAGATATTAAGGAGGATTTGAGATCATTATAATTAAGTCATCGAGTCTAGAAGAAACGTCAACATAATGAACTGGACGGCCGTTCCTTCCTATATTTGGAGCTCATCAGCAGTTCACATCCACTACCAAGAATTGTGAACCCGGACATTTACGTTATCAGGCAAACGTCATACCAACTGTTCGAAGGGGCCTCGGTGACGAAGAGGCAATGAATTAGACTCGATATTGCGCCGCTCGCTCACATATTCCGTGGTGGAACTCATCCGAGTTTTCATTACCCATCGGACTGTGCCCTCGAGAGCCACGACTACTATCCCCAAGCCCCTCCGTCCATTGATACAGTTAGTATATCGTAACTGCCTGGGTTTCAATTCTCGGTAGAGGATGCGCACTGCTGATGAGTACCAAATATAGGACGAAACGACATTGTACATTCTGTTGAGTTTTCTTCTAAACTCGATGAATTACTTAGCTATAATTATCTCAAATCCTCCTTAATTTCTATCATTTGTATGTCCTTGCTTGAACCGGCTTCAAATACTCTGGATGGAAATGGAAATGCAACCAACATGTATTCCTTCTCAGGTAGAGAAAAAATTCTGTCAGAAATTTTCCGAAGTTCATTTCAGAAGAAATCTGATCGAAGCATTCGACTATTTTGAGTCACCATCAGAGTAGATAGCGAAAGATTGTGAATTTTGAAGAACTACTGATATTAGATTGGTGCAAAAATAATGACGTAATAATGTCATTTCTTGACGTATTGTTTAACGTCAAAAAACGACATGATTACGTCATTATTTTTGCATCAACCTAATAGTAGTAACATAAGCAAAAAGTTCTGAGACTGAGGTGAGGTGTGTGTGTGTGTGCATTTATATATGTGTGCGTGTGTGTGTGCGCGCGCGTTTATGTGTGTGTGTGTGTGTGTGCGTGCGTGCGTGTGCGTGCGTGCGTGTGTGTGTGATTTATATACATTTGACTATGCGGGTCTTAGTTTATAATTCTTTTTTTTTATTTGTAGATTGTTGTTTTTTGTCCAACTAGTAAAATCCGCGAAGCAATAATTATGTAGGACATTATTTACATTATTCGGACTATTGTCCCCATCTTTGTCACCATATTTATCACAACGTTTCGACAGTTGTACGCTCCGGCCTTCTTCAGGTGGTTGGAATGTCGAACTGAACCCTTTATTTCGCTCACTGGGGTAGACTGTTCTAGTTCCACATGCCATGTTTGATGGATGTTAGTTATCAGTTAGCTTTCCCTCTGAAAGTTCTCTCCTGCCGTAACCGGGTATTGAACTCAGACTCTTCGGGTCCTGTCACTAGATCTAACCAACGATAATAACAACAAAAATTGCAGTATGAGCTCTGGTAAAGAAAGGTACTGATAACAGCAAAAATTGCAATATGAGCGCTGATAAAAAACGGTTGCTGAAGACGTTAGGTTTATAATACCCACAATATCCTCAAGGACACATGGCATAGTGGATAAAGGCGTTGGTTAGAACTAGTGACATGATTGTGAGTTCAATACCCGGTTAAGGCAGTGGAGAACTTGGAGAGGGGAATTAACAGGAGATAACTGATAACTAGCATCCATTAAACATGGCACGTGGAACTAGAACAGTCTACCCTTACCCACTATATACAGAACACCGGGTGTAACAGCAAAATTGTCTAAATAGTGTAACAGTACTTGTCCAATTGTTAGATGAAGCTTTAAACCGTTGTATCATAGAAATGATTAAAGATCTCTTACTGGAATTTTCTTAGGTTTTCATAACACCATTGGACTCGACTCTGAGTAATACGCGTGTATAATTGCTTTCAAAGCTTAAACAATCGTGATGTAATCAATTAGAAATGAAAATGAGATCTTCAGCATTAATTAAACATAGCTAAGGATCGGAAGCTCACGAAAGATATATATATATATATATATATATATATATATATATATATATATATACATATTGGCTCCTGTTAATATTAATTTCAGTTGAGCTCTCTAGGGAGTAGGTATGGGTTTGTAAACAGTGACTATTAGAGCTAATATAGCGAGACCCTTCGCATAGCGAATTGAATCACTGTCAGTCACTGGGCGTGTTTCTAAAAATAAATACCCTAAAAATCCACCTACTTCCCTGCCGTGCGCCGACGGCTTAGTGGTAGAATCTCCGACTGACACCAATTCACTCGGGTTTCGATCCAAACCAGAGGCCACCGGATGTCTAACCACACTGATGAGCTCCGAAACAGTCTGTCTGTGGATGACGTTATATATATATTTATATAGATAGATTACGGCGGGATCATTTTACACCTTATTCAAGATGATCTTCGCCGTCTCTAACCTTTTAACGTTCTGTCCCAGAGGTTTCAGGTACGATTTCGACTTCAAGATCTTTTTTTTGTTCTGATCTTTGACCTATCATAGGTGAATCTCCTAGCTCAGGTCACAAATGTTTTATTAATTGAGTCGGATATTTTCTAATTGATATCTATAGCTATAAGTTGAAATGTTGATCTCACTTCCAGTTATGACCGCCTGATCGACATTTCTTATCTACTGATCCCTCTTATTTTAACTTATTCAGCGTTCTCTTCATGGTTCTTAAATGAATTTTGAATATGGAAATCAGAATATATTGAATGTTGGTAACATAACTGAAGGTCTGAATAATTTTTCCCCTCTCAGCATTGCTCATATGAGAAGAGAGTATTTTTATTATAATCCTTTCAATTTTCTATAATTAGATTCTTTATATTAAGTCGAATTTGATCAAGAGAGGCGCTGTAACTTTTGTTATTCCAATCCGAGATCTCTGTGGTTAAAACACTTAGGAGCTTCAGTAAGTTTTTCTTTTAACAAAAATTTGCAATTCTTTTGCTGTATATATATATATATATATATATATATATATATATATATATATATATATATATATATATATATGAACTTGTGTTGAACTTATAAAGAAGTGTTTAATTAATTAAGTTTATTTTTTAAACGTCTCCACCAAAACAAAATTTCTAGAAACATACATAAGTATAGTATTAATTAATTATTTTCTGGTGCCTTCTAGAACTCTATGGAAACTTATAGAACTTTCTGGAGCATTCACGAACATTATGGAAAATTCTAGAACTTGTTTTTCTCTATTTGTAAGTTTGTTTGTTATGCTATAGCTGTAAATTGTAATAAAATGCGTTAAAAGTATTATCCAATGACATCATTGTCAGATTGGAATGTTTTCGAGTCGGTTTGTTGAAAGTTTCCTTGGATATTCGGTGAAGTGGATGTCATTTTTGATGGCCATCTTTTTTGTATATGTTGTTGCCTTCGTTGCCATCTTTTTCGTTTAATTTCCGCGTTTTCTTGATATTGTTTTTAATTGTGTGCGGTACGGGGGGAGTGCGCCTGCATCGTGACAGGTCCCGCATCCCCTAGTGCCTCAACTGCTGAAGTGACTCCTTCGACATGAGCAGGGGATGGGCCTCCACAGTGGGGAACATTGTGTTATAAACAACTCAGGCATATTTTAACCATTTATTAGGGGAACCGAGTTGGTACCGGTGCCATCTTTGTTGGATGCAGTGAACGCTCGAACAATTTCTTTAGTAACAAGGACCTAAAAACTCGAAAGCTAATAACAGTGAATAGAGACGCTTTTGGAGGCTTTGAAGAGGCTTCGAATATCAGTGAAAACTTATCAAATTGGAGTAGGGCAATCTGGGGTATTTTCTTACCTATAGAAGATGCAGCTAAATCGTTGGCATGCTGTATTGTGACTACTACTACACTCAGACTACAAAGGGAATACTTGGGAACAAGAAAAGCGAAGGTGACTCTACATAGAGTCCCCCCTGTTCATATCCGAAGATCATGGCGGCATTTTCTTTTCACAGTTTGGGGACGCCTCGGATGTGGCTGCTGTTAAAAGTAAGGCCATAGGCGATTTTGAAATAGCTATTACTTTGAAAAAGAAAGCAGTTCATGGAAATACCTAATACATTATTGTATGAAGGACAACTGGTTTATGTCGTTGTGAAGGGCCGACGACCAATTTGTTGGGCTTGTAAGACATTTGATAAAGGCTTGGCTGAGACAAAATCCAGAATAACAACCCAAAAAGAAAAGTGAGGAAAAATCGACAGCAGCAAAAACTGTAGCACAGACAACAACAAAATTGTTTAAAAAAAAATGGAGAGTGGACGGAAGTCGTAAAAAAGGAGTCAAAAGTGTCTACCACTTCCTTTCACCAGCAGCAGCACAATGAGAAACCCCAAATTAAACAGGAGAACCAGCAGGATCAGAAGCAGGAGGGAGGACCAAAATACAGTAAATGGAGAAGATACCCCCACCTCGGTCTTCATCACTGAAAAAGGGCAGGGAGGAAGTTGCAGTAGAGAAATATGAAAAAAATACTAAAAAGGATAAACGAGCTGGCAAAAGTAGGGTCGAGTAAGGCAAAAAAGAAACCTTGAAAACCAAGGTTCAATCCGTACCGGATTCGCCAGACAAAAAACAAGCGGAAATTATGAAATTATTACTGCCCCCCACCCCCACATTCCCAATGCCCCTACTTCGAAAACACCCTATCAAATACCACTGCAGCCTATGTCATTTCCACTCCTCCCAACACTCCCCTTTCTACAAGCACAACGTACAGCGATTACCCAACGCCCAGCAACTCCAAACTGAGTTCTGATAAGAAGAAATTCCCGATTGCGTTAAGATCGTGTCAAATAGACAAGCGGGCAGTAGAAAGGGATATTTAATCAGAAAAGAGAGCGCTGTTAAAACCGTTACTCAAAGCATCGTCAGTAGACGGTCGCTCTATAGAAGACTCCCGAAATTTCCCCAAGGCTGCTGGGATACTAACTTGGATAAGTAACACGGGCAGAATTCTTACAGTGTGGGATCATCTACACAAAGCAAAGGATGCCTTTCCGGATATCCGTATGGTGGAAATGGGAACTCCAGAACTAAAAAAGCTACAGAAATATTGTGAGGTTAGGGTCCCTGTAATCCTCCATCCATCATTATATAGGACCCTAAAACTGACCTAACCCGCGGACGTCGGCGGTATTACTCTAGATGATCGCATGACGACAGAGATGGGGACAGGGAAATTAGGACAGTCCGTCGGGGTCCTTTCATCCGTAAATATCCGTCCAGTTTGTGAGTAGGAGAACCATCTTGAAAAATGTGTCTACCTAGTTTGAAGGCAAGGGGCTTGAGGGATCGGAGTAAGACTGACCGCCTGCTTCGTGATTTTCTGTCCTTCGGCGTAGATATAGCTGCGATCCAGGAAACACACTTTCCTTGCGAGGTTGATGCTTGGGTGCTGTCTAGCGACTATGTTGTCTTCAGAATACGTGATCTACCCGGCCAGAAGTGTTTCCTTGCTGGTTAAACGCACGTTGGATGTGACGATGGGGCCGGTTGATCGTGGCTGTTATTGCCTTGAATAATTCGTTTCGGGTTGTTGCGGTTTATGCACCCAACGATCAGGGGAAGCGTGTCTCATTTTTTCGGCACTTGGGGCCGTTCCTGGTTGAATCTTCGGGCTCAGTCTTCGTCGGGCGGACTGTAATCCCATCCTGGCCCCAAGATAGAGAGGGACGGTGAGCATGCGGGAGGTCATTGTGTGATCGTAGCCTGGTTGCCTTGGTCACGTCGATTGATACCTGGTCGATGACCCTGGGCGGGAGATGTGAACGTGGAGTCGTAAGTTGCTGTCTACCCAGGTAGAATGTTAGTGAGAAGGGCCGATATAGACTTGCTAGATTATCCCCCGTTCCACTTGTTATACTATTCGGAACATAGACTCATCTTTGCCCGGATAGCGTAAGATGCCAGGCCTAGAATGGCTAGACACTGCAAGTTCAATCTGTTTTTACTGGACAGTCGGGACTTCCACCAACAGATAATTAGACTAGTGCAGCGGGAACTAGAGTCGGGGTTATTGGGAATAGGTGGTGAGAGAGGTCCTTCCCCACCTAATATAGCTAGCGACTCGCACTAGATAAGGCAAAAAATGTGAAGACGCTTAAAGATAGTCCATCCTGGAATTAGGTTTAACCAGGCAGGCTCTGGAACGAGCGGTTAGCGAACGCTACCAGTATCAAGTAGTGAAACACAGCTTAAACAAGATGTCTAACGAAGCTGAGAACATGGGCGCAAGGAAGAGATCCGCCGAGGTTCCGATCGGTACATTCGTGAAGTTAAAAATCCGGAGGGGCGTACTCTGGCGGCAATTGACGGCATGTGCAAGGTGTTTTGGTGGCATTTCGAGAGCCGGTTTATCAATGAGCCTGATCTTAGTGGCGATGAGTTCCACAGCTATTTGGCTGATTTTCCTCTGCTTTGGCCGACTGAAGCGGTATTGAAGAGAGTCTGGAGTAGAAAGTCTCCGGGATTTGATGGTTTACCCTATGAACGGAAAGTGGTCGGGAGCTTTTGCGCTGTCTCGGTTTCGTCAGGATCGCTCACTGTCGCCCCTATTTTATTCCTTGGCCGTCGAGCCTCTCCTTCGCCGTCAGAGGGATCGGGCATGCAGTCCGGCTCAACGCAGAATCACAGTCCCTGGTGGGGCTCGCATCAAGGTTTCAACGTACACCGATGATTTATCCATTTTTGTATCGTGTGCTGCGACTTTGAGGTGGTACAGAAGGCGCTCGAACGTTAGGAAAAGGTTACAGGGGCCAAAATTAGACGTAACAAGTCTTCCGGCTTGCGGTTAGGTGCCTGCAAGGGTGTCTCTCTTCCGAGGCTATTCGGTTGGACGGATGGTCTTCTCTGCTTTCTTGGAGTGTGATTTGGGCCAGACCTCCAGCTGGAGAAGAATTGGTCAGAAGTAGAGGCGAAGATTTGAGCGTCGGTTTGGATTTGGCTACGAATGAGATTGTCCTTGAAGTGTAGAGCTGAGGCGTGTACCACTTACGTCTTCTTCTCATCCTTTACCGCTTGGCTGTACTTTCTTCTTCGCAAGGACCATAGGAAGGCGATCGAGCGCTTGTTGTCCACCCTCTTGTAGAAGGTTCGTGAAGAAACTTGTGTCCAAAGTCAGAAGTAGAGGCAAAGGTCGGAGCGTCGTTGAATGCCGCGTTTTGACAGAGGATTCGATTTTGGTGGGGAGTGTTGGTGACACCTCCCATTTCCTGGGCTAAGCGCCGTCGTAGGTGCGGGAAATTATCGACTTTCCTCAGCGAGTGTCAAGCGGCCTTAAGGGCTTTTCCTAAGTCTAGCGACCTTTCACGGCCTCGAAAGGTTTTGTATCGTGAAGTAGTGGAAGGGATGGGGTAGGAACGTCTCTGTCAGCGGTTCAGCTGGTCGCTAAATGAGTTGCACTTTTTCTGGTCTTGGGCGCCAGCGGCGAATTTACCTCAGTAATCCTGGGATTTCGATTACCTGCCGATTGATTCGAAACATGCTATCTCTCAATGACATGGCCTTCAGATGGGACTGGGTGTATTTGCCCGATTGTTACCGGTGTGAGCTTGGTTTCGAAGAAACGGCTTTGCACACCTTCTAGCATTGTCCTCAGCTCTGGGATTATGTCGGCGAGCTGACGGCTCATATTGCTCTCAATCAACTTGTGTTCGTCGATCTCGCATACGCGTGCGACAATGTGTCTCCTCCACACATTGGGGTAAAACGAATGGTGTTTCTAATGTAGCTAACCGTCGCAAGAATGGTGATCTGGACGACGCGAAAGGAGGGAATCGTACGTCACAAACGCTATTCTCATCAAGCTCTGATCGGATTCTTTCAGCATCAGCTGAAAGTGAAGATCAGAACTGATAGAAACCTTTTGATGTCGAAAGGTGAGTGAGAATAGCAAGCTTTATTCGTGTCAAAGGGGCTATCTTTGAGGATTTTTTTAAAGTCCTCTCCATCACAACGGGGCGGTTTCCTAGTGAACTAGTCTCTCTTTTGTGTACCTAGGTAATGTGAGTGAGTGTCGCTCCTGGCCTTTTCCCGACCTGTTCCCGGAATTTTCATGTGGTTATGTTTAAGTTGATATTCCTAACCTCTCTCCCTAGTTTGATTTTGACCCCTTTTTAATCTCGAATGATTTCCTCACGGACACATTTATTTTTTCCTTCCCATTCCGTTAGAGAGTTAGAGTCTTGATTCTGTCTGATGGGAGAATATAGCGGCAACTCTTATTTTTGTAGGGATGGACGGGTCCTACAAACATTTGTTATTTTCTGTTTTACATTTGTTGTATTTTGTTTGTAATTGGGATGCAAGCCCCAACCCCTCATTAATATCATCTTCTGATTTTTATACATATATGTTTTACGAACATTTATACATAAGATCATTTTGTAGGTTTTCTTTATGTATGTGGTATTGTGGTATATGTAGGAGTAAAATGCAAAGGATGTCTTCTTTTGGTATATGTGTTATTTGTAATGAATTATTGAACTTTTGATTTTTTTTTTGATTTTTTTTTTGTTGATGTTTTATCCTTATTGTGTAAATGGTAAAAAATCTAATTTTCAGTAAAGGGTTCAATTCTCAAGAAAAAACAAAAAAAGTAATGCCTTTTTTTTTTTAATTATTTTTGAAGAATAGTTCATCGATTTATGACAGGAAAATATGGTTACAAAAAGCCATAACACTCATATTCATATATATATATATATATATATATATATATATCTGTGTGTGTGTGTGTGTGCGCGTTTGTGTGTATTTCTAACACCTTTTATATACAACATAATTATGATTTCCATTGGCTCTAAGTTAACCTTTATTAACTTAATTTGGTTTACGCTAACAAAGCAGATAACTGTTGTTACCCTGGGAGCCAAGAAGGTCTGATCGGCAATTTCTTGTTACCTATTCTCGCCTCCTTTTTTCTACAGGTGAGACCATTTGTCACTTCATGTAGATGAATGATCACACTTAACGAAGCTAAATGGTTTCTGTCTTAGAACGAAAACTTATTAGCGGATTTGCTAACATATCAATATTCATATCATCACCTGAAAAAATATTATTAGAATTCAAACCTTTTTACGTATGTGAAAAGTGCGTATTATTCGATCATCTTCTTCTGTGTGCAGTGCCCTTCACATCCTGAACGATTATATCTCACCACAGCTTCCCCGCTCTTTCAATCTCTGATCTACTTTTTGTTATAGATCATGACGGTCGTCTTCGAGTATAGAATCCAGAGGTTAGCAGTGAATATTTCGGAGACAGTGGGAAAGCGTAGTTCAGGTTAGCAGTGGATATCGCAGCAAAGTAGCAGAGCATAGTACTTCCTTCTGTTCATCTTCGCCCGACAAGTTGGCACTGGTCATTCGGGTAGGATAAACAAAAATGGCCGCCTTTATACACGACGGGTTGAATGTTCCACGTCTTCTGATTGGTTAACCTTCTATTGGTTGACTATAAAGTGAGTCAAGGCATTTGGACTAACTCACTAGTTACATAATATATACAAAAAACTGCAACACTTTTTACTATATCTCCCAACGCTTTGCCCGTCAACCATTTACACAAGCTCGCTAGATAAGTAATGCGCAGCTTTCCTGTCATTTCTGGCCTTCATTAAGTCTTGTGTGTATCAAATTTTCCAAACCGTCCTTTCTCATTATGTGTTGTAGAAACCTCAACTATCGCTTTTTGATTTTCAGTATTCTTTTCTTTTATGTACCGTGTCCCTTCTGGGCGTAGGCGATCATGTCCCTCCACATATTTCTGTCTTTTTTTTTATTTTTAATAAGTTTTGGGGTTTTCTTATTTCAACCAAACCTTGTTCTACCATCTATTTACTCAAGCTCATTACGTTACGATCTGCTTTCCTGTGTTCCTCTTACCCTCAATCTGCCCTGCGAGTATCAGAGATTTTACAAGCGCTCCTTACTCATTACATGCCCGAGAAATTTCAACTTCTTCTTCTTGATGTTAACTATAACTTTTCTTTTTATTTCCTTTTTTTCCCAGAAACCTAGCTTTTGCTCAAATGTTCCGTTCATGGTATCCTCAGCATTTTTCTATATAACCACATTTTTGTGGCTTCCAGTATCTTCAACATCTTTGAGGACATTGTCTAGCATATACTGCTATATAGAAGAACATATAATGTAAAAATTCAATTCTTTGTTTCTAACAAAATTTCCTGTCATTCCGAAAGCTAAGCAGAGTATTAACTCTGCTTAGCTTTCGGAATGAATCTTTGGCATCCCAATGGGTCTTCGGATTTCAGTATCGCTTTTTTTCTATCCTTTATTGCTAACTTGGTCAGTTTCTGTTATTTTCTGCATCCTTTTGGAGAAACTCATTTCTGTATTCTGTATTCTCTTCTTCATCTCTGATAAGATTGTCCAGCATTCACCATATAGGAAGACCAATATTAAATAACATTTCAATACTATTGTCTTTGTTTGCAATGATATTTTCCTATTTCATAATAATTTCCTTAGTTTTTGGAAGGCATATTTTTCCTTCTTTTTTTTTTTACATCTCTAAGACTACCTCCGACATAATCTACCGAATGATACGAAAATCCACTTGCGCATGATTTCAATGTTTATCATACGTATTACTAATTTAGTCATTTTTTATTAGTGAATAGTTAAACTATTTTTAGCGAGATTTATTCCACTTAGATTTAACCTGTGATTTTTTTAATTTTTTTCACCCCAAGCTAGGCGGTAAGGAGTTAAGTACACGGATTGGGGGGGGAGTTAGGTACACGGAATGAAAGTGAAATAGAAGACTGGATATAGGAGGGTCTGTGGAAAGGACGAAAGATGAACGGGTTTCAAGAAAACAGAAGATGGAGATTGACGCTTCATTCACATTTTGGAAGATAGTAGTTATTAGGGTAGCCAGGAAACGGAAGTGAGTTCAAACGGTGGAAAGTGCGAGAAAAGTCTCCTGTTTAAAAAAGAAAAGAAAAAAAAAGAAAAGAAAAAAAAAGAAAAGAAAATTATTCAATTTTTACTTTGAATAAATCAAAATATCCATTAAAAATGAAAACTTAAATTAAAATATCAGATAGCTCTGAGAACCATTCAACGACGTTAAACAATGCTTTCTCTCTTTCCTTTTTCACTGAAATCAAATGGCGTCTCTGATATGGCTTTTGTTTTTCCACGCGATCAAAACGGTTGAGACCATTATTTATGAGGGACAGGAACAATTATTACATGATGGTTATTTTACATACACATCAATTGGGTACATTTGAGTTCACTATTATTATTATTATTATTATTATTATTATTATTATTATTATTATTATTTTTATTTTTATTTTATTTCCTTTGGTTTCTGGTATATACGCATTTCTTTCCGGGTCCCGACCAGAGACCTAAGGTCAGAAATGGCATCATGACATTTTCCACTGAGCAGTTTTGAAAAAAAATCGCATATATTTTACTTAGTCCTTCGTGAGGTGTGGGCTGAACTTGTGAGTAGAATTTTTTATTTCTTTAAGGGATTCCTTCAATGTTGTAATTTTATCCAATCAAATCGAGGCTCCTACTGCAACTGGATATGTTATTATTGTTGCTGTTATTATTATTATTATTATTAGTAGTAGTAGTAGTAGTAGTAGTAGTAGTAGTAGTAGTAGTAGTAGTAGCAGTAGTAGTAGTAGTAGTTTGAGTGTATTACGGCATAGAAAAGACGTCACGTCACGTGATAATTCAGGTAAACCATTCTGTTTTTTTTAGGAATCTAGACTGTTGCTTTCCACCGGCTAGTGTGTCCAGTCTGATATAGGGCCTGCTATTAAACCCTCGTCAGGGAGAGCAATGTATTCATCTTTTTCCAATGATATTTCTGCGTGAGCAAACGCAAATAGTTCTACTGGGACTTGAACTCAGGATGCGAATCCCACTAAACGCGACGATTACTTCTACGTCCAACCAAAATGTACGTCGCGGCAAAATACACGATGCCTTATATACTGATTATAACACGCAGACACATAGGAGTATAGCAAGTACACGCATCCCAGCCAAATGTACACGATGTTGTGACAACATTAAATAAAAATCAGCGCAAAAAATTTACAAGTTGAGCTCAATTAGAAATAAGTTCAGGTCCGCTCAGACGGTCTTCGATTGAGGGTGTTCGAAAATAGCTAGATATGCCACCCAACTCATATCAGATGCCTCATGCCTCAAAGTAATAAAAGTAAACTTCTCGACATCCGACCATTAATTTCCTTTTTTACTCCCGCATATGGACAGAGATTTTGAGTACATCAGCCTTTTGGGGGTCATGTCCAACTTGTTAACTGACATACAAATCACTGGTACACTATAGAATATTTACATTAGCCCATTTTAATTAATCAAAAAGAAAATTGTACACATTAATACATTCAGACCATTAAATAAGAAACCGCGAAATTTATGTCTAGTGTAGCATCAAGACATTTATTAGGTTGGTGCAAAAAGAATATCGTTTTTTGAGGTTCAACTTCAAAAGAAAAACGACATTATTTTTGCACCAGCCTAATATTATTATTATTATTATTAAAAATTATTTTCACCAGTATTTGTTTTATAATCCCATGTTAAGAAATGATCTAGGGCAAGAGAAGGACGTTCTTTTTTTCTTGTGTTCCCTTAATTAAACAAAAGACAGATATTAACAAACCTCTTCGCATCATAACGGCTGTGCTTTTTAGAACGGCCTTTATTATTGGTTATTGGCCCTGCCATGGAACATCGACTTCAATCATTTTCCCGCCGCCTTTTCTATAAGTATTTTCATTGTATTAGGTTGGTGCAAAAATAATGTCGTTTTCTCACATATGTTACTATGTGAGAAAACGACATTATTTTTGCACCAACCTAATAATTGTTCTGATGAACTTTCCACTGTGGTCTTCATTGTAAATATTCATTGGGGTTTCATTTTTAAATATTGTTAGGTTTATTCCTGAAAAGATGTATTCATGACATTTTCCACTGAACATTTTTAGAAAAAAAAAATAAAAAGCCACAGATCAAACACATTTTACATCGATAAAGCTCTTCTTAGTGTGAGGTGTATTTGTGAGTACCATTCTTTAAGGCATGGGCCACCAGGTTCCCTTCAATGAGTCTATTGGAAGAATTTCTAGCTACAACTGGAATTACTGATGTCCTCATGGGCCACAATTTTCAAAATTTCTACATCAAAATACTTCTATGTCGGTCGTACTTCGGCACGTTTTATTCTGCAATAATAATAACTATTATTATTATTGCCATGAAGCCATTTCTGATTTTAGATCTCTGATTAGGACCCGCATGCCAATATGCATGCAACAGAAATACTACTACTACTACTACTACTAATAATAATAATAATAATAATAATAAGAAGAAGAAGAAGAAGAAGAAGAAGAAGAAGAATTATTATTATTATTATTATTATTATTATTATTATTATTATTATTATTATATAAACTATTTATAGGTAACGCTACGAAATGTAAACAAAAACAGCATAGCATGATGAAAAAAACGCCGAACTTGACGAAAATAAAATTTTATCGTCTAATGTTCATATTATTATTAAAGAGGAAAGAATTAAAGTATTTTGTGGGTATTTCTTTTTACATTTTTTAATCGTTCATAGCACGTCCGAAATTTTCGTTAAAAATCTTGTTTTTTTTTTTTTGTCAAAAAAAAAGGACAGATAATCCATCATTTTCAATCATTTTTTTTCCATTTTATAACAAAGATGAAAATCTGTTTATTTAAAATATTTTGAACCAAGCTTAACTTAGCTTCTACGGCGAAAAAAATGTAATTTGAAAATAAAACAAATCAGGTCATAAACTTTCGCGTCAATTGACAGGTGACGAAAGACATTTTCATGACGTTTAGATAACTTACGGGAAGATAATTCTTTCTACGGATGGAAGGAAGTGAAAGTATTTAGATTTAAGTGAACAAGATATTTAACTCGTTACTTTTAAGGAAAACTTTCAGCGCTCTAATTTTTTTTTCTTGTACTTAGCTTTCATCTTTACGTTTACGATGCTTTATGGAAAATATATTATAAAGAAATTAAAAAATAAGACTGTTAAGAGTGAGATTAAATTTCATAAGAAAGGTATCTAATTAATTTATAGGTACCTTTCTTATGAAATTTTATCAGAAGTGTACATAAAATTATAGTATTTTATGTACATTTATTACATTCTACTGTGTTTTTTGTATTTCCATTCATTTTATTATTAATTTTGATATTTCATTTATGGAAAAATGTCATAACTGAGATTAATATAAAAATAAGATCATATAAATTAAAGTTTAGCAGTAGTTAAATTTCATAAGATGATACTGATACTTATAGGTACCCTTCTCAGTTGAAATTGAAAAATCAAATTAACTTATCCATACGTGTTTCGCAAAAGTAAAGGCCATAACAGCGGAGAACAATGCTGAACTCAAATAATGCAACTTAATTGTATTCTGGTTGGTCTTCCGTACTTTATAATTACCGCCCGATTACAAAATTACATTTCTTAATTACTACGGATATTCTGATTGGTCCAAATGATACAATTTTCAAAGCGCTAGACAATGACAATCTCATAAGGACACTTAGAAAAGTTGATGTGGCTTTTAACTAATTTTATAATATTTAAAAAAAAAACTTAATGTAAAAACCTATTATAATTAAAGAAATAGCAAATAATTGTATTAAAAATTCAATTTTCATTGAAAAAAATGTTTGCTTTCAGTAAATATTGTCCATATTTATAAAAACAACTAAAAACAAATAAAAGCATTTCAAATTAAATAGTATCTTTGTTTTGTTGAGTTTTGTATGTTACAATTCAGAGCTGATTTTCAGGTACTGCGGATCTAATTAAAAAAAGAAAAACATGATTTGCATTCTTCAAAGCCTTATGCTTTTAACTGTTGTAATCACTAAAGTTGATGCGCTCGAATTTCTAGAGTTTTTCATAAAATTAGTTATGGGGGTGTTAATAAATATAAAAAAAACATATTTCTGTCATGACTTTAATAAAAAAATACATATTTATAATAATTTCGATCATATGTTAATAGTTTCTGAATGTTTCATTAACATCCGACAATTATTTTTATTTTTGCAAGATTTTCTAAATTAATGTGTGTAATAAAAAAAAAAAACGTGCTAAAAATTGTCTATCTTATTTACTAGTCCCGGTTAGTACAAATAGAAACAAGGTTTTTTTAATCAAAATTTAGAATGTTCTAAAAAGAAGGACAATTTTTTTTAAATAATTTAAAAAAACTTTGGTCTTTCCTCTTCCTAAAAACATAAGCATTTAGGCGATTAAATTTTTTTTTCATAAAGTTTGGCGTCTTTTTCATCAGACTATGCTCTTTTTTTAGCGATTTCGTGAAGGTACCTAACTATTTACATTATTCGGACTAGTGTCCTTATCTTTGTCGCTATATTTTTTACAACGTTTTGGCCGTGGTACGCTCCGGCCTTCTTCAGATGAAAGTAAAAAAAAAAGTCTAAAAAAGTCCGGAATTTCGAAAAATAGTTAAATATGAATAAAAAACATTAAAATAAATAAAATACAATGATCAGCATCCCCCTACTTTTCTCTTTTTCTTTCCTTCTCTTTCACCCTCAAGTCAAGTTGAAGCGAACCGACCCGAGAATGACCTGGTTCCAAAATCAAGCTACCATCATGCGATTACCCATAATTTTACTCCAGGCAACATCAGGATATATATATATATATATATATATATATATATATATATATATATATATATATATATATATATATATATATATATATATATATACAAGGTGACCCAAAAAGACGGGACCTTTTTAACAATCCAATAAAACCAAGAGTGATGGAAGAAAAATATTTTATTCATCGTAATTGAATCTTTAAAACATGCCATTTAAGAAACAATGATGAAATTTTCATTTTTTAAAAATTACGACCTGTAGATGGCGTCCTCCTGTGCGAATGCATTCTTGAAATCTGCTGTTGAGATTCCTCATTGACTGCTGCAACATCTCAGCTGGGATACTGTGAATTCCATCTTGGATTCTAAATGGCTAAATGTTTACTTGCTCATGGTCACTGTCTCGCAGTGTTGCCACTTGCTCATGTCTGGCAATAGGCACTTCAAGAATTCCCATTTTTGGGGATGGCAAGGTCGAATTTACTGCTTATAAACTTCAATCGACCTTGCTAACTGGACGTTCCTTTGTGGCCGAGAGGTTAGGCACGTCAAGCTAAATGACGGTTCCGTATAGGATGCAGGTTCGAATACTGTCAAAGAACGAATATTTTCTTTGAAAATTTCTCGGACATTCAGGCCGGGAAATGTTATTTAATACTGTTTATTATAAACAGAGCATTTACTTAAATACTTGTATCTATAAAAAGAATGTTAAACATAAAAATGTCTTTAATAAATTGTCTATATAAATATATAATTTTACACATCTTTTGAGTAAAGAACATAACAATTTCAGCTTGACGAGTGTCCCAGAGTAGGACATCGACTAAATCGAATTGATAAACACAGGCAATGAACTGATACGTTGGTGAAGAACAAATTCATTGAAAACCTAAGAATAACAACGAGTAATTGCGATAAGATAACCTCTCCTATTATTGCACACAGTCCGCCTTCAATAAGCAATTATATTCAACCTAATTACAATTAACGGGAGATAAAGTAGTAACAATAGTTCAATTATGGAGATCCGATTGTTTAATGAGGCCTGAGGTTTACTTGCCAAAATATTGTGATGAGATTGCATCAGTATTTTAGTCAATGAAACTTATTACATTTAGTCAATTGTTTTATTCAAGTCGTTGTCTACCTCCAAGAGCGTGGGCCCTGATAACGCTTGTCTACAAGTAATCGTTTACTCGAAAAGTTTTGAAAAACAAAATTCTTATTGCAATGAAGTAATTATATTAGAGCAATTATAAAGAAACTTTTAATCGAAATTTTCAATTAATTTACAATCTAAGGTAATGATAATTGCTTAATCGAATCTATTATTCACTATAATGACATTAATATGATTCGTGTGTATCCAAGACGTATGCAATCTTCTGGCTTGGAGATTTGGGATACTGTCAATGCGCCGATCACAGACAATCCAATTACTTTGTCGTTAAGTATGTGTACGTCTTCTTTCCTGCTTCTCTTCATTCAGTTGGAGCTGATATCATAATCTCTTTTACTCGTAAATTCTCTTCTAATTCTACACTTGACACATTTGGAGTATCTTTGCCGGACTGTTTGATTTTGGTTTATTTTGTTTTACGCCTTATCAAACTCAATGTGTTATATATTGCCGGCAAAATTTTTAAGATAGGTTCGTATGCGTAGAATATGTATTTTTTGTAATAAATCTGTGTGTAGATCATGTTTCATTGTCGTATTTTTGTAAAGAGGCTTCTTGTCGAGAATTAAATGGATTGTTAATACTTTTTTTTAAAAAATGTATTGTTGGTATTTTTACCAGAAATATCTATTTTTATAATTTCATAGTGTTTCGGCACTAGTTTAAGGATTAACTATTTGCCCATAGCTGAGACCCCTAACAGGTGCTACCACTCCAGTTCAGGGAGGACATGGAGACAACAGTAATTATGAGGTGGTTTCACGCTCTCCTAAACCTGCTGCTTTGCTGCCGGATGTAGTTTATCATAAGTTTACATAGCTAAAACGGATTTCCTCTTAGAAATATGTTTCTACTATGTCATAATGTATATAATTCCCTCCATTGTTTTTTTTTCCACTATTTTATGGAACTCCATTTCCGAATCCGATTAACTTTGATCTTCAAAAATTTAAATTTGTTTTTGTTTTTTTTTTATGTTTTGTTTATTCTTGACTTAAGCAGCAACACGTGGTAATCTAAAACACATTTACAAACATTTTGAAAAGCGAAAAGCGAGAACGTTTAAATTAAAATAATCTTTCATGAAGACCCACATGTAAGTAAAGCACATTTAATTTTCATAAATCTCTCTAAACATAAGTGTATTATAAATATTACAAAGAATATAATGTTTTTCTAAATCTATCTATCTATCTATCTATCTATCTATCTATCTATCTATCTATCCGTCCGTCTGTCTCTCTCCCTCTGTCTGTCTCTATCTCTCTCTATATATATATATACATATATATATATATATATATATACACACACACATTTCTATCTCTCTCTCTCTATATATATATATATATATATATATATATAATTATATATATATATGTTTGAATATATATATATATATATATATAGATAGATAGATAGATAGATATAATTGTGAATATAAACTAAATATCGAGATATTAGTAACTGCATATGCGTGCGATAGCGTGCATACGCAGATACGAAAATAAATCTTTAATTTAATTTAGGTGCAAACAAACATTGCTCATTGTAGTTGAAGAGAGCTATGAAGTATACATTGATAAAAACACATATACATATCTCTGTAGTGCCACTTGGACTTTCATAGTTTCATAGTTTCACTATTCGTCAGGCATATATGGTGATGGAGCCGCTTATTACAATTGTTTTGTTTTTTGATTATTTTTTTTTAATACAACACCTCATGGGATGAACGCTAAATTATACACAGTTTCAAACGTCAAATTTAATATAAACCCAATATATTATTGAGGTATAAATTCAAATTATAGTCTATGGAGGGAGATATTTTGAAAAACAAAGCCTAACGAAAAAATGAGACCTACTTAACGTTTATATGGTACATGTTTTTTTCTGTTGGGAAAAGAAGGTAAGATTTACGTTAAAAAATTATAAAGCGTAAGGAGCAAGCAATATGAATGAAAAGGACGGGATAGGCGCAGTGTATTGTATATTGTTTATAAATAATCTCTATTTTTCAAGGGAGTAACACTGTACAATATATAAAGCTAACATTTTGCAATATTAGGATATAAATTAAAAAATAAAAAAAACGTGTAAATAGTGAGAGAAGGTAAGCTGTGAGAAAAAAGTATATTTAAATAAAAGAAGGACGGCGTTTAACCCGTTATATATTAATAGACTTTTAAATGGTTAAAAGCGTTTAATAAGGATTTAAATTAAAATATTACATCGGCAGTTGAAGTTAGGTAAAAAGATTTATCCAGAATCCAAATACTTTAGGAGAGCGAACCTTTTATAGGTACAACCTATCATGAGTTCACAGCGTTTGTTCATCAGGTTGGGGTCGTTATTAATTTTGAGAATGAATCTTTTTTCCGCAAAACACAGGTTACATCAACTGCCGCCGCAAGGCAAAGGTGTCGTTTTGGTGGCGAGATACCAATTTACTACTGGTGTGTAGTTATTTGTCTTGTTTTACCATTAAAATTTTGAGAGTGCTGTGGCATTTGAATATTTTTTATTGGTAAGAGTCATTTTATGATGGTAATCCCGGTTCGTCGAGTGGTTTGCAGAAGAACCAGAATGCAATTTACTCTATGTTTAATGCTAGCCTTAAAATAACACGTTTATTCATACATTTAGTGGATAGGTAATGTTTTTTCGACAATTGCACTTTTTGTCTGCATTAATATTGTTACTGGGTTTTTTTAAATATTTGTTTAATGCTATATGATTATGCTGTGCTATATACTGTTCGAGGTTTTTGGAGCAGCTGTAGACAATATTAATATTGTTCTTGTTGATGAATTTGTTGAGCAATGGTAGAGGGCTGAAATATTTGTGGATTAAATTAAGGAAACTTTTACCAAAACCGGTACAGAC
Organism: Acanthosepion lycidas; assembly: GCA_963932145.1. Classification (NCBI taxonomy): domain Eukaryota; kingdom Metazoa; phylum Mollusca; class Cephalopoda; order Sepiida; family Sepiidae; genus Acanthosepion; species Acanthosepion lycidas. The sequence goes on along the minus strand of OZ010609.1, from coordinate 50,304,036 downwards.
GCCACATGTGCCTAACGAATTGGGAAACCATGAAGCTACAAACGTAAGACTCTCTCTTTCTCTCTCTCTCTTTCTTTCCATATATATATATATATATATATATATATATATATATATATATATATATACATATATATATAGAGATAGATAGATAGATAGATAGATAGATAGATAGATAGATAGATAATTATACTCGTTTCGAAAAACTCTCGAATTTTTGATTTGCCAATAATAAAATCAATCTCGAGGGAAAAAAAAAAGGTTTTAAAAAAAGAAAGAGCTAGAGACGTGAAAGTCTGTCGAAAAAAATCGCACAGATACAGGTTTAAAGCGCAAAGAAAAAAACCCGACACGAGTAAACAACTAACTAACTAAAGAGCTCAATATAACCGTAGAGCAGACCTAGATAAACCTAGTGAGCCAGACAAACCTACCCAGGTTTCACCTAAGCAAATTGTCAGGGAAAGCTGGCTAAAGAGGCAAAGGGAAACGCATATTTATAGGCGATAGTTAAAATCATGCCACGTGACCAAAGATAAAGAAAAACACAAGAACACCGGTGGGTGGGGATTAAAGATTTATTCAATTAAAAGGGGAGGGGATATTAATTTCGCCTATAAATATACATTTCCCTTTGCCTCCTTTGCCATACTTTTCAGATAAGTGTACACAAATCCGATTTATCCATTTTAATGTCTGAAATAATATTCGTACAATACAAAAATAATTCATAATCTTCATTTAATACTTTATTGAATAGCCATTATTCACTTCTACAGCAACCAAACTCTTCTTGTAAGTTCTCAATTAATGATTTGCAAATATTTGTTGTTATTTTCTTCCATTCTTCTTCGCATGTGGACTTCAGATCGAAGATGTTTGTTGGAGCTCTCAATTGGATTTGGATTTTCAAATAACGCCACAAATCGTCGATTGGGTTTAAATCTGGGGAGTGACTTAGCTATTTCAGGATATTTACATTATTTTCAGTAAGCCATATCTTCGAAGATTTTGTAGTGTGCTTCGGATCATTATCTTTTTGGAAGATCCAGTCAGAGGAAGTTCACGATTTTCAAGCGAAATTATTAAATCTGCTTCCAAAATATATTGATATGCTACGGCATTCATTTCATCATCTATTACTATTATGTTACCAGTATCGTTCACAGCAAAGCATCCCCAAACCATGATGCTGCAACCACCAAATTTCTCTATTGAAACTATTCTATAGTTTGAAGGCATCGCCATCTTGCCTCCATGGATGATTTCTAAAATTATGCCCCAAAAACGTAGACTGTCCGCAATACACTTTCCCAAAGCGAATTTCCCTTATCCTTATCCAAACGAATTTCAAACTGGCGTCTCCGTGTCTTTTCAATAGCAGTGGAGTTTTCCGAGAGGAACATGACTTTAGATTGTTCCTGTGGATGTTATTGCTTATTGTCCGTTAAGTTACACAGATTCTTGATAAAATCAAATTACCCTGCAACTTCTGGTGAGTAACCATTTGATTCTGTTTATTTTGACGCATTAATTACCTCGAAAATCTTGCAGAAATCTTCTGTGGAGCACCTGTTCTTCAATAGTTTTCAACGGTTTTGCGATTTTTATACCTTGAAATGAATGGAATAATAGCAGTAAAATGAATATTCAGGTTTTCTGAGATTTTCCTGTAACTTTTACCTTCTTTAATGAGCTTAACAATCAGTTCATTTTGCGAATTTGTCATTTCTTTACGTCTTGCTAAGATGAAAACCTTCTTGCACGAATACCCGTTACAGAATGTTCTATTTGTATTTTTAGGCTAAAATAACTACTGATAACATTATTGAAATATTCTAGGATATTCCACTTGAATAATCCGGAGTATTAAAGTAATTTAAAAGTTTTAAAATCTGAAATTTGCATTGTATGAATACTTTTTTCACCCATTAAAATAGATAAATTGGATTTATTTCTATTAAATCAATTTTTTACTGTTTTCTATGCATCTTTAGTTATTATGCATTTGTTTCCAGTTAATTATATGTAATGTATGTTTATTCGTTAGTTGGATTACAATAAATTAAGTAATTATATATGTACGAATTTTCTTTCCCCCTACTATATATATATATATATGTGTGTGTGTGTGAAAAATATATATATATATATATATATATATATATATATATATATATATATATAATTATTTATATATTATATGCGCGGTACTTATTAGAAAGCGCTCAATATCAGAGATAGAGCTAACATATTTGGTTGGATTGATATGAGTTTGTGACCCTGGGTTTCACTCAAAGTTTGTCTGACGATCGCAAAAGCGTGAAACCCAGGGTCACAAACTCACATCAATCCAACCAAATATATATATATATATATATATATATATATATATATATATGTAGAGAGAGAGAGAGAGAGAGAATCAGAGACTGTGAGGGTTGAGATGCCCGACCTGATATAATTTCTATCTCCCAGCTGCAAGGTTATAATGAAAAGAAAACTTTCACCCTATTCACTACATTGGGATGTGATCTCTCATAATGAAGGGTATGTTGATATTCTTATATTTTTCACAACACCTTTACTTTGGTGGCATTTTGTTCTTTCACTCAATATTATTAATAATAATGTAGTTTCAGTAAATATAATAATGGTCTCAGTCTCTGTTACGCGATTGTCTAACGTAAAATTATAGTTTACGTTACTGATCATCCGTGATAAAATTAGCCTTCAGGTTGATTCCCATATCAAAGCCGACGACGCGGTTCGTCAATTCATGGAGATAACATATGTTTCGGATATAACATTGCATACCTTACTTCTTTGAAATAAGGAAGTGAATTTGGTCTATTCTATTTATTCTTTAGGTTAGATTATATTATTTTTATTTATAACATTAGGATAGGACACCATCTAAAATCTAATCAGTATATTAAGAAATAGAAAAATCAAACTAGACAAAGGAAAGACTGTTAAAATGCAATTTAATATCAGTTCACCTATACGGCAATGAATGCTGGATATTCTACGATGTATTTAAAGGTTCTTGATAAAATGTAAAGATGAATCTGCAATTTTATTTGTCCTGAACTTACATCTCGGCTCCAGTCGATTTTCTACCGCTTTAATGTACCTTTCTTGGGCCTTTTTCTATAAACAGTTTCATAGTAACTGTTCTGATGTGCTTTCTTCTTTGGAGCGTGGGCTTTACTAATTTAAACGGAGTAATAGATTGGCGGCTAGGTCTCGTCATTTTACATGTGAAATGGCTATACGCTTGTGGAACTCAACCGGCTTCTTGCTTTACAGTCAACTTTGATATTCAAAAAATTAAATGCAGTGTCAATCTTAATATTCTGTCATTTTAATTTCTGTTCTCTTATTTTATCTTTCCACTTCATAATGTTTTTTCTTTTTTCTCAAGTTCGTAACTTAATATAACGAACCCGAAAGGAATTCGAACTCCTCTGATTTCGAGCCTCTATCCATTACAACACCAGCTCATCGAAGCTTACAGCTGTGACACTATTTACGACGCTAGAAAGAAAGAAGAAAAAAGAAAGGCGAGAATTAAATTTAGGTGATAAGAAGACATCACGAAAAAGACACTAAGCGGTGTTATTTTTCTGACAAGGAAAAGTGGTAAGATTTTTATTTCCATTGTCGAGAAGGTGAAACACAGAATTTAATCTGATTTATGTTACAGGGAGGCGAGTAAGATATATCCAATCTGCCCATGGCAATGATAAAAACAAAATATTTTTTCAAGTTGGACAAAAGACCGTAGGGTGCTGGGAGATAAAAATTAATTAGGTAAAGCTTGACCGAAACCAAAATGTCCGTGGAATCACCTCCATGTCATTTGGGAAAAACACCTGTTTATCGTCAGGGCTGGCTATGATAGCGAAATTATTTTATCAGAACAGTTAATTAACAACAGAATGCAAATACGTCCAATTGACCACCCATTTGTTTGTCGAAAGCCCCGGGTGATAAAGTCCAAGTGGCATTTGACTAAGAGACTAAGGTTTGTTGTCGGGCAGAAGGAAAGAAAGAGAAAGAAAATAAAAATTTAAAAAAAATAAAAATGAAGATAATTTTTTTTTTCTTTGAGTTTGATTTTTGAAACCGAGGCTAGTCTGGCCACGCACACGCCGCTGAGTGCCCATTGGCTGGATGGTGGCATGAGCGTTAGGCGGAGGTAATCATGTGAAGAAGAAGAGGAGGCCTGTTGCGCCCCCCTGAAGGGATAGGTGTGAGGTGCCACTGTGAGAGAGAGGAGAAACCCGTTGACACACTCTGAGGGCATGGTGAGATAGAGAACAGAAGAAGGTGGGAAGACGAAACACTTCCAAAAATGGAAAATAATAAAATTTTTCTGACCGAAAACAAAGAAGTGGATTGTGGATTTAGAATTATCAAGGAACCTCAAACCCCGACAAGCCCACCCCAGTTTTGGTCGGCGTCCATATAAGCAGAGTCGCAGCGAGTGAATAGCAGTTTAGTTCGAGTTCAAGTTCGCAGTTGGAGTTGCACCCGCCCCGCAGAAATCTGGCCGAAAGATTCCACGCAAATCACGACTCAACTTCTAGCCAAGAACAATTTATTTTTGAAGAACGACTTAAACTCATACCACCAAAACAAGTTTTACGAATATCGCCTGAAGATACACCAAGAACCAGTTTCTTAAAGAACAAACAACTTAAGATGTTAAGACTCGCCTAACAAACACAAAGTGTTACGAATCCATATAGCGGGTTGGGAAGAAGACGCAGTCCTGTATTCAGCAACCAGATATGAAATATTGTTATCCTTTTTTTTAACACATTTGAACTTTTCGAGTTATTATTTTCTTTACTTTTACATATACTTGTGCGGTGTTACCCTTGATCGAACTCGGCTTGCATTATGGCCCGGCGACTGATTGGTTTCGTCTGCCTAAAATCAATTCACAACGTGGGTAGGTTAGACTGGAAATCAAAACAGTTACTTCGGTAACCAGACGTTGGAGACGAGCTGGGAACGACAAGGCTGATACCGAATCTAACCAGATTTCCATCCGAATGACCAAAAGGTTAGAACGTCTCATTTAGTGCCGCGACCAATACCAAGCCAGTTGGTCGTTACAAAACAGGATAGCACGACGGACGCGGCTCGGCAGACGTCACATTTGGTTCAGTGACACCGGTGGGACGTCACATCACTTGGTATTCCAGAGTAGTTACCCATCTTCTTATTGTCCATATTCAACGTTGCTTAACTCAGGCGATCAGAAAGGACGCGCTGTTTCAATGTGGTATTGCCGTAAGCCATGATCATTACAGATTGCGTTATTGTTAATATAGTTATGTGTTCTTTCCATGTGCAAGATGATCTTATTCGTATCCAAGATGTAGCTGATTCGTTAAACAGATATTTCTGAATTAAAAGACTGGCAAAACAATCTTTTTATTTTGTATTTATCTCTGGATCGGTTGTGTTATTGTTCTTGGCTCATGTCTCTCCAAAATTTCTTGTCATTTGTAGCTCTTTATAAATGTTATGTTCTTCTTATCTATTCTAAACCTTGTCCCGCTCTCTATTTATTCAAGCCCGCCTGATAGATTATCCGGTGTTTCATTTTTCTCTCTTGCATTCCATCAGGCCTGTGGGTATCAAATTTTCCAAGCCCTCTTTTCTCGTTATGTGCACTACAAATATCTACTGTTTCTTTTTTATTTACTTTTTTCTGTAAAACATTGTCGTTGCTAACTTATTCTCCATCACATTCTCAGCATTCTTCTGTAGAACCACATTATAGCTATCTCAGTTCTCGTCTTTATGTGTGATAAAATTGTTCAGCTTTTAATGTAACATTACAGTATTATTTTCTTTGTTTTCAGTGAAATTTTCAGGTTTCTTAATACATTACTTAGATTTTGGAAAGCCTCTTTTGCCTCGTTTTTTTAGACGTCTTTAAGACTACCTCCAACATGATTTACCGAGTTATACGAAAATCCATGTGCGCTTGATTGCAATGTTTATCGTATCCATTAGTAATTTGGTCATTTTTATTAGAGTAGAGTAAAAGTATTTTTTATATCGAGATTTATTTTAACTAGTTTAAGCCGTGATTTTTGCTTTTCATTTCACCCCAAGCAAGGGTAGAACGCCACTACGCAAGCAGTTAGAGAGAATGAACGTGAAAGAGGAGAGCGAGAATAGGGGGAATTGAAGAAAGGACAAAATATGAACGTGATTCAAGAAGACAGATAATGGCAAGTGACACGGCATTCACATATTCGAAGATTGTAGTTATCAGAGAAGCAAGGAAACGGAAGAGAATTCCAAAGGTGGTAAATATGAGAAAAGATTCCTGTTCATGAGAAGAGAAAGGCTTATGAAACGGGCGATAAGAAGACATATCTATACCTATATAAATAATAGAAAAAAAGAAATAAAATTATTTAATTTTTACGTAAAATAATCCGAAATACCTATTAAAAATTAAAAGAACAAATATAGTGGGTGTTCACGAAGGCAGAATACGGTCATTGACCCTGCGTTTAAATTTTTGAAGATTGTAGTTATCAGTGAATGAAGGAAACAGGATTTTAAATTTCTCTTTCTGATATTATGTATAAGTTTCCTTTTTGTTTTCATTTTCTCTACAAAAGTAAGTAAAATGTGAATATGTGTCCAAGAATGTCGATTCAGTCTATCGGATTAGAAAATTCGTATCACCTATATCGTTCTTGCATTTGCCTCGTATAAATCTACCATTCGTCTGTGCATTCATTATTGTTGCCACATTTGGTTTGATGCTTCTGATATATACCTAGGAAATTAATTTCAAAATTAGGCCCTGGCTTGCTAGCTAACGCAGCTTCCATCTGCATTTTCTATCTTGTATCTAGTCTACAATCGCTTTTCCACTGACGTGCCATGGCTTCCCCCTGTCTCTTCTACAAGTATTTTCACGGCAACTGTTCCGACGAGCTACATTCGCTGGTTTCCAGACTGTACGAGTTTAAGTGAGTTACCAGACAGGCATCTCGGTCCCACCCTTTCATTGTCGAAATGGTGAAATGTAATCGTTTCTTCTACTCTCTTCTCTCGCACTTCCAGTCTGTGGAACTCCCTTCCACTTACTTGCTTCCCCGATGACTATAATCTTCAAATATTCAAGTGTAATGTCAATCGACACCTGACCCCCTGAGCTTTTTTCCTCTCCTTCTCTTCATCCTTTCCCCAAACACACCTCTTTACTCTTGTTCCCAATCCTCTGTAACCCCATTACTTGCTAGTAGCACTTCCGATTTGCTTGGGCGGAATTGCTTTCAAGAAAAAAAAAAAATTTTCTTGTCAATTGTTCCGATGATTTCTCCACTTTTAAAAAGGGTGGGTGGGGAATAAAAGTTGTTTTTATTCCCCACCCTCCACAGAAATATTGTACGTATGGAGACTAGTTAAGACTTCATACAGATATTTTGGAACGAGATGTTGACTCTAGTACGGATGGTAGGTAGGTGTTGTTTTCGTGCAGGTAATATTCTAGTTTATGGGGGTCATTTTAGTTAAATAGGTGTAGATCAGCCTTCATCAGCCCCGCTTTGGCCTTGTGAGATATTTCTTTGATCTCAAGATTAAAAATCGCTCTCCTCTTTGTTAAATCGATTTCACGAATTATTAAATTGATATAATTTTATTGACTAAAACGTAGTACTGAATTGGCATTATTTTATTGCCTACTTTAGTTTATAAGTTTAATTACCCTATATGCTCAGGTATACGCCGAATCTATGTGTAGTGCGACCCCAGATTTTATTTTTGCATGAATCTTAACCCCTTTAGACAAAATGACTTGTGTATAATCATAAAAATGCTTGATTTTTTTATCTCTTAAAAAATTACCCTTGTACAGTGCGGTCGTCTATATTTTGCATAAAAATAACTGGTTATAAAAACTCGCTTTATACTCATGTAGATATGGTAATCTGGCCTTCCGATTAAAAACGTGTTACGCTCGGTCAGTTCACTGTGATATACGCTCGAGCGATCAGGTCTCTTTCAATTCAAGACTGATTCGGTAGAAGATTTTCACGCAGAAGGCTGCTGTATCTTTCTTTAGTAGATAGGTTGCCAGTCATAAGACCCAGTGTGTCCTAATAATTCATCGCATAGCTGCGGGTGGGTGTAGAAGAGATGGATGTATACTTTTCCCAAAGGAAATTTTTGCCTCAGTGAATATAACGAAACCAAGTGGAATTCGAACTCGGCACTCAGATTTCACAATCCGAGCCACTATGCATTATAGCACAGCGCAAACGCCGATTACGCTTATACCAATTTTGAAAATTGAGAGCCTAACCAGTAGTTTATTTAAACCGCTCTCTGTTTATAGAAATTATGCGGTTCATTTAAGTTAAATTGATGTCGAATAGACTTTACTAGCTCCACTTTGACCTTGTGCAATATTACTTGCATCTCAAAATTAAAAATGGCCGTCATCTATGATAAATCGATTTCACGAATTACTAAATTGACATAATATGTGTTGCTTATAAGTGGCACAGGGACGAAAGTATGAGGCACAGAGCGGGGGTCGAACTCAAAATTCAGGCGTAACTGATATAGCGAAAAAAGATTGTTAAACATTAAACCAGGTCGGGTTGCAAATAAGTTTCTAAGCGTAACTTAGATATGGAATATATCTCCGAAAGTGTGGAACACCCAGCCAGGATCGAACTCATTGCTAAGCTGTAATTGATCTAACGAGACAAGCTTGTTGACTATTACACCAACTCGATACACTAAGCGTAAGATACACTAAGCGTAGCTTCGATACAGCACGTCCGAATGTTTTAAACACCAAATGTGGATCGAACTCTCTATTCACTCGTAATTGATCTAGCGAGATAAGCTTGTTAAACATAACACGACGTCAAAGTACCCAATTGTTTTCTCAGCTTAGCTTACGTATGGCACATGGTCAAAAGCGTGGAGAACCGAGTGAGAATCGAACTCACTATTCACTCGTGATTGATGTAGGGAGATAAGCTTGTTAAAAATAACGCGACGTCAAAATACCCAATTATCTTCTCAGCTTAGTTTACGTATGGCACATGGTCAAAAGCGTAGAGCACCCAGTGAGATTCGAGTATTAAATCATAACTGATGTAGCGAGTCAAGCTTAATAACCATTACACCATGTCAAATTGCCCAACCTCGCTTTGACATTTTGAAACCTTACCATGATCAGAGGATATTTGGAAGATACACGTTTGAAATTCTATATAAAAACAAAAAAGACGAAGGAAATATTCTCAAGAAAAACATGGAGAAAGAGTAAATCATTCCCTCCAACAAGATTCACAAATTTTGTCAAAGTAATTCCTTTGATAAAATTAAAAAGAAAAATTCCTATGAAAATTCTATGAGACATATAGGCGAACAGAAACGAAAAGAAATATACAAAAACTCTGTGTTAATCTCCGAGGCTAATGTTAGCCGAATATTTCAAATGAAATTAACACTTTGCATTGCAGAAGTATTCGCAGCAAATTAATGCATAATATATGCAATCCTGTCTTTTGAGAATAACCGAAAGTCTGTTTATGCATTTCGCATTATATATAGATAGAAACAGGCGACTCGCTGGGCGTACTAACTTGCACGCATATTGTACTCGCTGGCTCGATAAATATTGTACTTGCTGACTGCTTACACCGGGTTTGAAGATGCCTCACGCATAAGCCACAGCTTCGTGGTCGGCGAAATCAATATGACATCAAAGAGGATTAATATTAATCATTCACACAAACAGTGCGAACGTGCAAGATTAGCTTTATTCGAAAGGTTCCAAGCAAACAGGTACGTACGTATCGGCGCACTCTGCAGTATACGTGGTTGGATGGTCGCTAGAAAAAAAAAAAAAAAAAAAAGAAGAGGGAAGAGAGACTGAGGTAAAGAAATAGACATTTATTTCAAGGATGATTCGTAGATGGCAAGTTGAGAAAGTGCAGGAAAAAAAGAAGTGGTGGGTGAAAAGGACAAAGGGAATTTAATATCTTTATCAAAATGCATTCAACAAACGGGCTTCGACTCGTTCGAGGCATTGTCGAAAATGAATAGAAGACAAAAGATTAACTGAAAAATATCGATATATATTGCCGGAATAAATCAGACAAATAGATATTAGCAAATGAAGATAGACAGATAAACACATAGATAGATAGATAGATAGATAGATAGATAGATAGATATTATAGTACAAAAAAGATTAACATATATAAACAGAAATATAGACATATTTACAGAATGAATTAAACAGAGATATTGGAAATTGTAATAGATAGATATGAACGGAAGATGATACCTAGCTTGATAGATAGATATGAACAGAAGCAGATAGATAGATAGATAGATAGATGAACAGAAACATAGATATATATTAGGTTGGAGAAAAAATAATGTCGTTTTCTCACATATGTTACTATGTGAGAAAACGATATTATTTTTGCACCAACCTAATAGATTGGTATGAACGGAAGAAATAGTTAGATATGAACAAAAGCAGATAGATAGATAGATAGATAGATAGATAGATAGATAGATAGATATTATAGTACAAAAAAGATTAGCATATATAAACAGAAATATAGACATATTTACAGAATGAATTAGACAGAGATATTGGAAATTGTAATAGATAGATATGAACGGAAGATGATACCTAGCTTGATAGATAGATATGAACAGAAGCATATAGATAGATAGATAGATAGATAGATAGATAGATAGATAGATAGATAGATAGATAGATAGATAGATAGATAGATGAACAGAAACATAGATATATATTAGGTTGGTGCAAAAATAATGTCGTTTTCTCACATATGTTACTATGTGAGAAAACGATATTATTTTTGCACCAACCTTAGAGATTGGTATGAACGGAAGAAATAGTTAGATATGAACGAACACAGATAGATAGATAGATAGATAGATAGATAGATAGATAGATAGATAGATAGATAGATAGATAGATAGATATTATAGTACAAAAAAGATTAGCATATATAAACAGAAATATAGACATATTTACAGAATGAATTAGACAGAGATATTGGAAATTGTAATAGATAGATATGAACGGAAGATGATACCTAGCTTGATAGATAGATATGAACAGAAGCAGATAGATAGATAGATAGATAGATAGATAGATAGATAGATAGATAGATAGATAGATAGATGAACAGAAACATAGATATATAGTAGGTTGGTGCAAAAATAATGTCGTTTTCTCACATATGTTACTATGTGAGAAAACGATATTATTTTTGCACCAACCTTATAGATTGGTATGAACGGAAGAAATAGTTAGATATGAACGAACACAGATAGATAGATAGATAGATAGATAGATAGATAGATAGATAGATAGATAGATAGATAGATAGATAGATAGATAGATAGATATTATAGTACAAAAAAGATTAGCATATATAAACAGAAATATAGACATATTTACAGAATGAATTAGACAGAGATATTGGAAATTGTAATAGATAGATATGAACGGAAGATGATACCTAGCTTGATAGATAGATATGAACAGAAGCAGATAGATAGATAGATAGATAGATAGATAGATAGATGAACAGAAACATAGATATATAGATTGCTATGAATAGAAGAGATATATAGATATGAACAAACGCAGATAGATAGATAGATAGATAGATAGATAGATAGATAGATAGATAGATGAACAGAAACATGGATATATAGATTGCTATGAATAGAAGAGATAGATAGATATGAACAAACGCAGATAGATAGATAGATAGATAGATAGATAGATAGATAGATAGATAGATAGAATGTGAAAAGGAGGGATAGATAGATGAAAATATTAAAATTACGAGATATTGACAGATTAACAAATTGTACACACACGGATAAAAACACACGAAACAAAATGGAAGTAATCACAACTTTAAAGAAATTATGAACGAGACCTCAATTCGCATTGCTATTATCATAACCTATATAAGATTGAATTCCAAACAGATTGAATGAATTTGCAACGTATAATGAAATATATGCAAAAAAAAATGTCTGCAGTCCCAAAATAATTAAGGATTTGCAGACAGAATGATAGCCATAACACTATGCCTAGGAATAATTCTGAACAAAGCTGAAAATTAATTTACTGTTGGAGATTTCTTACGTCTTTTGACCAAATATCAGTTGTAACGTAATCAGCATAATTCATTTGTTAGCGATTGATAATTGGCCATTGCAGCATTTGGCAATTAATCAATAGTTTGTTTTTCTTTTTGCTAATTAATGATTTCCCTTCGGTCTCTCCCTGTCTCTCCTTTATTACATCATATAATTTTCATCACTAGTTTACGAATAATAAAAAAACGATAGCAAGAATTTCCTCAAAATTCTTGTTGTTTTACATTAATATTTTTGACTATCGTTATAGTGAGTAAATAAATAGATAGATAGATAGACAAGAACAGAAACATAGATAGATATGAAGAGAAACGTATATATATATATATATATATATATATATATATATATATATATATATATATATATATGTGTATGTGTGTGTGTGTATTTAGGCAGCACTCTTTCTTTCTTGCACATTTCATTGAAAACGACAGGCAAGGTGGTTTTATTTAGTTTTTTTGTACAATTTCTCATGCGATCTAATTCGGACACTTTTTATATAATTTATCATCCAAAAAGGAAAAATTATTAGATCGCATGGGAAATTGTATCAAAAACTAAGTAAAAGCACCTTGTCTGTCGTTTTCAATGAATATATATATATATATATATATATATATATATATATATATATATATATATATATATAGATAGATAGATAGATAGATAGATAGATAGATAGATAGATAGATAGATAGATATGAAAAAACTAACAGGCGAATAGCCATGGACAAAAACTGATAGACAGACATGAACTAAAACAGATAGATAGATAGATATGCACAGAAGCAGACAGACAGATAGATAGATAGATAGATAGATAGATAGATAGATAGATAGATAGATAAAAACAGAAACATATATATATATATATATATATATATAGATAGATAGATAGATAGATAGATAGATATGTAAATAAGAGATAGATAGATAGATAGATAGATATGTAAATAAGAGATAGATAGATAAGCACAGAAACGTATATATATAGATAGATATGAAAAGAAGAGACAGATAGAGAGAGAGAGAGAGAGATAGCTATGAACAGAAACATATATATATATATATATATATATATATATATATATATATATATATATATATATATATATATTAGGTTGGTGCAAAAATAATAACGTAATAATGTCGTTTTTTGACGTTAAAAGATACGTCAAAAAACGACATTATTTCGTCATTATTTTTGCACCAACCTAATAGATAGATATCTAAAGAAGAGATTGATAGATATGCACAGAAACATATATATATATATATATATATATATATATATATATATATATATATGTATGTATATATATATATATATATATATATATATATATAGATAGATAGATAGATAGATAGATAGATAGATAGATAGATATGAAAAGAAGAGATAGATAGATAGATAGTTTGGAACAGAAACATGTATATATAGATAGATGTGAAAAGAAGAAATAGATAGATATTGTGAAAAAGACATAGATGAAAATAATATAAATACAAAATTCTACTTAATTAAACAACCAATGCAAAATTAATCGATAGTTATTCAATTGAATTTTGGTAAACATACATATATTTTAATGAATAAAGAGAAAACTTATCTTAGCCGACACGTTGCATCTTCTATGGGATTTTATCAAGGCAAATGTGTGACTTCGTCAAGGCAAATGTGTGACTTCGTCAAGGCAAATTTTCTAAAGGCATTTGCTTTGATAAAATCCAACAGAGGGTGAAATGCATCGGCTAAGATAAGTTTTTTTTTTTTTGTTTTTAATCATATCATCTTTTACATTTGAATACAGTTAAATCCTCACACTTTCAGATTTAAATGAATGACCTTTTCTGTTGGTAATTGTTCATAAGATATTATATGAAGGATTTGACCAAAAATACGTTTCGTTTATGAAAAAAAGTATATACTGTGTACTACAAGAAGTAATAGTCAGTCAGTAAAATGACACACGTGATACACGCTTGGGCGATCATGTATATTTTTGTCGCACTTTCTTTTAATCATGACGATTTTGCACAAGATGTTTCATTATGTCACAATCGTCGTTTCCACGAAGAAACTGAGTGTCCGAAGTTGATTCCAGTGATGACGTTGCTTTCACACGTCGAGTCTTTCTAAACGTATCCGTGAGTGTCATCAGCTTCATCAACTTCGGTTTCTCGGTCAGCAATCTCTCTTTAAATGAATAAACAGACATCATGTCATGCTCACTGATAAATTGACATTGTTCAACCTGAGTAATAAATTGATCCGGCATTTCCCCAGGTGATCTATGGCTATTTAATTTCATCACTGTTCACAATGTCGTCGTCATTACTACTGACATTGTTCTTTTCTGTATTTAAGATCATGTTCGCATAGTAATCTCGGACGTTGGCTTTTCCCTATAGTTACCAAATTCTATGAAGATAAATTGAATTCAGCATCAAGGCCTCTGATCAGGAGATTGAAGGTTTTGATAAAACCACTTCTTAATTGCTATTTTTTTCAGGTCCACCCTGTCTCAGGGTGGTAGCAACTGCTGGGACCTAGCTATGAGCAAATAGTGAATTCCAAAACAAAAACAAAACTATGAAAATATAAAAATACATTTTTATAGTAAAGATACATTTTTATAGTAAAGCAATACATTTATATATAAAAAAAAAAAAATACGACCGACACATATTTATAGTAAAATTACCAGCAATATATTTTGAAGGCAAAATTACGAACAATATATTTTATCTGTATTTGAAGCCATTGCATTCACCTTGTGTGTGCCTAATCTATTAGCAAACCCAAGAATAGTCATAGCAACATTTAAGACTGCCGTTGTGAAAGTTTATCGAAGCACGTACCAGCAGTAAAAAGCTGTTTCATCAGTTCCTTCAAAGGTATATTTAACTTCTCCGTTAACCTATCCACTGTAGCAAATACCCGGTCAAGATTTTTATTTTTTTTCCTTATCCCGGTTTTCTTTTGTTTTTTGCTATCACTGTCATAATAGAATTTCAGTAACGTTTCTTCCTTTTTCTTTAAATCCTTCCCGGGTATAGTTTCGATATCGTATTCTTCAGTCAGACACTGCACAGACACATTAGGATCAAACTTCATTAGTAGCACAAGTATCTGAGTTATTGATAATGAAATATCCTTCTTTTTTCTTTTTTTTTTACTTTCCTTTGACATTCCCTCACCAAAATTAAAAACAAACCGCAAGAATTGGAACCAAAAATAAATGTTACCCTGCACATGTTCGCCCCGTGAGCATTCACCCGCAACTGATGGTGACTGTATGGAAGAGACAGCAGGACTAACCGTACCGCAAGATCTTTTTATTTTACCGTTATTCGCGCTCCATCGAAAAAAAAATGCGATGCACATTTTTTGGATGTTCGGATAAGGAATGGTAGACCTGTATTAATAATTATAATCTACTATGTTGAGGAGTTCTCTCCTTTTTACACAAATGGACTCACCCAGTATATACATATACAATGCTACGGGGAGAGACGAGAGTAAGACGAGAGCAAGACGGAAGAGGCGAGTCGAGTCCACAGTGACAGAGTAAAAGGTTGTAGATAACCGGAAGAGTGAAGGTGAGAATAACAGCGTTGTAGGAGTCACAGTGAGCGAGCACGTAGACTCAGTAAGAAGTCATACAGCGATACTTCAATGCCAAAGACTGTATAGATATTTTGCTACTAACCCGTATTCCTGGAACTACTAACCTGCATTACCAGTTTATATTATTACGTTAATACATTGTTTTCATATATTCATTCCTGGCGTTTGTTTATTAGTACCCAGAATCTACAACATACTATTAAGATCTTAGCAGAAGGGTATAAGTATAGATATTTACATTTAATATTATTAATATTTAACATTCATAATTTTTAATTTGTAGTAGAGCAGGGGCTGTCAGATACGTTCTCAAGCTATTCAAAGAGTCGACGATTTTTACGGGTGTCGTGTAGGTAACGTAATGTATAAATCGGTTTGGTAGATCTTTAGAGTATCAGAAATGGATGGTACCAAAAAATGAATCTTGGAGAGTTTATCCACTATTTTCATTTGATGTATATTGTTGTGGAGTAGTTTAACACCTCCACGGGATAACTCGTGGTGAGGCTTGGTAAATAGCGAGTTAAAAATCACCAGACGCAGCTATGCCGAAGGCAAGAGTCTCGTCTAGTGAGGTAGACAATAACCCAACCCAGTGTATAAGGGGTCTACGGGCAATTTTTGCCCTAGCATACGAGCTCGGAACGCCCAGGTAAAAAAAAAAAAAAGAAACGGCTTTGTGCCACATCCTGCCTTGTGGGGACGCCTCGGGTAAATACCGAGTTAACGATTGCAGATAACTCCGCTTGTTAAACACTCTGCCTTATGAGCCGAGTCCCGTCTAGGGAGGTAGACAGCCACCCGATCCTGTGTATGCGGGATCTGCAGGGAACTTTTGCCCTGGAATACACACAGAGATTAGTCGCAGCCTCCCTCATCCCTCATTGTGAGGAGGTCTCGGATAAATAACAAAGACTTCAATGATTAACTCAGACGAGGCTCCGCCCATAGATATAACCTCGTCTGGAGAGGTAGACAGTCATCCGACCCTATGTATGCGGGTTCTACGGAGATTTTTTGCCCTAGCGTACCGCGCTGGGGAAAGCCCCACGTTAGAAACCGTTCTTGTGTTATATTCTGCCTTGTACCAAAATATTAGCCGGAATAAACTGCTTCTTTCATTCTACATGGGTGTCAACGTTCCTTATTTACGATACAACATATATCTTATTTGAAAATTCGAAAAGCAATAATAAAAAAATTAAACAGACCTATCTTGTCGTTTTAAATTTAAGAAAACGTACTTCAATGATTTTTTTTTTTCTCCCGAAATGTGTATGTGCGTAGAATGAATGAAATTGAGCCAGTAAGAGATATATAAAGAGAATGACAATTTTAATGAGTCAGATTTAGCCATATGCCGAATTTCTTCGATTTTCGGCTGCTTTGGACAAGGATTGAAAAATACGTCCGAATAATTAGTAATTCGGGATAAATGAATTCATGAATTAACGAAATTGAATTTTAATACTTATATCATCAGATAACATTTTCAAACACTTTATTCAATTTTTATCCTGTATATTCTCATGAAAAAAAAAAAAAACTCGTTTTTCATATTTTTTATCTATTTTCTTGTATTTTTTTTTTTTTTTTTTTCACTTAACTTCCGAAGCAGGACATAAGTAGATATCTGGCATGACCAAACAAGGATTATGTTATTTGTATGAAAAGAAAGGAAGGAAGGAAAATGACAAGAAAAATAACAATAATTAATTTAACTATTAAGTTGGTGCAAAAATTATGACGTAATAATGTCGTTTTTTGACCTTAAAAAATACGTAAAAAAACGACATTATCACGTCATTATTTTTGCACCAACCTAATATTTTAACAGCGTTTGTTTATTTTTATCAAACGTTTAGTATGTTTTTTTTCTAAATTATCAAAACGTTTATGCGAGATGAAATATTAAAATTTGTATGGGGTTTTAGTTATATGAAAAAAGGTTCAAATGAAATCCTTTTTTTTCTTTATTTCCCTTCGCATAATCGAAATCCGGAAAATCTTGGTAGAGATAATCCGAAAATTGATCTACGGAATTTAACACTGAAGCAAAGAATCGTACTGTCAAGGTCAAATAAGGAAAGATGGAAGAAGCAGAAGTGTTCTATTTTTACCATAATCTATTTCTTGGTTTTGGAACGTTGACCTCTATGCTACATTTTTTACGATAAGGCTGGCAACAAATATTTCTTTATAAAAAGAACTTAAGTGCGGGCGAAACATCATTTCATTGAATCGTCGAATGAGAATCGGTTTGCTGAAACTGGCGTCTTCTTCACGGGGATTATCTTCGTTAGCATCTCGGGAGGTTAGGAGACAAACAATAGAATATTTTATTGATTAGGCTGCAATTTTTGTTATCTCTTGTGCGATTGAGAAATACATGTAAATGCAATTTGCCTGCATTTAAATGTAAACGAAAACCTGCTTCCTAGAGCTTTTCAAAGACTGGAAAATGTAGCCTGTTTTGTGATAAGAGACTACATCGTCTCGTTCGGAAACGACGTTTTCTTGAATAAGTAAATACGTACAAGCGTGTATGTGTATATGTGGCGTAACGGATATCGGCTCGGAATGAGAAGTCGATGAGTCGTGTTCGAATTTCAGTCGAGTTGCTTATATTCACTTACGCACAAATTCATTCGGAATGTCATGAATCTAACACTTTTTCCCCCAGCAGGAGGGACTTCAGCCTTGGTTGGCAATCATTCTACCGCGGAAAGAAATGACTCTGCGAAAAATTTTCTGCCTCGTCAGTCATGTATCGAAAGTTCTCACAACCATGTATCTCGAGAGACTTATTTATGTAAATTCATATATATATATTAGATTAGTGAAAAAATAATGTCGTTTTTTGACGTATTTTTAACGTCAAAAAACGACATTGTTACGTCATTATTTTGCACCAACCTAATATACAGTGTAACCCTGATATAAGATACCTGATATAAGAGAAACCCTGATATAAGAGAAACCCTAATATAAGAGACTTCTTCTCCGGTCCCGACAACTCTCTTATATCCGGGTTATATATATATATATATATATATATATATATATATATATATATATATATATATGATCACACAATATTATATATATTATATATCCGGGTTATATATATATATATATGATCACACAATATTATATAAATAAATAAAAATAATGTGTTTATATTTATATATAAATATATATCGAAAGTTATCCCCACCGTATGTCACGACAGATTTATATATATATATATATAAATATATATATATATATATATATATATAATCTATCGTGATAGACGGTTGGAGGAACTTCCAACATATATATATATATATATATATATATATATATATATATATATATATATATATATATATATATATATAAACAAAATAGCTGCATCTATTGCAAGGAAGTTTGAATGACTGTGTCGTGCCAGCATATTTATCTCGTCAGAGTCCATCTTGTACACATGCAAATCTACCATGATCTGGTATTTCTGCTTTTCATATCGATGTTCTTGACAATATCCAAAGAAGTATCTGTAATGTAATCGATTCTGATATGACATCACGACTTCAGTCCCCTTCTCACCGACGTGGCGTATATTCCCTCTGTCTTTTTTTTTTCAAGTATTTTCTTGGCAACTGCTCTGACGATCCGTTCTTTCTGATACTTCGGCTGCATGAATTCAAGCGTGCGACGACGTTGGCAGTCTTGGTTTCACTCGTTTACTGTTGAAATAGCCAAATGCAACAGTTACTTTTCTCGCATTTTCCAACTGTGGAATTCCATTCCGTTATCTTGCTTCCCTGCTACCAACAACAATAAAAAATGTAAATGCAACGTATACCATCTTCTATGTTCTTCAATTCTTTTCATCTTATGTCTTATTCCCAAACCTCAATCCTCCCTATACTCGGTGTTTTAGCTTACTTTCACTCCCTAGAACTCTCTATGTACTTATGGCATTCTCGCCTTGCTTGGGGTGAAATGATATATATATATATATATATATATATATATATATATATATATGTGTGTGTGTGTTTGTGTGTGTATTTATACATACATATATATATATATATATATATACATACATATATATATATATATACATACATATATATGCATACATATATATATATACATATATATATATATATACATATACATACACATATACATATATATATACATACATATATATATATATATATATATATATGTACATACATATATATATACATACATATATATGTGTATACATATATATATAAACATATATATATATATATATATATACATACATATATACATATATATATATATATATACATACATATATATATATACATACATACATATATACATATACACACACACATATATATATATATATATATATATATATATATAACAATAGCTGGCCACTCGTATTCTAAGATACCCGTCTACTAGAACTGCTTGCAAATCCCTATTGCAAACTCTTGCTCAGGCACATTTTTGTTTGTTCAACACCCCCAGAGCCAACTTGTGGTTTTTACTGCAACTATACCGAGGAAACTATAGCTACAGTTTCTGGGAGAGAGTTTTTTTTTTATCTAAACAACACCGGTACACTCAAACCCTCGGTCACGATGACTTGTGATTTGGTGCTAGTGCAGCTATCGACGGTCTCCTGTGTTTCGTTTACCCAATTTCTCGCACAAGGCTTGGGTCAACCCGTGGTATGTTTTCAATGCACTTTCCAAAGGTGCCGTATGCTTGGATCGTCCCCCTCTAGTCCGATAACATAAGGAAGTCACCTTACCATGGTGTCATTCGAACCCGGGTCTCACGACCAGAAACGACACTCGGCCATACATACATGCATACATACATATAAAGACGCTGTCTTTAAAAAATGACATCACTTAAAATGTGAATAACTGAGTAACTTTTTCTCCCAGCCAAACGAATATAAAAGGCTTTTATTTTGAATAATACAAGATATATTTATTAAAATTCTGAGACATATGCAGTGGGATGTAGATTTTATAAACGATTTCACAAATCTTCAAAAATG
>OZ010609.1:50258103-50278103 GCA_963932145.1 Acanthosepion lycidas | reverse complement strand
TTTCAGGCTATATGCTTTCTGTCGCCTCTAAGTGTTGACTTCTATGTTCACTCTATCTCTGATATTGAGCACTTTATCCCATAAATATCCCATAAATATAGCACACCTTAAGACTATATTTCTTTATTTATATATATATATATATATATATATATATATATATATATATATATATATATATATATATATACATATGTGGGGATGCGTCCTCTCAAATTACAATTGATTTTTATTGAATATTGCTCTAAGGATCATAAATCTGTTTTTACTACTTGAGTTTGCTACTATTTTGATAATGTTTGTGAATAGCTGGCTAATTTTACTACGACCCTCATGCTGTTTATTAATATGATGTCTGATGGTACACTGTTTTGATAGGGGGCAGGTAAGACTCCGTGAGAATGTGCTTTATTATATCTTATATAAGACATTTTGTGTTTTTCTTTTTATATTTACACAGACATACTCCGAGTGGACATTATATTCATACACAACAGTGATCTTATATAAGGGTTTGAAGTGGAAGTTTTTGATTTATAAGTTTTAATAACTTAATTGATAGTTTTCAATAGTTTTAGGAGACACGGTGGAGTAATTCTCGGATTGAAGAATCGGAGTGACGATTTCGAATTTAGTTATGTACTAATACCCTTGCGAAAGGTTTGAATCTTCTTTTTTCTCAGCTAAGGGTAAATAGCAGGACCGACCGGTTCTATATTGGATGGCAACTGCATAATTAAATGGCAACCTACTGCGGGGAAAAATCTGCCTCGTCAGTCATGTATCAAAAGATACATGTTCGCCTAAGCGTGTGTCACGCATAGCATATAACTGATTGACTGAAATATATCTAGAGATCCTTGATAAATACCAAAGAAGAAACAGCTATATTATTGGTACTGATCTGGCAGCTCAGCTTCTGTCATTTGCCCATCACCGTAAAATTGCATTCCTCTGCCTTTTCTATAAATACTTTCATGGTAATTCTTCAGCTGAACTCTACGATATGATACTTAGACTTTATGAATTTAAGCGCAGTACTAGATTGGCAACAAGGTCTCATCAATTTACAGTTGAGTTTGCTAGATGTAACCGTAACTTCTATGCTAACAGTATCTTTTCTAGCATTTCTCGCTTGCCGGCTGCATGCTCTCCAGCCAACTTTAATCTTTAAAAATTCTAAATGCAATGTCAATCGATATCTACTGTGCTCCTGATTACTTTTTTCTCTTCCCGCTCAGGTTTCTGTTTCTAATTTTCCCACATCTAGTAACCTCTTGTGTTTTACTATTTTTCTTCCTTGCCTGGGTTGACGTCGATTAAAAATATAATGACTCTAGAACTGCGGACACGAAAGAAAAGATAATCCAGCTTACACTACTATTTAAACAAGCTGGTGTTCTGAGATGAGACGGCAAATTCCGGTTTCGAACCACCTGTATTATCCTCTTGATGCCTGCATGACAGAGTTCGTTATGAAATTCTCTAGATCGTTTATTTATTGATCCACACTGTCGTCACAGCAAGTCCGCCATTGTCTTTTCCCAACCGATAGAAAAACGTCAAATGAAAAACAGGAAAACTATATCCTCCATCTCGCTTTTTGCTTG
Source organism: Acanthosepion lycidas (assembly GCA_963932145.1). Lineage (NCBI taxonomy): Eukaryota > Metazoa > Mollusca > Cephalopoda > Sepiida > Sepiidae > Acanthosepion > Acanthosepion lycidas. The sequence continues at coordinate 50,276,493 of OZ010609.1, read as the reverse complement.
TGTTATATTCCGTGCTAATAGGAATATGGAATAGACAAACACGGTGGGTAAATAGTAACAGGTTTATCGTAGAAAGCAGTACAACAAGCAAGGAAGTAATAGTTATGCGCACGGTCGTCGCAAGTCAGTACAGTTGTGTGCGTGCTGCTATCGGAAGGCCGCTAGTCTTGCAGATTTCAGCTCGACGATATTTAACAATTGCCCCAAGCAATGTGATACAAGGCCGAATTAAATGTGGGGTTCCCGAGTCAATAGGCTCGACCAAATAATCCCCGTAGACCCCGCATAAACGTGATCGGATCTGTCTACCTCCCCGGGCGAGAAACTTATAGATGGTTACCACCTATAGCAGGGATGGCAGGTTATTCCATTACATCAGCTTGACATCTTGTAATTAAACAGAAGAGACTTGCTTTCTGTTAGTGATTAACTAAAAGCAGCGTGTCGCCATTTTTAGCGCTTCGACTGTAGCATAAGCCTCCTTTTCGACAGCTGATTGTCTGCTCTCAGATTTTGACAATGTTCTGGAGAAGAACGCTACAGGGCGCCCGGATTGCCTTAATGCGACAGCTATGGTGTGGTTGGAAGTGTTTATCTCAAATTCTAGGTTAATGTTAGGATTCACCGAAGTAATGGCTGGGTTAGCAATATCTCTTTTTAATCCCTCAAAGACTTTAACGGTGGAAGAAGATAAAGGAAATTTGGTAATAAGTGTCTGTTTTCTCTCATAAAAGGAGGGTATCCATTTAGAATAATGAGCGACCATGGCCATGGTTCGTCGCAAGGCGGCGATGGTAGTAGGAATGTATGCTTTAGCGGTGGGTTTAGGCGTTCAAGTTCCGGGTTCATGATTTCTTTACCCACAATTTCTCAAAGTAGTCTGATGGTTGTTGATCCCTACGAACACTTGACAGGGTTAAGTATAAGATTATATTTCTTGACAGCTACCAAAAACCGTTTTAGGTTGCAAATGCGGTGTACCCTGTTATGACCGCATACTCTCGAATTATCTTTGTAAGAAAAGGTGCCTTGTAATTTTTCTTCAAGAATTATTTTATCCTGGACGCTCCGAAAACTGAAAACCCCGTTCGTGACCCCCAAATCCGTCGGAACAGATGATGTCGTCCTCGGGCTTCAAAAGCCGTATAAGGCTTATCTTTAGGGTCTATAGCTACTTGATGGAAGGCAGAACTTACGTTTAACATACTAAATATTGTTTATTTGGCGATATCGTTTAACATCTTGTCGATACGGGTGTAAAGTATTCATCCAGGAGGGTCTACCTATTTATAGTTTGGGAATAGTCTATGACCATTTTTTTTTATTACTATGATCAGAGGATTTTATTCATATTTCTGCACCCAACTACTGATCATCTTTCTTCGATTTATTCTCTCTTAACATTCTTGTTTTTTTTCTGATTGAATAAATGTTTTATCTTCAAGAGAATATTTTTGAAATTTGGTGGTCACTGGTTCAAAGTTTTCTAAAATAGGAGTTTTGTAGATTTATAGCGGCCAAGCACAGATCTTCAACGTCGGTTTAGTGCCCCAGAAGGGCGATTAATACTAGAATGCTGTTTAAGGATATCATGCGCCAGTAGTTGATATCGTAACACGGATTTGGAATCACTAAAAATATGGTGTTAATGTAGTTAATTTGATTCAAATCTAGGCCGGCCAAAACATATCTCTTAACCTGCGAAAATAGTGAAGCGTTCGGCATAGCCACTTGATTACGCACCTTTTTAAATCTGTTTCAGCGATAATAAAACTGAGCTTCCTGTGTCGATTAGAGCATTCCTTTCTACTTTGTTTATTTATACCCTTAATATATCATTGCAAAGACATTTAGGGTTTGCAAATGATGCGATACTAGTCGGAATAGGAGAATCGAACCAGATGAAAAAAAAAAAAAAATGAACGACGAAGCTTAAAGAAATGTCCCTTCTCCCGCAATTGTGACATTTACTTTCCCTGGGTGAACAAAACAGTGGGTGTAGTTTGAGACCACACAAATATTTTAGTCTGGCTGCAGCACTAGCAGTGTATGGAGCGGCTTCCGGAGAGAGAAGATTTTGAACTAGCGGAGGTCGAGCAGAAACAAGGAAGTTTACCGTAGAGGGCTGTCTTTTTTTCCCCTGTTTGGGTCGCTTGAACTGGTGGAATTGTAAAAGAGCCATTACTTAGTGCAGCCTCTGCGACACTTGTTTGTAGGTATGAACAAGATTGCTTCTCTCCAAGGTAAGTACCTACTCTGGAGTTGTAGCTAAATCTAGTTTATTTCCCAGAAAGATATAGATCGATTCTAATCCTTTTATAAAGGAGTCTGATAAATTCATCCTTTGCCTGATTTGCTGTCGTCGCTTGAATGTGGCAGTGGCAACTTAAGATTTTTAATCGCTGTAGATACTCTTCTAAACCCTCTTCAGTGGAATGACGTGTAGTTTCTAATACATGTCGGACAAAGATAATGTTTCGTCTCTTCACAAAAATTTCAGCCAAAATGTTCATATCACTCTGACATGTTTTGCAGTGAGAAGTATTGGTATATACAGATATGGAAACGTGATGCATTAGCAGGTTAAGTCTATCCATATCAGTAATAAGAGTAGATGATTTGTTTTCAAGTACAAGCAAGAATCCTACGAATAATTGTTTCCAATATTGCCAGGCGACAGTAGAAGAGGGGTCTGCAGAGTCGAGATGGTTTAAAGGTTTAAGGTATTTGGTAGTCGATCAAGATGGGTTAAGATATTAAGATAGTCGATCGGTTTAAGGTATTTGTCCATAATTACGTTCAATAAATAAATTGTAATGAAAACCCGGAGTCTAGTTCGTTTTAATGTGCCTTTATTGAATGCAACTGAAGAGTTCTAAGACGGCGCGATTTCTTTCTACAAATCTAAGGACACGGAAGGCAATCGGGTTCTTTTACTACACGTATATTGATATATTTTTAGTCCCAATGATGGATAGCGAAATATTTATCGGCGCAGGAAATGTAATCACCAAGCATTGTTCAATTTCTGTGAGAAGGGACAACTCAACAACGCGGACTGATCGCCGGGACAATTCAGCACCAGAAAAACAATGTCTTTATAAACGAATAAAGTAATTTATTAACTACAGTGTAACCCTGATGTTGTCGGGACCGGAGAAGAAGTCTCTTATATCTGGGTTTCTCTTAAATCCGGGTTTGGTCTATTTTGTTTATGTAAGTATGGCTGTAATTTGGGACTAGAGAAATGTATCTTATATCCGGGTTTCTTTTATATCCAGGTCTCTTATATCCGGGTTACACTGTACTAAAACTTTAATACGAGAATAATTTTCTTCAAATAAAGCATTTGAAAAAGCATTATGTAAAATATGAAGCAGTTATTTTTTTCAAATATTTTTTAATAATGTAAATCGTAATTTATTAAATTATTTTTGATAAAACATATTTTAGAATAATTTACTTTATTACAAAATTAATTTCATTACGATTTGCTTTATTAAAAATCATTAATTAAAAACTGCTTCGTTTTGTTTTGCAATTTTCGTTTCACTTTATTAAAACAATTAAAAACAAATGTGTTAAATTGATTTTTTTTAAAATATATATTTAGTTTATTAAAAAAAAAAATTCTTAATGATTTACTTTGTTAAAAAAAACTAAAAACTAAAAACAATTTGATATTTTAAATAATGCCTTTTCAAACACCATATTTGAAGGAAAATAATCACTAATTAAGGTTTTAATCCTACATAAATTACTTTTATTTGGTTATTAAAAGAAAAATCAGGTTTTTAGTGGTGCTGTGTTGTCTCGGTTCTGAGTTGTCCCGGCGTTCATTTGGCGGTGTTGAGCGCCTTCATTTTAGCACTGATGCTATTAATAAAGGCATGAATTTAGCATTTTTCCAACTATTTGTAGATTAAATATGGCTTCAATCTATTACAATACTCCTGAGCTGAGTTGTTTTATTTGTTTAAAAAACATGGTTGTCATTAAATTTCAAAATAAATTGAACTGAATCTCATTTTCGATTTTCTTCCAAACCATTTGCTTCTAAATACATTTATCTAAATCTTATATACGGAAAAAAAATATTTATAGAAAGTAAGTAAAAGTGAAAAGCAAAAAGAAATGCGTCTTTAAAATCAACAGGGATATATTTTTAATGGAATCAGTCAAATACCATACGTTATAAACACTTGCGTGATCATGTTCCTTTCGATCCATGACTATGCAAAAGATTTTCCTGCAGCAAGTAGACATTCTTTCCTGCTGTAAAATGGTTGCCAACCAAGGGTATAGGACAAGGTCTGTCATATCGAACCCCTATCAGAGAGGGGAAGAGATGGCTTCAACTCTATATCCAAGAGTATTTACGCGTAAGTGAAATCGAACTCTGCTTAATGATTTTTTCATTTCGACTCGTTAACCATTACACCTATAACTCACATTATTTATTGGAATAGTATCTCGAAAAATGTTCACTTTATATGACATCTGATAAAAAATACGCAGTCAGGAATCATTGAAGGAATTTTTTAAACTTATTATATGGAGTTGTACAATAGGCATTTCGACGATAAATATATTTTTTACCTTTTTTTTTCTTTTTCATGTTTCTATAGATTAAGCATCAAAAACACGAATATCAAAGGAAAAATATAAAATTTAATTTGAGACTTCTGTTTTCTGATTAAATTCATTGTAAATTGATAAACCCATGGAAACGTAAACAAAATATAGTCATACTTCTTGATTTCTTAATATTTAAAAAAATATATTAGATTAATGAAATTTGTAATCTGGATTTATCTTTTTTTGTTACTGTTGAGGAAGTAATCCAGATTAAAAAAAAAATTACATTTTAAGAAACCACGTTGTATAAGAATGTTTGTAGGGGAATTAATTTACAATGCGAAATGGACCCTCCTAGTACTTTTTATAATTATAGATTTTATCATTTCACCCTCAAGTAAGGTAATAAAGCAACTAAGACGCAATGAGTGCTTAGGAATATGTGAAAAAGAATACATTATGTAGGTTGATTTTGACAGTACTTTTTTAGTGGTATATCAAACATTATTTTTTTTTTTAATGCTAAAACCTAAATATCTTGTACGTATTTTTTGTGGGGGGAGGGGATATAATAATCGCTTAGAGATAAAAGTCTTACGAATTAATTCATTGCTGTAAGGAGAAGAGGTGGATCCACTCATTTCTTAAGGGTATTTGCATATATCGAACCTGACAAGAATTAGAACTCGGGCCTCCGATTAACAATTCCGAGGAATTATCCATTACACCACACACACGCTTACAGCACCTGTAATTCCCAAGCGGTCACCAATCTAGGTACTGACCAGGCTCAACGTTGCTTAATATTGGTGATCGTACGGAAACCAATGTTTCTATGTGATGTGGCTGTAAGCCTACATTATTTAGGAGAATGTGCTGCTCTGTAGTGTACATTGGTGGATGATGGCGAAAAGTAAGATAAGCAAAAGAAAAAAAAAAAACGGAAGAGGGACTGAGATAAAGAAACCGACATTTATTTCAAGGTTGATTCGAAGATGGCGAGTTGAGAAAGTGTTGGGTGAAAAAGACAAAAGGAGTTTAATATCTTCATCAAAATGTATTCAACAAACCGGTTTTGACTAGTTTGATGCATTGTCAAAATCTATGGGTTATTTAATACCGAAATCTAAATATTTTGTAAGCATTTTTTTTTGGTGGGTGGGTGATAATCGTTTAGAGATACAGGTCTTACGAATTAATTCATAGCTGTGCGAAGAAGAGGTAGATGCCTTCCTTTCTTAAGGGTATTTGTGACAAAGGGAATATAATGAACCCAACGAGAATAGGAACTTGGCTCTCAGATTAACAATCCCTAGCCATTATCCATTAGACCGAACACACATCCAAGCTTATAGCGCCACGAATTCCCACACGTCCACCAATCTAGGTACTGACCAGGCTTAACCATGCTTAACTTCGGTGATTCCACGGGAACAGGTGTTTCAACGTGATGTGGCTGTAACATTATTTAGAAGAGGTTAACTCTATGAGAAGATGAATTAAGAAGACAATGACACTACAATTTTTGAAGATCACAGTTGACAGGTCAGAAGAGATTTCCAAAAGCAGCAGAAGAAAGTATTAACGTAGAACTTACGGCTACATCGCGTCATTTCAAATATTAAGATAAAATTAACTACTGCTGTAGAATTCAGCTTAATTAGTTACGTTTTATTGTCATTGATTTTTTACGGATTATCAATCTTTTCAAGGTTATTTAAAACCAGAACGTTTTTTTTTTAGATTGTAAGAATTTTTGAGGTGATAAGGATTTAGTCATATAAGTCTTTTTTTATCTGATTGCTGCTGTATTTTGTAACAAAATGCGAAGGCCAGGTCTAGAATGGTCAACGGTTAGCCGGAGTACCTCATGGGCGGTACATTCTGAAAATGATTTACTGCCTTTTTCTGGGTTTTGAACGTAAGTCGAAAACGACGCGAATTAAATAAAGGACCGCCAGAATTCTGAAGCGGCGATAGGCCTTCCACACCCAGTTTAGTGACCAGCTAAGACCACTGAGGAGGGACGCTGAGCAAACGTGGGACATGCGTTTTTCTAACGCCATTTCTCTTACTACCTCTTAGAATCTAAGCTGCCAGCATTCTCTCTAAAACTGATAACAGAAACAATGTAGTAGCGTGGGGATCCAGAGACGACACAGAAGACCACAATTTTCACCCACGCTCATTTGTGAATGTACTGATTAGTAGAACGCAATTTATTCCACTTAGCCTAGAAACCTACTTACATATTTAAATCGTGCAAATAGCTTGCCGCGAAAAGTAATTCTAATTGATTTTGAAATTTTTATTATTTTGCAGTTATCAACGAATTTGCCCGTAACGTTCCGTGTTTATATAGATCTTTCATTCGATTGTTTGGCATTTAAAAATGGCCCCCGGAAGAATGCAATTAAATGAGACTGGGATCTATTCATTTCAAGCTAAGATAGAATTAATGGCCTGTGGCTAATTGAATTACACGGGAATCTTTCTATACGTATACATATATGGACAAAGAAGCGCTCACGCACACAGACATACACATCTATCTATCTATCTATCTATCTATCTATCTATCCATCTCTCTCTCTCTCTCTCTCTATATATATATATATATATATATATATATATATATATATATATATATATATATATATTTCTGTCTAGCTGATATAGCTCTTGAAAGAATATATTTCAATTGAACACTGTTGAGTGACAAGTTAATTCCATAAACAACAGCCAGCTGCGTTAATGCGAAGCTCTTCAGTAAAATGAAAGGAGCACTCCGGCTGTTTGACATTTGTTTACATTCGTAAAAACAATACCCTAGATTTTGCTGCTTAATTCTTCCGAGTGAAGATAGGCCAGTGGTAGAAACTCTGACTGACACCAAATCGGTTGGGTTTCAATCCTGGCTTGATGCATTCGGATGTCTAGTACCACACGAAGCTGTGGTTCAGCGAAAGAGTACTGCCTGCGAATGGCATTATATATATATATATATATATATATATATATATATATATATATATATATATATATATATATATATATATGTTGTGGTGTCCTTCCTCTAAGACTATGTTAGACTCTTCCGCTTACTGGTAGGAGAGAATGAACTCAGTCATTCGATATTCTCTCACTAGTCGTGTAATACTCGTCTGGTGTACTTACTGTTAAATATACGATTTATCTGCAAATCTGGTTGTTGTTATTGCTTAACCATTTACTTGGGCATAACAATATACATATTAAGCAATTCAACGCAAGCAAGTGGGGGGGAGTGCCCCTAATACGCAAGAGGCTTTAGAGAGTGTAAGTAATGGAAAGACTAGGTATATGTGGTGGGATGAGGATAAAAAAAAAGGTGGAGGATAAATAGAAGAACGAGGATCAAGGTAACAGAAAATATCGATTGACATTACATTTATTTTTTTGAAGATTATAGTTATCAGTGAAGCTATTAAAAGAAGGGGGTTCCACTGTCGGGAAGTGCGCGAGGAGAAGCTGTTGGAGTAGAAGAGGCTGTCACATTTAACTGTTTCGATAGTGAAAGGGTGGGATCGAGAGGGTGTGGAAGGCCTATCGTCGCTTCGGAATTCTGGCGGTCCTTTATTTAATTCGCGCCGTTTTGGACTTACGTTCAAAACCCAGAAAAAGGCAGTAAATCATGCACCCGGGACACCAGTGAAAATAGCTCGTCACAGCAGATACCACGAAAATATTTATCTAAAATCACAAGACGGATAATGCCTGTCAGCAATAGTTTTACGCGTGTAACGAGTCGACTGTCATAATATAGCAACCCTTCTCTAATTCATGTTTTATTAAAATCATTGACTCGGCATTTCTTTTATTTCTCGGGCTAACGTTTTTACGCTGACATCAAGTAAAAAGATTATAATGAATTAAATATTAAGTTTCCTGTTAGCAAAGTTAGGCCACTGTGTCGCCCTAGATAATGTTTCTTGCCAGCATCTATCATACACATTTATAATTTTACCGTTTGCACAGAATTGAATATTTAGATTATTTGGCTGTTATCCTTATCTTCAGTGCCATATTCACAAACTGAGACATTAGTTTTATAAGTCCCAGAAATTTTGACACAGATGGACACACGGCCGAGGGGATAAAGACGTTGGTTATATCCAGTGATTAGACCCAAAGAGTTGTCGGTTCAATACCAGACTACAGCAGTGACGAACCAAAAAAACTTGGAGAGGCAAAATCGAACACGTTCTGAAATGAAACAGCGAGTTAAAGGGAAATAACTGAGACAACCGGAAGAAGCATGGCCCGTGAATACAGAACAATGTATCCTGGGAGACGAAATAAATGGTTCGATACGAAATTCCAATCAGCTGAAGAAGGCCGGAGCGTTCAACAGCCGAAACATTTCAAATATGGCAATGAAGATGAGGATAACAATCCGAATAATGCAAATAATCATAATACTTAAACTCAGAGATATAGACAGGAATTGAATATTGCTGCTACATGTGGTCCGTTTATATATTTTTGATTATATACAAAAAGGACTCTGAACTTTTATTGGTCCTCACCTGGCAACATGGCTTAAGCCAATTTTCCCACTGCTGTAACGTAGATTCCGTTTGTATTTCTATAAATCTTTCCAGGGAAATTGTGTTAATGAGACCTCCTCCTTGGTACTTAGAATCTAATGAATAGAAGCGCAGTACTAGATTGGCAGCTATGTCTCATCGTTGTACTGTTGAAATGGATAAGTTCTATACTAACAGTTTTTTCCCCCTGCGCTTCTCGCTGGTGGAACATACTCCTTGGAAGTGCAGTACTAGATTGGCAGTTATGTCTCATCGTTGTACTGTTGAAATGGATAAGTTCTATACTAATAGTTTTTTTCACCTGCGCTTCTCGCTGGTGGAACACACTTCTTGGAAGCGCAGTACTAGATTGGCAGCTTGGTCTCATCGTTGTACTGTTGAAATGGATAAGTTCTATACTAACAGTTTTTTCCCCCCTGCGCTTCTCGCTGGTGGAACACACTTCTTGGAAGCGCAGTACTAGATTGGCAGCTAGGTCGCATCGTTGTACTGTTGAAATGGATAAGTTCTATACTAACAGTTTTTTTTTCCCCTGCGCTTCTCGCTGGTTGAACACACTTCTTGCATTCGCGTCAATTTTGACTTTCAAACTCAGAAACACCTTTTTTATTGCCTTGATTGGGCTTAAATATTTAAAAAAATAAACAAAACAAGGTAATCACGAATGATCTGTCTCAATTGCTTTATAAGCAAATATACTTAAATATGACCAATTTCGGATTTCTCCGTCACACTTTTTCTAACGTCCACTTCCGGTTTCTTGCTTTCCAGTCAACTTTGACCTTCGAAATTTTAAATGGCCCTTCAATCGGTATCTTTTCTCTTCTTAATTTCTGTTATTTTATTGTTCCATCTCCTTAATAAGGTTTTTCTTTTCCTCATATTCTTTTACATCTAGTAACAACCTTGCTTTATTGATTTGCGTATGTGAAATGATTAAAAGAATTTTTTTGTATGTGTGTGTGAGATTTCTTTCATTGATTTAGTGTGTGTAGATATTGTCCAAAGGATTGTTTGATTCGAGCACTTTCGTACATATGTATCACTTAATTCTTTGATTGAGCTTGTGATGATGATCACTTTTAAATATATCCCACTTCTTGTCTCTCGTAACAGATTTACAATTATATGAATTCAGGCAACGAAAAAGAACGAAACTACAGGTAACAAAATATGCCACATTGACAGATTCTAAAACAAAAAACAAAAAAAAAAAAACAGTATAATTAAAACTTTAAAAGATGCCCAGATAAATACATTTTTATTTAACGAAGTTATTCTGAAATTAATTAAAATATAGCGGAGAGACGTTCGCTCAAAATTATAGAATAGAATTTAATTAAATAAAGCAGGATGTATTTCTGAGAGCACCAATCCGTATATTCATATATTTTCATATGCTTATCTTTTTCTATATGTATGTGTGTGATTGAATGCGCGTGAGTTTGATTTTATCTCTGTGTGACTGTATCCGCGTGTATAGGTTTATGACAGAGTGATGATAAATTTTTCAGCAAAAAGAATGGTTTCTGGTTTCAGCAAAAGAATGGTTTCTGGTTTCTGGTTTCAGCAAAAGAATGGTTTCTTTTTCTCTTTTCTCTTTTCTCTTTTCTCTTTTCTAAAAGATCAGTTTTGGTCATTGTGAGGAACGAGAAGACTTAACTCCCGCAAAGAAGACTTGACTTGGCTTGGCCTGTCAGGTCCTGTTGAAAGATCGCGGGCGGATGTGCAGAGGACATAATTAAAAATAAAAAAAATGACTAAGAATTCAAACCAGCTTGAATTTATAAAACCGGAAGTCTCGGGCGGACGAGAAGTAAATCTCGTATGCCAATTGTAGTTGCCCCCGACGCGGGCATAAATAGCGAGTCTGGGAGGAAGCGGGGAGAGCGCATTGTTGGCGTAACGGTGTACGTGCGTAACGAGGTCACTAGAGACAGCTCAGTTGGTAGACTGGAGGACTGGACGAAAGCAAGCACTTTAATGCATTTCAGTCATCGCGAACTGAATTATCCATAGTCATTTTGCCAGAATATTTTGAAATAGTCGCAAACGTTTTAGTGTCTCCTCGTTTCCGACTTTGACTAATCCATTCCCTTTCCAAATATCCTTATTTTAAAATACTATTTTAGCTATATTGTTAAAACTTTATAAATATTAAATTATTCAGTCAGTTATGTGGCATGTGGGATACACGCTTAGGCGATCATGTATCTTTCGATGCATGACTGACGAGGCAGATTTTTCCTCGCAGTAGGTTGTCATTTCTTTCTGCGGTAGACCAGTTGCCATGCAAGGTTTATAGAACCTGTCTGTCCTGCTATTTACCTATAGCTGGTGGGAGGTGGGGGAGAAGAGTATTTATACCTTTTCCAAGGGTATTAGCACGTAAGTGATTCGACTAGAATTCGAATTCGGCTCCCCGATTCCTCAGTCCGAGCTGCTATCCATTACTCCACCGTGCCTCCTCTAATTCCAGTCGAATCCATTACATTCACTTACGTTTCCTTTGAAATGTATGAATCCTCATCTTCTCCCTCCTCAGCTATGGGTAAATAGCAGGAAAGAACGGGTTCTATATCCTTGGATGGGAGCTGGTCTACCACAGAAAGATATGGCAACCTACTGTGGGAAAGATCTGCCTCGTCAATCATGGATCGAAAGTTATATCATCGCCTCAGCGTGTATCACGCTTGCCACTTTATAAAGTGATTAAAATTTTTCGATCTCACACATAAACTAAATAAAATCGAAATAACATTTGAATTGACACATGATAGAGAAGCAAAACATTATTTTTTTTCTGTTAATCCGGAGAGATACCGGAACCAAAATTCCATCGTAAATAAATAAATAAAAAAAACGATTCTATACACCTTCATTCATCAAAATTAAATAAAATTTGATATATTCAGAGTTTATTTATTTATTCACTAGCAGCATGGTGCTTGATTCAAAAATCGTACGAGTCATAGAGCAATCGTTATCACTTGAATTAAAATATTTTTGCCCTTCCTTACCTTTAAAGGAGTGCCCTTTGCCGTGCTGATGTGGATATAGTTTATCGTCACGCCCAGGACGAAGAATTCGAAGTCCGCTCATGATTCAATATGAGCGGTCATAATCTTAACAATATAAGATATTCAGGAGATATAGTATTGATAGCATATGCAAAAAGAAAACCACAGAAACCCCACAGAATGTAGGGAAGAGAACCGAGAACAAATAAATAAGTACCACTTGTAGAATGAATGGTTGCTAGCCAAAGGAAAAACTACAATATTCAAATTACAAATTGCTGATATCAAAACAAAAGAAATACAATTTAAATATCAATGAATTTTTTTTTTTGTTTTTAACAGAGGACGGAATGATTGACACCGAAATACATAGGCACATCGAGATAGCGAAAGTGACTTCCAAAAGCTAAGCAAAGTATTAAGGAACAGGAATTTTTCGTTAGAAACAAAGAAAAAGGTACTGAACTATTGTTTTATCAGTCAGAGGATGCTGGACAATATCCTCACAGATGAAGAAGAGATTTGAAGAGACAGTGATGTGGCTCTACAGAAGGATGCTGAGAATATATGAACCGAAACTGACTAACGACGAATTTTACATAAAGTGAAAAAGAAAAGGAGACATATACTTAACATCAGAAAGAAGTTATTCAGATTTCTAGAGCACATAATGACCAAAGAAGTCCAGGCAAATTTTGATACTGAGTAGACAGATTGAAGACAAGAAGAAAACAATGCTTATCGTACCTATCGAACTTTGCGTCAATAAGAAGAAGAGCACTTAGAATCTGAAGCATCGAGTCGTTAATAATGCGAACCATTTTAAACAGAAGTTGAGGAGAGAATCCGATCCACTAGTGGAAAGAACAACAAGCGCTACAGAACTTGAGAAACAGGCTTTCCTAAAAAAAAAAGGGGTTTTAGGAAAAATATTTTGTAAATTTCAAATGAAAAAACGTCTAGATGGAAGTTCAAACGTTTCCTTGTAGCAAAACAGATAAGATATATACATACATATGAGTGATAGAAATTAGGAGGAATTGAGATAATTATAATTAATTTCACCAAGTTTAGAAGAAACCTCAAGAGAATGCAGAAAGCACTGGACGGCCGTTTCGTCCTCATCAGCAGTACGCATCCACTACCGAGAATTGAAACCCCGTACAGTTACATTATCAGGCAAACGTCATACCAACTGTTCCAACGGGCCTAGGCGACGAAGAGATAGCTAATCTGACTCGATATAGCGCCGCTCGATCACATATTCTGTGGTGGAACTCATACGAGTTTCTCTTTTACCCATAGGACTATACACCCACGAGCCACGGCTACTATCCCCAAACCGCTCAGTCCAGAGCATTAGAAGCCGGTTGAAGCAAGGATATATATATATATATATATAATATATATATATATATATATATATATATATATATATATATATATGTTTGTGCGTGTGTGTGCAAATATATAAAAAAATAGGAAAGAACACGTTAAATAATCGGATGTTCTTTCGTATTTTTGCTTTTATTTAAAAAAAAAAAACAGTGCTCAATACCAAAGTAGAGCCTAAATTATAATTATTTTTAATAATATAATTTCTTCCCTACATAAGAGTTCTCACGTTTCAAATACAGCAGCCAAAAACATCAATATAATTATTAAAATTAAATTGAATTAAAGTAACAAGCTCTGTTTCATCCTCAAGCAAAATGTTTGTTTCATATGATTTTTGAATCGAACTCTATTGTAGCGAAAGAATAATATTTAAAAAAAAAATAATTATATATATATATATATATATATATATATATATATATATATAATGAGAGTGAGACATACCAGAATAATATCTCATGGACACTCTATAAATGAAATACATTTCTTTCTCCATTTACACTAATCGATTGATTTATCTATTTATAAATCTTTAAGCTTGGGCACAAATGTCCATTTAAATCGGTATTTCTGATTATCCTAGTTGATAATAGCATTAGTCTGGCGTCTGGCAACGCTAATCATTATCACAGGACGCCATCATCATTAAAAGAACTATTGAAATTCTCCAGACTTTGAAGAATTGGCATTAAATTTCCTATCAACTTTATCAATTCTTCGGTTATCCTTATAATAATCATTCTAATGATAATAGACTTTTTTATGCTTCAAAATGTATCAAGGAATAGTTGATATATCATCGTTTAGAAGTATCTGTATAGGAAATATTGAAACGCTCTGTTAGGTCGATGGTTTAAAGAAAGATCATTATTCAAATTATTATTATTAAAATTTAAATTATTATGTCAAGCCAAAATGATTATTATTTAAATTTAAATTATTATGCCAGGGCAAAATTTTTCGTTATGTCGTTATAATGTCGTTGAGAGTTTTCCAAGTAAGTGCTTATATTTCTTGGTTGATAGTTTAAAGAAAGATCATTATCCAAATTATTATTATTAAAATTTAAATTATTATGTCAGGCAAAAATTACTATTATTTAAATTTAAATTATTATGCCAGGGCAAAATTTTTACTACGAAAATTTAAATTATTATGTCATATTACAATGTCGCTGAGAGTTTTCCAAGAGCTTATATTTCTTGGTTGATAGTTTAAAGAAAGATCATTATCCAAATTATTATTATTAAAAGCGGAGTTGATGAGCTTCAGTTTTTCATAAAGTGCATCGAGAAATGGTAAGTGAAATGGCTATGATTAAAACTTCACCAGAAGAATAATCTTCACTTTGCATCTTCTCCAAAAGAAAAAAAGAAAAAGAAAATAAATACAAATAGCAGGCCCGGGTCGCCAAATAGCAGGCCCGAGTTACCAAATGGCAGGCTCTTCACATAATGGCAGGCCTGAGTCACTAAATGGCAGGTCCAAGTCACCAAATAGCAGTCCCGAATCACCAAATACCAGGCCAGAGTCGCCAGTTGGCATCCCGAAACACCAAATGTCATGCCCAAGTCAACAAATGGCAGGCCCAAGTCAACAAATGGCAGTACCGAGTCGCCAAGTGGTTTGCTCGAGTCACCAAATAGCAGTCCCAATTCACCAAATGACAGGCCCGAGTAGCTAAATTGCAGGTCCGAATCACCAAATGGCATGTCCGTGTCACCAGGTGGCAGGTCCGAGTCACCAAATGGCATGCACGTGTCGCCAGGTGGCAGGTCCGAGTCACCAAATGGCATGCCGAGTCGCCAAATGGCAGGCCCCAGCCACTAAATGGCTGGCCGAGTCGCCAAATGGCAGGCCCGAGTCGCCAAATGGCAAGCCTGAGTCATTAAATGGCAGGTCCGAATCACTAAATGGCATGGCTGAGTCAGCAAAAGGCAAAATCATTAAAAATCTTACATGATGATGCATCATTAACACTGCGGAACCTAACTTAACAGCAGTTCAGGAAATAATCCATTATTTTAAAAGGAAAATAAGGGGCCAGGATGTTGGATTTTTTCGTCGCCGATATTTAAAAAGATATATACCATTTTTTCCCTTGCCAAAAGGTAGGGAACTAGGAAAGAATAAATCCCAAATTGGCCATGGCCAATATTCTTCTGCCAACAAGAAAACAGAAAATATCAATAAACGGAATGAAAAACTGAATATATATATATTACGAAATGGACAAAGTCCGACAATTTATTTATTAAAGACATTTTTATGTTTAACGTTCTTTTTATAGATACAAGTATTTAAGTAAATGCTCTGTTTATAATAAACAGTATTAAATAGCATTTACCGGCCTGAATGTCCGAGAAATTTTCATAGAAAATATTCGTCCTTGGACAGGATTCGAACCTGCATCCTATACGGAACCGTCATTTACGCTGACGTGCCTTACCGTTAGGCTACAAAGAAATACTTTGTATCTAAAAAAAAAACGTTAAACATAAAAATGTCTTTAATAAATAAATTGTCGGACTTTGTCCATTTCGTAATGTATGACGTCATTTGTTTACATTTGATACGCCATAAGCAGTTATGAATGTACGAGATTCATGGAAGATTGAAGTTTATAAACAGTAAATTCGACCTTGCCTACCGAACACTATTTTGTAGCCTAACGGTAAGGCACGTCAGCGTAAATGACGGTTCCGTATAGGATTCAGGTTCGAATCCTGTCAAAGAACGAATATTTTCTATGAAAATTTCTCGGGCATTCAGGCCGGTAAATGTTATTTAATACTGTTTATTATAAAAACAGAGCATTTACTTAAATACTTGTATCTATAAAAAGAACGTTAAATATAAAATGTTTAGCGTTCTTTTTACCCAAAGCAAGTTTAAGAGAAATTGAGAAAAACTGTCGGAGTAAACTCCTCCTTAATTTCCAAATTGTTCACTAGGCGTCGCTCTGCCTACATTATAAATACTGGTGGAATTTTTTCCTCGTTCTCTTTTTTACTTTGCATTTCAGACGAAAGCTTGTAAAAAACTAAATAAAAGACATAATGCAAACGGAATTTATAAACAGCGATCATAACATTCATATACAGGTTCGGGGTTAATGTACTTTATTAAAATTGTTTGCGAAGATGTATTCTGTCCATTTAAATCATTAACTTCTGTTATGGGGTCCACCGCTTTTTCATATAAGTGGACTGGACCAGAGTGTTACTAAGACTGCTGCCGTTAAATACCCAGAGTCAGTCAGAATATAGAGATCGATAGAGATTGGGAGAGTGAGCAGAGATTGTGATTGAGCTGGAGGTAGAGTAATAGTCTGAGGTAACCGCTTGTATAGGTCAGTTACAAGCACGTAGACTCTAAGGAAGTCATACTTCGAGAGTATATATATATATATATATATATATATATATATATATATATATATTATTACGACTAACCGCGTTCCTGGATTTACTAACAGTATTACCCTTTGTATTATTGTGTAAATACATTTAATTGCTTTATTTCTTGCGTTTGTCATTCATTGGAGACCGAATTTCATCTCGGAATCCACAACAACTTCTATATCTGTTTTTTGTATGAATGATTCATGTAATATATATATATATATATATATATATATATATATATATATATATATATATATATATATATATATGTATATATAAACAGGTTTGGTTCAATAATTTAGACATCCTATGTCTGCTTATATCTGTTTTAATCCTTTCGAGTCCACGAATCAATTTCTTGATCGAGGTAGAAAAATAATTAAGAAAAATACTAAATCTTTTTTTCAACTAATTTTCCCATGTCCTTTCAGTCTCATCCGAGTCCATCTTCAGAGGGTTAAATTGTCTGTGTATGTGTTCTGCGTTTTTTGTATTGTTCTATATCTGTTTCGTGTGTGTGTGTGTGTGTGTGTGTGTGCAGATTAGCCCACTGTGTTTCCCACTACCCCCGGTAAGTATCGTTCTATTCAAGGGTATATAAGAAAGAAACATATTTCCCCTCTCTTTCTCTTGTCTACCTGATATAGCATCAAAAACAATAAAAGTCATCCAAAAGAAACTCAACAGGCGACTGGCTACTTAATTTCAACGCAACCACATTGCATCCCCCACCCCACGCAACCCTCAGTAATAAAAGATTTTCGTCTCCTTCTCTATGCAGGTAAATAAAGTTTTCTATTTCTTTTCGTTTATATGCTAAATCGGATTTTACATAAATATATGCAGTTATATTAGCCGTATCTTGGAATTAATTTAATTTGAAAATGTTGAATTCGGTTTAATTTGAAATCTTTTTGCTTCAGTCGTGAAAACCTGCCCAGACTATAAACTGGAGACCACCAAAAACCTCTTTGCTACACAAATGTAACGCATAAGCATCTGTGTTTATATATATATATATATATATATATATATAGATAGATAGATAGATATATAGATATATATATAGATAGATATATAGATATATATATATATATATATATATATATATATATATAGATAGATAGATAGATAGATAGATAGATAGATAGGTTGCTATATTACTCTCTCGTCATTTCGATCGAGCATTATGAAGAAAAAGTTAATTCCAGGCAGCGGCTGATATTAACGCACCGCTCTTCAATAATGAATTGAGCACTCTGGCTGCTGGAGTTACTATACATTCGTATATAATCCGCTAGAATTTCCCTTTCCTGTCGTGCGCCACTAGCTTAGGGGTAGAATCTCCGACTGATATCAACTTTCTTTATTAACTATAATTTCTGCAAGAAATGGATA
>OZ010609.1:50235603-50253103 GCA_963932145.1 Acanthosepion lycidas | reverse complement strand
GTCTCACCCCCCCCCGGACACCTCCGTAACGTAGCCTCACCCCCCGACACCTCCGTAACGTAGTCTCACCCCCGACACCTCCGTAACGTAGCCTCACCAAACGACACCTCCGTAACGGAGCCTTAACCCCCGCCACCTCCGTAACGTAGGCTCAACACCCCGACACCTCCGTAACGTAGCCTCACCCCCGACACCTCCGTAACGTAGCCTCAACCCCCGCCACCTCCTTAATGTAGCCTCACCCCCACCCCCGACACCTCCGTAACGTAGCCTCAACCCTTCGACACCTCCGTAACGTAGCCTAACCCCCCCAGCACCTCCCTAACGTAGCCTCATTCCTCCGCTACCTCCCTAACGTAGCCTCACTCCCCGCCATCTCTGTAAAGTAGCTTCACCCCCCCCCCCGCCATCTCCGTAATGTAGCCCCCCACCTCCGTGCATTTTTTATATTTTCATGGTAATTTTTCAGATGAATTCCCCCAACTCCACAGAGAAATTATACATATGGGAACTGTGTCATCACGCTTTCGATATACTGCCAATAGATCCGTCCTATGTGTAAATTTAGACTGTAGCCGGTCGAAACCCGCCTTGTAACCACTACAGATGGAGTTGCCCGCCTTTTACGGTGCCAGAGGCGATGAACTAATAGTAAATGGAAAACAACTATTTAAAACTTACTCTAAATTGGAATTCCTACCAGTTCTCATTCTCATTCTCTTTTCTTTTTTTTGGGGGGGAATTGTAATTTTGCCAAAATCCCATTAGAGATTTGGTCTATTTTCATAGCTCAATAATCTTGCAATTTTAGTTCTTGGCATTACGAAAATATTTGCCAATTACCAACCTGACGTGCTTGCAAAAATGGATAACGCAACAGGGTCTATAAATAAGAGAAAAGACATAATTAATTTAAAGCTGCAGGGAGCAGGAAGTTGTGGAGAGTTATGATCGTATATGCTCTGAGCGGACACGGCATATAAGAGAGAGAGAGAGAGAAAGAGAGAGAAACTGTTCTGAGTGAGTTAGCAGATCTTGACACATTTAAACGGTTTAAATGTGTCAAGATCTGCTAACTCACTCATGTCTTTGCTCTCTCTCCGCCCTCACTTCCTCACTTCCTCACTTCGTTAATTTACATATGTTTAATACGGCCCGTCAAAAATGTGTAAATTTTCTTTTCATTTTTTCTTTGGAAGCAAAGTCTGATGACCTGTAGTCCTTTTAAAAGGGCTGTGGTGAAATAATTTATTACATGGAACCTTAAAGTGGTCTTTTTTTATTTAAAATATAAATATATATATATATGTGTGTATGTTTGTGTGTGTGTGTGTGTGTGTGTGTGTGTGTGTGTGTGTGTGTCTATAAGAGATTAAAATCAGCGACTTGGTGATAGTAGTCGTGGGTCCAGGAGGCACAGTCCAATGGTTACAGAGAACTCAGTAAGAGTTCCACCACGGAATATGTGAGCAAGCGGCGCTATATTGAACTAATTTGCAATTTCTTCGTCACCGGTGCCCAGTGGAACAGTGGGTATGATGTTTGCTTAACAACCTAACTGTTCGGGTTTCGATTCTCGGTTAGTGGATGCGCACTCCTGATGTTAATCCCAAATATAGGCAAGAAACGGTCGTCCAGTGCTTTCTGCATTCTGTTAAGGTTTCTTTCAGAGTCGATGATTTACTTAAATGTATGTAATGACTAAAAATTATAAATTCTTTAAAAGGAAAAAAATGATAATTTCTTAAATTTAATACATTAACAGGCAGCTTTAATCTAATTTAATATCTATTAACTGTGTGTTTTAATTTATTAACAAATGCCTTTAATTTAATTGAATATTTATTAAGCGGAGGTTTTAACTTAATATTTAATAAGAGGTGGCTTTGATTTAACTTTTAAACACAAGAGTAATTTTAATTTAATATTTATTAACAGACGGATTTAATTTTAATTTAATATTTATTAACAGAGAGTTTAATTTAATATTTATTAAGAAAAGGGTTTAATTTAATTTAATATTTGTTAAAATGAGGCTTTAATTTAATATTTGTTAACTGTAGGTTTTAATGTAATATTTATTAACAAAAGACAAAATATTTTTATTAACAAAATTCAATATTTATAACAGTAAGCTTTAATTCAATATTTATTAACCAGGGGCTTTAATTTGCAAAATATTACCAGTTTTTAGTTTAATACTTATTAACAGTAGGCTTTAATTTAATATTTATTATCAAGAGGCTTAATATAATATTTACTAACAAGAGGCTTAAATTCAATATTTATTAACAGTAGGCATTAATTTAATATTTATTAGCCAGAGGCTTTAATCTAATATTAATTAACAAGAGGTTTTAATCTAATATTTATTACCAGGAATTTTTAATTTAATATTTATTGGCAGTGGGGGGTAATTTAATATCATTTTTTACAGCAGGCTTTAATTTAATTTAATATTTATTAACCGGAGGCTTTGACACATTCCATGGTGTTGGGCAAACTTTGATCCAATTTTTCCCAATCGTTAATCTATTTTCCTATCCCTTCTCGGACTTTTGGCTGGGATGGCTTATCATCTCTCAGTTGTACCTATGTTTTTGGACAGAGTGCGCTCAGGGGCTTCTCTGTCAAAGGACAGAGGGTCAACTGGGAACATTATACTGAAGAGGTGTCCAAGCCTGGGGAACAGCTGCCCGAGTGTAGGTCCGATCAAGTTTAACCTGTAGGATTTTAGTTAATGTCAAGGCAGTGGTACCCTACATTGACACCGCCTCTAAAGTGGCACGAAAGAATACAAATAATTCTTACAGAATGTACTCTGAAATATTTATATACTAAATAAATAACGTACCTATATTAAAGGGTAGCAGCATGACCCGGCGTTGCCCGGGCTTGATTCAAAAATCGTACGACTCATACAGCAATCGCTATCACTTGACTTAAAATATTTTTGCCCTTCCTTGCCTTTAAAGGAGTGCCCTTTGCCATGCTGATGTTGCTACATGCCTTACTTCTTGCCTATCTCACACTGCGAATTTTTTCTAAGCTCTAGACTAAACATTAAATCTGTTACGAAAAAAGAATTTAAAAAATGAACACAAAACGATCAGCTTTAAAAACGCACTCGTAACTGGAAAAACCGAATGAAAAAAGAATGTTAACAACAAATATTTTTCACACCCAAACCCAGTTCTGTGGAATCAGAATCAAAGTTTATTTTAAGCAAGCGAATGAGCCAATTGGAGTAAAGTGCCATGCAGATTTAAGTTGTTACCACTTGTGACAAATGCAGCTATCGATTTTTTTTGCATGCTAGTTAACATTCGTGTCAGTCAGCTGTTGGCTCTCACGCTGGCCAGTAGAATCTTCCTGCCTATTCGTGGTAGCCAGCTATATGCTCTCACTTTGGCCAGTAGAAAATGGCCACAAACTACATAAAAAATTCCGTAGAAACATGAAAAAATCGATTATTTCCACTATCGATGGAAGTTGGGAAATGCAAAGTCGGTCTTGGCCTTCCCGCTAACTTGGAGTATGTGCCTGTAACTGTTGGTGCAAACCCGTCGAAAATTGCGGCCGTGCATTCGTTACACACACACACACACACACACACACACACACACACACACATCCTGCCTTTTATAGATAGTGATAATATTCTGCGTTCGATTAAGATGGTAGAAAAGCCAGGCATATTTATTTGGATGTTTTCCCAGAGATATTAATTATAGGGTAGGTTACATGCGGGAGAATCAATCTCTGGA
Organism: Acanthosepion lycidas; assembly: GCA_963932145.1. Lineage (NCBI taxonomy): Eukaryota > Metazoa > Mollusca > Cephalopoda > Sepiida > Sepiidae > Acanthosepion > Acanthosepion lycidas. The sequence continues at coordinate 50,249,336 of OZ010609.1, read as the reverse complement.
ATCTTTTACATACCTCGGAATCGAGATAAATTCTACTGAAAAGGATGTGAAAATTCGAAAAATAGCTAAAGTCAGGATCACATTGAATAAAATGGATGTGATCTGAAAATCTGATCTACAACGCCAATTTTTCGAGCCACTGTAGAGGCAGTGTTAATGTTTGGTGGCCATTTTCTTGATATTGCTGTGATAATGTTAATGAATTAAAAACAATATTAATTTGATAGTACTGAAGACTGATCCAAAATATACGGCGTACTGTTGATACTATGAAAATAAATTTAGCGATTGGTATATTAGATTGAATTACAACATGCAAAATTATTCCCATAGTTCAATTGGTCGTAATGATCAATGGTCATATTAATCGGAAATATTTTCTCTCATAACTTTCATGAGAAAGCTGGAAAAAAAGAATTTGAATATCTCTTCGGCAACCATTCAAAGAAATGTCTGCAAAAATCAGAAAAGATGATCAGTCGACTGAAAATTTGACAAGTGAAAACTGGGCGGAATGGCTTCGAGTGACATGAAGCAGACGATAATTTCTGTATGCTAGTATTAGTTGTCATCTCAAAGAATCTGGCATATCCACTATGATTTGTATCAGAAAGATGTTTTTCTTCTTTTCAAAGTTTTTTTTTGTTGCATACTAAAATCCACGGCGTACAAGGCATGAGTGTCCAACTATTTTTACTGTAATAATGGAATTCTCTGAATCTTAAGATTCTTCGGCGACCAGGTAAACATTTTTAAAAATGTTTTCGTTCGTTTAGTCTCTCGCTTTATAACGCGAGAAATTGTATCTTTGATCTACATTCATTTCAGTCATTATAAAATTTTCTTAATGAAAATAGCGTTTTTTTTATGAATTGATCACTAGAGAGGATAAGACGCAGTTACAAAAAGAAGATAAATTCTAGGGTAAAAAAGTCTTATTTCCATGTATAAAACGCACGTGGTTTCAGAGCAAAGAAAATAACTTGTCAGAAAGGAAGAGAAAAATGAAAAGAAAAAAAAAGAGTATTTCGTGATTTTTTTTTTTTTTATCGTAAAATAAATAATATTTTTACCTTGAAACGATTTCCAAACACACGTAAATTTGTAGAGTAAATGAAATTCGGAAAAAAAGTACGAAATCGTACTGGAATTAGAAAAAAATGGAAGATTTACTTTTTGTTGTAATACGCCATTAGATAGATATTATTAGGTTGGTTCAAAAATAATGTCATTTTCTCACATATTTTACTTTTATATATGATTTCTGAATTAATTCATTGATATATATAGCCATGTTATATATCATTTTGAAGCTCTATAGAATCGTGTTATTCGTTACCGTTCTCAATCTCTTCATTCATTTTTTGCAGGCTTTTCGATAGCATGGACAAAATTCAAATCCGCACGATTTTCTTGTTCCAGTTCAAACTAGACCGAAAAGCTGCCGAGACAGCTCGTGATATCAATGATGCGTTCGGCCCAGGAACCACTAACGAACGTGTGGCACAACGGTGTTCGCAATGGTGACGAGAGCCTCGAAGATGAAGACGGTCGCGGCCGGCCGACTGCGGTTGATAACGAACATTTGAAAGCCTCAATTGAAGCCGATCCTCACAAAACCAAACGACATTATTTTGGCACCAACCTAATATATCTCCAGTAAACAAATTAAAACAATCTGACAATATTTGATTCCTTTTCAGTCCCGGAAAAATAGGAGCGAGTTCTAAACAAACGTATGACACAGCAGTTTTCTCTACACGATTTTAGACGAAAAAAAAAAGTTTTATACACGGTAATTCATTTTCGTGCAAGGTTGCTGAAGATACGAGAGTTTTGTTTTTGTTGTGAAGTCCTAAATCTTTAGTGTTACTACTCAGTGCGCATGCGTATTAGTATTTATCCGTCTAATATATAGCCTGGATATGCCGTCTATGTTAATTGGTTAATCTTCGTATCACAACAGTTTTCTTTTATATTTGTTCTTTCAGTTCGATGTATGTGATGTTTTTCGACAACTCCATGTCTTGTGTTGTTATTCTGATCTCTGATTTTTTTACCATTATTCTTCGTTCTGGTTCTACGATCCAGTGACTGAAATGTTTTTAGCAGAATAATTGCTTTTTCTTTCTCGGTTCTCTTGTTTTAAGTTAAATCACTCATTTGTTCGTGCGTTAAATACTCCTGCCATATCTGGTCTGGTGCTCCTGCTATATATCTTGAGGTTCTTAACAACATTCAAAGAATTGTCTGTAATGTAATCGAACCTGACCTGGCTTCTAGATTTCAGTCACTTTCTCACCCATGTGACTTAGGTTGTCTCTGTCTTTCACACAAATATTTGCATTGCAATTGCTCTGATGAGCTTTCTCCCTTGGTGTCTCGACTGCATTAATTAAAGCCTGATGCTAGAGTGGTTAGTAGGTATTGTGGACTCTTCCACAACAAGCTAGTTAACCCTGCTAGGAAATGCACTATTCCTGTTATAATTTTCACCATCACAATCTTACAAAATATATAACAAGCATTCATTGGTCAGTCACCTTCAATCTAGCTTGCTGATTGGTCAGTTCCGACCAATCAGATATCCTGCACGCGACAAATCTGTTTTACTGCGTTATCCATCTGAGCCAGTCACATGATTCACGATGATATATAAACAGAAAACGTGTAAACACCCTGGATATTTTTTTCATTCATCTCTCTTTCGCGGGTCTCATTCCTTGCTACCAAGTACCAAGATGTAATCTTCAAGGACTCTCGTCTTAACTAATGCAGTCAGATGTTAATGACCATTACCAACATTCGCGCAAGTACGAACTCTGAAATCTCTTCTGAACTTTTACCAACTTGTACAATACACAATTCCAAACATGCTAAAGAAACTTTATTCTTCTAAACTACAGTTTAATAATTACTTTCACTTTATGAGCTTAGGTACAAATATTTACCTAATCTAAGAGACACAACTCTGTCTGACCTTTTCACTCAGTATTCATGCATGTATACCAAATATTAATAAATTCAATTGTTATGTTTTGAAATCATTCCGTTCAGTTTTGTATTTTATACTATGTGCTATTTACGTCAAATATAAATTGAATTGCGTCCACGCATTGTACTCAATCCCACCTTTCCTAGCCAAAGTTAAATATTGGTAACACTGTCGTTACCGTCTCATATTTTTACTGTTAGACTAGCTAGATTCGACACTGAGATACGGAGACGTATTGGGATAGCTAAGGACATATTCCAAAAGCAGGGCAGAGTATTGCCAGACAAGAGGACTTCTTTGGTAACAAAGGAAGTATAATGAGCCGTTACATGATGTCTCTCCGTCTTTACGGAATGAATATTGGGGAATTTTCTCAATGATGAAGAAGAGATTCGAAGCGACAGAGATGTGGTTCTACAGAAGGATGATAACGATATCATGTACCGAACGTGTGAACAGGGATTAGGTCTTAGAGAGGTTACAGACAAGGAGATGGCTTATACTTAACATCAGAAAGAGGCAGCTGAAGTTTCTGGGACACATAATGAAGAAGGAGAGCCTGGAGACTTTAATACTCACGGGTCGAATAGAGGGTAAGAGAGACAAGGGTAAACAACGCGTGACATATCTGGCGGACTTAAGCAAGTGGGTGATAGAATGTGATCTGGGGCAGGAAGCAGAGGGAAGGAACTTTTTAGAGCTGCAAGGGATAAAGGGAGGTGTAGAGCCATGATCGCCTACGTCCTGAAAGGCCATGGCACATAAAAAGAAAGAAAAAGAGCTAGACGCAGCCGCCTCTTCTGTTATAATAGTTTCTTTACTTCGAGTTCTCACCTGTGGAAATGGATTACGATTTCATGCCTCAGCGCCAACTAATCTTCGAAAGATTAAATGCAACGTCAACGGCCATCTTCTGTCTCGTGGTCACAAAGCGAACTTTCTAATCACTCGGCCACGCTCCCATTGAGAAATCGGAGAGCCGAGTTCGAATTCCAGTAAAATCCATTACATTCACTTACGTGTTAATACCCTTTGGAAAGGTATTAATCCTCTTCTCCCTCCAGCTATGAGTAAATAAAAGGACAGACTGTGTTCTATAGTCTTGTACGGCAACAGGTCTAGAAGAAGGACAACTCTGAATTCAAAAACCTGCGGAGGGTTGTTTGGGGACCTTGTGGCACGTAACGCACCAGGTCTCTGTATTCGGCCCTTCAAAAAGTGTGTTTGGTTCTACACAAAGCCTTCACTTCTATAATCAAATCATATGTGCTGGTGTTTGGCTGTCGATTCCTAGGAACTGAGCTGCTTGACCCTCACACAACAAGAGTCCACACACACACACACACATACACATATATATATATATATATATATATATATTTTAAATATAAAAGTGCCTGAAGATTACGTTTAGCATGAAATAGTGTCGGCTCTAAATTTTGACTTCTATGTTCACTTTTATAGTTACACACGCTCTATCTCTGATATTGAGCACTTTATCTCATAAATATAGCACATCTTAAGACTATATATATATATATATATATATATATATATATATATATATATATATATATATATATATATATATGAGCGTGTGTGTGTGAATTTTCAGCAATACCCAGACACAGAGACTGAACTCATGACTCTGAAAACTGGGTATACTTTAAATAGTATTTTCTTGTCCTAATTCTTTTTTTGTTTTTTTCATTTTTGGGGCAGATTAATATATTTCGTACGCCATCATTTTTTTTATCACAAATCGTTTTGACATAAAAATTCATTGAGAGACAGGAAGTCGTGAATTGTTAATGGTCAGGAATGAAAGCATGCGCCACTGAGAAAATAAAGCGGTTATATGTATAATATGAATTCGGGTAGCTAATGTGAAAAGTGAGAGCAGTAACGTTTATATAAACATTCAGTATTCTAGCATATGGTAAGCTTTGATCTTAATCTTTTATGGCAATGACGCTCGAATAATAGTAGCAGTTACATTACGTGTCACATAAAAACCGGATTTAATCACCAAGCCCAAATTATTTTGGTTCTTTTCAGGATATATTGAATACACCATTGAATATGAAGGGGTTCTTCGCAAAATATTACCCTACGATATGTGCCCATAACAGAATTGAATGGACCAGTAGATTAAAGTCTCAACACTGCTCAATAGCAACCAACTCTATTTTTCTGCCATATTCTTTTTGTCTTTCTACCTCTGTTAAGCCATCTATCTATCTATCTATCTATCTATCTATCTATCTAGATAGATAGATAGATAGATAGATAGATAGATAGATGTGAACAGACCGTTCATATATATATATATATATATATATATATATATATATATATATATATATATATATATATCGGAAGAGAGATAATGAGTATATATATATATGAGAAGATGTATATATATATATATTTATATATATATAGAGAGAGAGAGAAAAAGAGACAGAGGAATGGGTAAATATAAAAAAAAACTATATATATATATATATGCGTGTGTGTAGAGAGAAAAGTGCGAGAGAGAGAAAGCGCGCGAGAGAGAGAGAAGTAAACCTCATGGTCGAAAAACGAACATTCAAACCTCGTGCCTATTAAAACAATAATACGTGTTGAACCAAGCTGTGTGAGTGAATTTGGGTAGACGGAAGCATTTGGGTGCCGTCGGCGGTTGTGCTAGCACGAAATCGCAAGTCATTGTGGCCGAGAATTTGAACTTACTGGCCTGCTTCAGACTGTTGATCACGGCAGATATTCCGCTCTATCCTAGAAACTGTGCAAAGATCTGCTCAGCTATGTTGCTTATGTGGGCTCTGTGGGTGTTGAACAAAACAAATGTGCCAGAACAGTCGTCTGCAACGGGGATTGGGTAGACGGTATTCTCGAATAAGAGCAATTAGCCACGTATTCACTGATATTCGCGTACACATTTACATTTTCTTTTCATCTCTGTCTCTATCCTCCTCTTTTTCCTCTCTCTCTCCCTCTCTCTCTCTCTCTCTCTCTCTCTCTCTATATATATATATATATATATATATATATATATATATGTGTGTGTGTGTGTGTGTTGTGTGTGTGTATAATGGGATAATTACTATGCATTCTATATTGAGAAGAAAAAAAATGCAAGTATAAAAAGGAGTTACTAATGTGAATGAAATCGGCCATGTTGCCGATGTAGATGATTAGACGCGAGGTGGTTTAAATTTCCCTACATCTTTAGCTTTAATCTGGATGCATAACAAGCATATAGGAATTCGTTTATATTGTTACAACTGTTAACATCTGTTTTCTCGATACGTAATTCCATAAATAAAGCTCTCTTTTTTGTCTGATAGAAAGACAACTTGCGTTGTACTTATTTTTCTCATTTTTTATTCAGTTACCAACCACACAATGACACGGGTACAGACATATACATATATATATATATATATATATATATATATATATATATATATATATATATATATATATATATTATTTAATTTATTTATATATATATATTCTTAATTATTTAATTTATATACATATATATATATATTTATTTATTAAATATTTAATTTATTTATATATATATATTCTTAATTATTTAATTTATATATATATATATATATATATTTATTAATTATTTAATTTATATATATATATATATTCTTAATTATTTAATTTATATATATATATATATGTATGTATTTCTTAATTATTTAATATATATATATATATATATTTATTAATTATTTAATTTATATATATATATATATATATATATATTCTTAATTATTTAATTTATATATATATATATATATATATATATATATATATATATATATATATATATATATATATATATATAAATTAAATAATTAGGAAATAGGCAACCTTAAGTTTCCATAACTATAATTTATTTCCCCAGAAAATATATTTTTCCTAGTTCATCAGGTCACATCTCTAGTTACAAAACAATTAGGTTTCATTTATTTTTAATACAATTTTTGTGGGATAGTTTTCGATTGATATAAATTGACCAAGGTCGTTGGAGGATTATGGAAAAGTGCATCTTGGAAATGGAAATATGGATAAGGTTGTTTTATTTCTTGTCTTTTTTTTTTTTTAAACCATCCTTAATAATTTACTTAGGTTAAAGTGTACTCAGTTAATAGGCTAAACAATTTGACCTCTTAAAATAATTTTTAGACAGGAAGCGAAAAGAAATAAAAAAAAGGGAAAGGGCAGGTGCGGGGAGAAAAAGAGGAAAAGGAAAGAAAAGTTTAAGTAGGGGGAAGAACAAGGAATGAGGTATCATATGTAGGAATCTCACGGTGAAACTTAAAATGTCCTTAATTTGAAATGCACATAATTATAAATTATAGATAATACAAAAGTATTAAAGATTAACAGCAAACTAGGAATAAAATATTAACAATGTCATTAATGATATTAATCTTGATTAATACAATTGTAATCAATATAGGATAATATTAGGTTGGTGCAAAAATAATGACGTAATAATGTCGTTTTTGACGTTAAAAAATACGCCAAAAAACGACATTATTACGTCATTATTTTTGCACCAACCTAATATATTAAAGATTATTAAAAAAAATAATTTTTAAAAGAATATAAATGCTAATATATTATTAATAACAACAATAATAAAGGTCACAATAAGTTTAAATTTGAAATTTACCGTTTAAAATTTAAAAATTAAAATTAAATTTACTAAATGGTAAATAAAGAATTTATTAATATTAATAAAATATTAGATATTTAACATTAATTTACTATTATTCGGTTGGTGCAAAAATAATGACGTTATAATGTCGTTTTTTGACGTATTTGTTAACGTCAAAAAACGACATTATTACGTCATTATTTTTTAACCAACCTCATAATAATCAGATTACTTACTACTACTAAAATAATATTATTAATCCTCGCAATAAAAACAATGATAATAATTAGATAGAAAATAAAGAGTAAAATTTAAAAATAAAATATAAAAATAAATAATGAAACAGCAGATCATTATTTAAACATATCAGTGTAACCCGGATATAAGAGACCCTGATATAAGATAAACTCGGATATAAGAGAGATTTTTTCTTGTCCCAAATTAGAGCCATACTTACCTAAACAAAATAGACCAAACCCGGATATAAGAGAAATTCGGATATAAGAGACTTCGTCTCCGGTCGCGACAACTTTCTTATATCCGGGTTACACTGTAAATATAACTGACAATGAATGTTTATTATGTCTGATCATGAGCCGTTCTGTTCTTCGAATGTTTGCGTTAATTTCTGGTGATATTAAAGACAAAAATTGTCCAACATTTGGATATTTTTTATTAAGTTGATCCTAAGCTTTCGGTTCCCATGAGCCATCTTCAGAGAGATTATACAGACATGAAACAATGGTATCCACCGTCAAAGATAATATTTTGTTATTTTGACAGAGAAGATTGCTATGCGACGTTAACGGTCGCGGAATAGCAGACGCAGATTGTAAGTTCAAGATTTGTTTCTATAACGTCATACCACGCGATAGATGCAGGGTAATGTGTTGTGACTAGTTTGAAATATAATTTTGTTGAGTGTAGGTTGCTTCGTTTTAATGTAAATGCCCTTCAATATCTGAAGCTTTTCTTTACTATGTGTGAGTATTATTGTGTTATAAACTAATATCTGTCTAATATTATGTACACGTCTAAGTTTTTCTAAGAAATGTTGCTTAATAGATTTAAGACCAGAAAGGTGACAGGTACGTATACGGGAGAGGGTGGTTGTAGTAAAGCCAATATATGTAGCGGGTTTATTATTAGCATCAGAGATACAATCTCTGAACGGGCATGTAAATTGAAACAATTTGCTTATTAGGGATTGATTGCGTATATATATATATATATATATATATATATATATATATATATATATAAGCAATTCTGTAATCCATCGAGTCTAGACGAAACCTCAACAGAATGCAGAAAGCACTGGGCGGCCATTTCGTCCTACATTTTGGACTCATCAGCAGTGCGCATTCCCTACCGAGAATTGAAACCCGTGCAGTTACGTTATCAGGCAAACGTCATACCATCTGTTCCAACGGGCCTCGAAAAGGTAGCGAATCAGACTCGATATGGCATCGCTCGATTACATATTCTCTTTTACCCATAGAACTTTGCTTCCACGAGCCACGATTACTATCACAAGGCCGCTTTATCCAGATTATTAGAAGCCGGTTCAAGCAAGGATATACAACTGATAGAGTTTATTAGGAGGATTTGAGATAATTATAATTAATCAATTCAATTGAATTACTTAATTATAATTATCTCAAATCCTCCTAATTTCTATCACACACACACACATGTATTTATGGCGTTAGGAAATAAATTAACTGAAATCGCTTGAAGATACCGAAAGGTTGAAACCACGCTAGGGAAATTGACTGATCAAATTTTCATACCAATATCTATCTATCTATCTATCTATCTATCTATCTATCTATCTATCTATCTATCTATCTATCTATCTATCTATCTATCTCAGTGTGTTCGTTATCTATCTATCTATCTATCTATCTATCTATCTCAGTGTGTTCGTTATCTATCTATCTATCTATCTATCTATCTCAGTGTGTTCGTTATCTATCTATCTATCTATCTATCTATCTATCTCAGTGTGTTCGTTATCTATCTATCTATCTATCTATCTATCTATCTATCTCAGTGTGTTCGTTATCTATCTATCTATCTATCTCAGTGTGTTCGTTATCTATCTATCTATCTATCTATCTATCTATCTATCTATCTATCTATCTATCTATCTCAGTGTGTTCGTTATCTATCTATCTATCTATCTATCTCAGTGTGTTCGTTATCTATCTATCTATCTATCTCAGTGTGTTCGTTATCTATCTATCTATCTATCTATCTATCTATCTATCTATCTATCTATCTATCTATCTATCTATCTCAGTGTGTTCGTTATCTATCTATCTATCTATATATATATATATATATATATATATATATATATCTCAGTGTGTTCGTTATCTATCTATCTATCTATCTATCTATCTCAGTGTGTTCGTTATCTATCTATCTATCTATATCTATCTATCTATCTATCTATCTATCTATCTATCTATCTATCTATCTATCTATCTATCTATCTCAGTGTGTTCGTTATCTATCTATCTATCTATCTATCTATCTATCTATCTATCTATCTATCTATCTATCTATAGAAACCAAGGTAGGGAAATCGTCTGATCTCCTAATTTTCTATACTTAAAATCTCTACATGTTAATATTTTATCTTTTTATATGTACACTGAGCACTTTTTTTTTAATATTACTGTTTCTTGGTCTAATTCAACTGTTAATATAAACTTATTTATTGTCATAAATTTCCCTCTTATTGGTCACTTTTATTTTCAATATATTTTTTGTTTCGCTTTCATAAGCCATTCTTAACCAGTACATTCTATATGTTTTACGTGCATCAATTCATTATTACACTTTATTTTCTGAAAAACAACAACTGTTTTATTGAACGCACGGCGCTTTTTCACAAAATTTACGCAGGAAATTACAATACAAGTATTCAGAATACCGTATTCGCTAAAAAAAAAAATCCCTATTTTAAACAAGGAAGAATACATTCTAAGTTTATTCCAAAACATTGAGCAATTCCTTACCAGAATGAGATGGAAGTTCCTATTTTTATTAACCCAATATTTAGAGATCAAAGAAAACAAGGAAAATTTCAAATTCAATACTAAAATTTACCCGCCTTCTATTAAAGTGTTGGCTAACTTAGAAAAAAGATATGCTTGGGATGACAGAAAATATTAAATTAACAAAAGATATTAGGTTGGTGCAAAAATAATGACGTAATAATGTCGTTTTTTGACGTATTTTTAACGTCAAAAAACGACATTATTACGTCATTATTTTTGCACCAATCTAAAAAAAAAATAATTTTCAAAAACTATTAAATAAAAAGAAAATATAAATATAAAGAACTAAAGACGAATTAGTTAAATGAGATAAAAAAAAAAGAAATTTTATACTATGACCCTGGAGAGAAAAAAAAAAATGACGAAGTATCTTAAACTTACAAAAAAAAGCACCAAACTCTTACATTAAATGTCTAAACGAGGAGGTGAAAAATATCACTGCCAAACTAGATATAAGTGACAGGGTCCGTATATTATGCTGTAATCAAGCATATCTAACTAGGAACATAATGACGGAATCCCCAATAATCCTTCTTTTCGACAAATAAACACAACCAAAAATTAATTCATTAAAATAAGCCAAGACATACTAAAAAATTAATTAATTAATGCTACACAAGTCAATCAAGAGAAAGATACAAGTGGTTCCACAAAATTGCAAAGATAAATATGTTTTTATGAAATACTTTTACACATTCATATCAAAAAAGGTCTGCTCCAGGCTTTGTATTTCGCTAATGCCTTCTTAAATATAACACCTGAACAAATATAGATAATTTTACATTAATTTTAATTTAATAATAATAATAATAATAATTTTTAATAATAATAATAATTTTTAATAATAATAATAATTTTTAATAATAATAATAATTTTTAATAATAATAATAATTTTTAATTTAATAAGTAATTTTACATTACATTACATTTTATTCCACAATAGAGAAGCTTGTAAATAAAATAAAAAAAATATTAAAAAGACGACTGCGATGTACCACACGGTTCGTTTGATGGTGGTATACATATTTTATGCGAAATCAACAAAATTGTACATATAAACAGCCGCAACCTGTATAGGGATGACAGACCGATGACAGTGCTAGACAAAAGAAGAAAAATGACAATGAAAGAAAAAAAGCTTTTCAAACTCTTCAAAAGCCTTGACTTTGAAACAGAAGTTGATATGAATAAAAAATTATCAAATATTTAGATATAGAATTAAATCTACAAACTGGCAGTGTCTTCCTATACATAAAACACAATAGAAAATTAAAATACGTGAATATTAGATCCAAACATCCTGCAAGTATAATAAAGCAAATCTCCAAATCAAGAGAGTCCAGGTTATCTAGAAATTCCTCTAGTAAAATAATTTTCAAAGATAAAATGAAAGAATAGGAAATAATTTCATTAGATGGAGTTTGGAAAACTAAAGCCGTAATTTACAAAGCAGAAGTAATAGATACAAATGTCCAGAAGAAAATATATACAGAGTCTATTTGGAGTGTACATAGGGTGTATTTAGGGAAACTTTCAAACGAGGTGGCGCAATCTTGTCATTTTTAAGCTACATAGTCTTAATAATTCGAATAAACTAACCAATCATGTGTGAAGGTTAAAGGAGAAAAATCAAAAAAAAAAAAATCCTATTGTAAACTCTAAAATTTTAAAAAAGTAAAATCTTTAACAATCATAGTAACATTTGCAACCTTTGTCAACAAGATAGATTATCTATAACATTCCAGATTTAAAAAAAAACAACAAAAAAAAAAAAAACGTATTGAATCAGAAATCGGAAATTATGACCTGTTGCATACATATTAAAAATTTATTTTTGAGTTCATATGAACCGAGATAAAAATAAATTATATATATTTTATTTACGCCCACAACCCATACATTACCAATACACTTGATTTCCCTTCTCCTTCTCCTCCTCCACACCTTCTACCATACAACACGTTGTGTAATTCTTCGCTTATTTATTTAAAAAATATATAGCATTCGTAATTTTCTAGTTAAAAAAAAATAAAGTTTTAGAAAAGCAATTGACAGAAATTGCCTAAAGACACTGAAAAGTCTAAACCAAGGTAGCGGAATCGGATGATTTCATAATTTTCTATACTAAAAATCTCTACACGTTAGACTTTTTACATGTGTATTGAGCACTCTTTTAATGCTATTGTTTCCTGGTCTAATCAACTCTGACAACTAACTTTATTTTATTATTATATTATTATAACTTTCTCTCTTATATTAGAGTAGAGCACTTTTATTTCAAGTATGTTTTTGTTACGCTTTCATCGTAAACGGTGCATGTGAATTGGGTAATTTTTAATACTATCATTTCCTGGTCTAATTCAGTTAACAACTTCTTCTTCTTCTTCTTCTTCTTCTTCTTCTTCTTCTTCTTCTTCTTCTTCTTCTTTATATATAAATATATATATATGTGTGAAAATATTGTAGAAAATATGAAAGAAACTGGTTTGGTAAATAATCCAAAGTTCCTTAGTATTTTTGTAATTATTTTTAAAAAATAGTGCTCGATACGAAAGTAGAGCATAAATATAATTATTTATTTAAAAATATGATTCCAACTCGCTACATAAGAGGTCTCATGTTTCAAAACAGGAGCCGAAAACTTCAAAATAATATTTGAATTAACTTGAGTTAAAGTAGGCTCTGTTCCATCTTCAAGCGAAATTTTTTGGGAATGACTTATTTCTGAAATTTACGAGTTTTAGTAGTATGGTCAGAATTGAAATCAAAAATTTCCATGGTAACATCAAGGGCGGATTGTTTAGAATCGGCAGGGGTGGGGTGTTAATAATTTGTATCAGTATAGAGTTACTTTCATAGATGTCGGGTCACGGTAATGTGGGGGTGGCTAAATTTACGACGGAGGAAAGTAACTCTCTATATATATTATTTTGCAGTTTTCGGCTCTTGTTCTGAAACATAAGATCTCTTATGTAG
>OZ010609.1:50188103-50230603 GCA_963932145.1 Acanthosepion lycidas | reverse complement strand
TGGGGTTGATTGTTGTAGTTCATTCTAAGTATTATTTTGGCGGGAACAGTTTTTAATTGATTATCTTTATTTGCGATTGGTTTGTTTATTTATTACTTGGATGAATTTAGGTTAATTTATTTGACTTGTATATTTTCTCTTTTCGGTTTTCGATTTTTAAGTAACATAGTATTTTTTATGTTTTATTTCTATTTTTTTTTTTTTTTTTTGTTATTTTTGCTTATTAGTATATTTATTTGTTTTTATTTTATTTTTTCCGTTTTTAATTTTTTAGGTTACGTAGTAAAAATTTATTTTCATGTCTGCATTTTGAGATGAGTTCGGATCTTTTGTTTAATAATTTATTTTTGCACCACTAACCCGTATATATATAAATAGCCGAGAAAAATAACAGCACACGTGGCCTGACGATTGCATATAGCATGAAACAGACTGTCGCCTCTAAGTGTTGACTTCTATGTTCACTTTTATATATATATATATATATATATATATATATATATATACACACACACACAGATGAGAACGAGTAGAGTACAATTCTAATATTCGTAACATTTAATTTAAAAGAGGACTCCATACAAAGTAAAGCAATATTCTTTATTTTAGTATATTACACCGAAAACATGTGTAAATCGCTAAACAATTGCACTCGTGTTTCTTTGCGTATCAATGCATCTCATCAAATTACTGGCGAGTGAAAAATCTATTTAGATTTAAAAGTAAAATATAGCCTCTTTTTACGACAAAGACCTAAAAAAGCGGCGTGTAAGGTTTGTGGGCTTTATCCAGATCAATCAATTGAATATGACGTAAAATTTAAACCAAGCGAAGAAGCAAAAATGAAGAAATTATTTTTCATAAATGGATTATGACTCGTAGATTTGCAATCAATATCAGCACAGGCGTTAAACAGGAGCGGATGTAAATGGATATATATTGTACATTTGATAATGTTATTTACTAAGAAACTGAAATGGGAATTTAACAAAAAGCTAGGCAAGTTATATTATTTGTGAGTTTGCCACCTGAAAAAAAAAAACGTAGTTGATAAGTAAATAGGTTCTTTAAGAAAACAGTAAATAATTTAAAAGTAAGTAGATAGATACATCCAGAGATAGAATAATAGATAGATAGATAGATAGATAGATAGATAGATAGATAGATAGATACCGCATATACTAGCGTGTAATTTTAAAGCTCATTTTAAGGAGGTAGTAATATTGTTGTCCCTGGCTACGCTGTTGACCAAAGCAGTAGTATACTGTAGCAGTATATAAAAAACATTGCGCCTTACACGAGTATATATATATATATATATATATATATATATATATATATATATATATATATATATATATATATGAAAATATATAGAAAATAGGAAAGAACAGGTTAGGTAAATAATACAAAGTTCTTTAGTATTTTTGTTATTATTTTTTAAAAAATAGCGCTCGATACAAAAGTAGACCATAAATATAATTATTTATTCAAAAAAAAATGATTCCAACACGCTACATAAGTGTTCTCATGTTTCGAAACAAGAGCCGAAAACTTCGATATAATTATTTGAATTAAATTGAATTAAAGTAAGCTCTGTTCCAAAAAAAAAAATCGCTTGAAAATGGAACAGAGCTTGCTTTAATTCAATTTAATTCAAATAATTATATCGAAGTTTTCGGCTCCTGTTTGAAATATGAGATCTCTTATGTAGCGTGTTGGAATCATATTTTTAAATAAATAATTATATATATATATATATATATATATATATATATATATATATGTGTGTGTGTGTGTGTGTATGTGTTTGCGTGTGTACTAATGGATGTTTCATTAAATAGTATAGACAAGTTTTGTCTCTTTATTTTATGTAAATTCTTTTCATATTTTCTGATAAGCTTAATAACATTATCATTGAAAGACGAAAGAAAATCAGCATATTGATACATGTTTTTAATCCAATCTAAGCTTTCGGCTCACATAAGCCATCATCAGAGATGACAATAACATTACAATAAATTAAACAATACACGTATATAGAAACAATGATAGTCTGTTTTGTTTGCATGGAAGATTTCCAAGCAACTAATATATATATATATATATATATATATATATATATATATATATATATATATATATATATATATACGAGCCTACTTACAGAAACTACTTATATTATCATTACTTCCGTATATAAAAAATAATTTACTTCCGCTTCCATTCAATCCAGGCCAATATTTTACGAAAACTATTGCTCGCTTGCACCACTAGAGTTTCTTTTTTTATAGCCAGAATGGTACTATTTGCCCACAAACTGATGGAGTAAATATCACAAACCCTTTCGGACTGTGCTTCTCCAATTATTATACGTCCTATGTTGAAAACAAGGTTATTACTAAAATTATGGAACCTAGAATTTATGTTCGTTATATATAGACGATATATTTATTTTAGCTGATAACAAAAAGGAAACTGAAAATCTGAAAACTACATTTGAATAAAATTCCATTGATAAAAACAAAAATTCAACACTCAATAATATCAACTATGAACACGGCCACAATATGTTGACCGTGTTTTGAAAATGAAAACATTATATAAATTAATACATTCAACAACCTTTGTCTTGTTTACAATTAATATATTTCAACCTTGAAAATGGCTAAATGTATAGCCGAAACCAATCGGCAAGAAAGGACGTTGGAAAAGTTTTATATAATTTATCCTTCGAAAAGAAAAAAAAAAAATAAGATCACATGAGATATTGTATAAGAACTAAATCAAAGAACCTTATCTGTCGTATTCAATGAAACGTGCATATATATATATATATATATATATATATATATATATATATATATATATATATATATATATATTCGTTGAAATCGGCTAAGATAATTCAGTTAAGTTTTTATTTCATTCATAATTTCTTTTCCTTTCTGTAATTCTTTTTGGTGCTTAGTTAGTTCATAGTTGGAAAGGTTAATGAATTTATCAATTTTTTTATAAAGAGTGATAGTACCTTCGTAAAATGTATTCAGTTTTTTTTTATAATTTTAAACCGGTGTTGAGCTTCAGATTTATTGGTGATTTCCGTGAGTCTATGTGTAATTTCCTCCTGTTGGTTCGCGGTAGTCATATCTTTTAGTTTATCGTAGATACCCTATTTGTTGCTATTAAGGGTGTTCAATTATTCTTTGGCTATTTCAATTTCAAAACTGGGAATGGCTTGTAAATTTTAATACCCCACAACAAATATCCCTTCATTTAATCACCATAGTGTAACTTTTCTTGTTGCCATCAGCATGGCTGGTCGTAAAATCTAAGAGAGCAACTCATTGCATTTTCTTTGACTCATGCATTCCACTGGTATGAAGCGGAATGATTATAGCAAATCAATTGCTAGGTCTACTGCAAGAAAAGATGTTTCCCTTTATTGTGCCAAATACTTCTCCTTAGAATCCTTCTTGTAGATTTTTACATCTGTGGTGTATTGAATATTTTCCCCAACATTTAGTCTAGTGCTTCTACTATATACCTGGAGTTTCTCGATAAAATCCAGAGATGGGTCTGTGTTGAAACTTGACTAATGTATGGAATAATAATGCAACACAAAATGTACTTAGAACAAAATGTATTGAAACAAGAAAGTGTACACAATATTTATATATAGTCTTTTGTATATTCCTGGGAAGACCGTTCCTGGAGAATGTGTTGACTGAGTGGCAGTCGGGCAGAGTCTCTGGTTAGATCTCCTGATTCCTTCCCGGTACCAACCATATTTATATGGTCGGTACTCCACTATGCAAATTAGGTGGATCCTACCACAACAGTCTGCAATGTTTTCGATCTGGACCTGGCATCTCGTCTTCAGTCTCTTTCCCGACGCTGTGACACGGCTTCCCCTACGTAGATTCTAGAAATATTTTCCTGGCAATTCCTTTTGATGTGTTTTCATCCTTGGTAACTTGACAGCATGAATTTAATAATTTATGACGTATAATTCTATAAAGAATTAAGCAAGATTAAACAAACATTTGTAAACATTAACTTCCTTTGTT
Source organism: Acanthosepion lycidas (assembly GCA_963932145.1). Lineage (NCBI taxonomy): Eukaryota > Metazoa > Mollusca > Cephalopoda > Sepiida > Sepiidae > Acanthosepion > Acanthosepion lycidas. The sequence continues at coordinate 50,226,533 of OZ010609.1, read as the reverse complement.
ATATTTTTGATGAAAGAATACAATTTACCTTAACAGTATTTAGAAGAAATAACACGATATCACCCTGGTATACCCTTCTTGTGTTCACGTTTTCCATTGACATGAAATGGAATGAATATGCTGCATAAATTGTTAGGTCTACTGCTAGGAAAGTTGAATTGTTGTGTGGTGCCAGAAAATTTTTCTCCTTACAATACGTCTTGCACATTTATAAATCTGCCATTGTTTCGTGCATTGAATACTGCCTGCATATCTGGTATGGGGTTCCTATTATATATTTCGAAATTCTTGACAAAATTCAAAGAAGGGTCTGTAATGTAATCGATCCTGAACTGTCATCTCGACTTTAATCGTTTTCTTATCAACTTTTCTACAAATATTTTCCAACGGTTCTGATACGTTCCCCCACCCCACCCGATGTTTCGACTGCACGAATCTAGGCGTGGTACTAGATTGGCAGTTGGGTCTCACAATTTTACTTCTGAAATATCTAGATTCAGCCGTATGTTCTATTCTAATAGTTTCTTTTCTTGCACTTCCCACCTGCGAAGCTCCCTTCCGATTCCTTGCTTCCCTACCACCTTCAATCTTCAAACATTTAAATGCAACGTCAATCGCCATCTACCGTCTTCCTGAACACTGTTCCTTTGTTGTACGTTCCTTGCTCTTTCTCACGAAAGTCTTCTCATTCTCTTTCACACTCAGTAAACCCTTGCGTCTTAGTGAATTTATCGTTTTGCTTGGGGTGTAATGATTCAAAAAATATGCAAAACGTGATTACATAACTGAAAGATATTACAGGAAACAATTTCTGTTAATATTTTTTTTGCATTCGCACCGGCGTCTTATGAAGTTTTTAGGATCTTATAAAATATAATTTAATATTGACATTGAAAACAATCTTTGCTGCTGTCTGTTCTTATTTTTATTACAGTTTGTACAATGCCTGCGAACCACTCAAGGTAGAAGGTTACAGAGTTACAGAGTACGGCTTATGCGGATATGTGCGGAAGATAAACAGTTAACCCTAGACATGAACAGGTTAACATTCTAGTAATCGGGGAAGCAGCCTCTTGGTAGCTCGTCTCACAAAATATCGGTTCGTGGGACGAAACTATATGAGCGGAGCTTACATCTCAGCTGGAGTGTGTGAATGGAAAGAGGGTGATTCGCTACAGTGTAACGTGGCAATTCTTGGAATTAAACTTCCACACCATATACATATAATATTAATTCTACTGCTTTTTGTATATATAGCGCACGCAGTTCTCATACCATTTCGTATAAACTTTAGCAACTTCTTTTAAACTGCAATTGAATTTTTTTATTTCTAAATCTATATTAGGTTATTTTAACTGTCCTTAATTTTCCATAGAATGTAATGTTTAATTCTAATAGATTATTACTTAAACCATTGCAGCTCAGTGGTTTTATTGCCTTGCTTGATCTAAAATATATATTAAATCACAAATATTCGAACAATTAAAACTAATAATTGCTTGAGAAATGAGAAGTAAAAACAAAATATGTTTTCTGCTGTCTTTGGCAAGACGATAAACTACAACCGCGTTATGGGTAAGATGATAAACAACATTCAACAGTAAGGTTGCTGATCAGGAGGTTTTGAGGTGCGTGGAACCACCCCTTAATTGCTCGTGTTCCCAGGTCCCCTCTGACCTAGGGTGGTAACACCTGTTAGGGTTCTAGCTACAGGCAAATAGTTACACCCTAAACTGGGATTAAAACACTATGAAAGTGTAACCGTAGTTTTTAATACCAGAAATAATTTTTGTAAAAAATTATTACCCACAACACATTATTATCAGCAATATATATTTGAAAAAAAAAAAAATTACCAGGAATACTTTTTGGTAAAAAAAATCAGTAGCAATAGATTTTTGAAGGAAAAATATTACCAGCAATCCTTTTTTTGAAAACAATATTGCCAGCAACAATAATTTTGTCGCCATTAAATAACCCATTATGGTTAATATGCCGTAAAACAAAACAGAGAAAACCAAACTATATTCTCTGTAAATGCTTAAAGCACGGACTCAATTAAAACAACAAAAAAAAATGATATTCCTTTAAGGAAATACCAACGTTATTCAAAAAAAATATATTATAAACCATGGATCAAATAATGATTATTTAATTAAAACAATTTAAATCCAGGAGATGCTGAAAATTATTTGCCTTGATCAACGACAAAATCTGCTTAATAAGGATGATTTTTTTTTCTTGGTCATCTGGAGAACATCGTAACACCCCTTTGACATGTAGACTGCCCGTGGAGCATAGAACGACTGCAACCATGCGATGGCGTACCCCTGTGGGTGAATAACTAAGGATTTAATCGCAAATATATCCATGAAAGTGTGTGCCGATATAAACATCATTACATTCTGTAATTTCAAGGACGGCTTCATTATCTTTCGGGGTTTCCTAAGACGACCGAGACTTTAAAATAAATATATTTATTATTAGGACTGTTATTGCTTGATTCGTTGGTTTATGGTTCATGAAACCTTTATGAGTCATTTAAACCGGAAACATATTTCGGATTTCAAGAGGTTAATTAGAGTATCCAAATCTGGTTTACGGTTACATCACATTGAAACATTCGTTCCCGTATGGTTACTGAAGGAAAGCAACGTCAAGCTCGATCAGTACCAAGATGGGTGATAGCTTGTCGAAAGCAAGTGGTGTAAGCTTGAATGTGCTGGTGATGTAATGGATAATGTCCCGGAATTATTAAGCGGGAAACCGGCTTCTAATTGCCGTTGGAATAAAACTTACTACAAAAAACCTTACATCACTCACACTTATTTTTTTGCAATTTACTAACCTTTTGTATATACCATCTGAAATGCAATTATATATTCCCAAGATCATTGGGCATATGGCCGCATCACATTGGAACACCGGTTGCCGTACGCTGGCCCTTAAATAACGTCGAGTCTGTATAGTACCTAGATGGGTGATCGCTTGGGAATAACATTTGCTGTTAGTGTGGATGTGCAGGTGGTGTAATGGATAAGTTAATCAACGTCGAACCTGGTCAGAACCTAGATGGGTGATCGCGTGGGAATACCAGGTGTTGCTTACTTATGTGCTGGTGTCGTAATGGATAAGTTAAGCAACGTCGAGTCTGGTCTGTACCTGGATGGGTGATTGCTTAGGGATACCAGGTACTGTTAGCTTGGATGTGTCGGTGGTGTAATGGATAAGTTAAGCTACGTCGAGCCTGGTCTGTACCTAGATGGGTAATTGCTTGGGGATACCAGGTACTGTTAGCTTGGATGTGCAGCTGGTGTAATGTATAAGTTAAGCATCGTTGAACCTGGTCAGAACCTAGATGGGTGATTGCTTGGGGATACCAGGTACTGTTAGCTTGGATGTGCAGCTGGTGTAATCTATAAGTTAAGCATCGTCGAGCCTGGTCAGCACCTAGATGGGTGATCCCTTGGGAATACCAGGTGTTGTTAACTTGGATGTGCAGGTGATGTAATGGATAAGTGAAGCAACGTCGAGCCTGGTCAGTATCTAGATGGGTGATCGCTTGGGAATACCAGGGCCTGTTAGCATGGATGTGCAGGTGGTGTAACGGATAAGTTAAGCAACGTCGAGCCTAGTGAGTACCTAGATGGGTGATTGCTTGGGAATAACAAGTGCTGTTAGCTTGGATGTGCAGGTGGTGTAATGTATAAGTTAAGCAACGTCGGACCTGGTCAGAACCTAGATGGGTGATCTCTTAGGAATAGCAGAAGCTGTTCATTTGGATGTGCAGGTGATGTAATGGATAAGTTAAGCAACTTCGAGCCTAGTCAGTACCTAGTTGGGTGATCGCTTGGGAATACCAAGTAGTGGTAGCTTGGATATGCAGGTTGTGTAATGGGTAATGACTCAGAATTGTAAGCAAGTTCCAATTCCCGTTGGGGTCTTTATATTCACTTACATGCAAATACACTTGAAAATGGTATGAATCTAACACTTCTCCCTCCAGGTATGGGTTAATTAGTAAGACGTATATCACTAAACCATTATTACCTAAGAAACAAATCAGAAGAACCTAAAAATACTTATATAGGAAGTACATTGTACGTGTGCGTGTTCAAGCAACTCCTCCACGCCCTCTGGTCCGATTTCAATGATTCATAGCTATTTCAAAAGCACTAGAAAAGTTAGGTACAGGGAATGATTTTCGTTTTGCTCAGATTCAGGTTTGCAAGATTATGCAAGTTTATATATATATATATATATATATATATATATAAGTTGAATCCATTACATTCACTTACGTGCTAATAATACCTTGGGAAAGGTGTGAATTCTCTTCTTCTCCCTCCAGCTATAGGTAAAATAGCAGGACAGACTGGGTTCTATAGATTTGGATGGCAACTGGTCTAGGAGAAGGACAACTCTGAATTCAAAACCTGCGGAGGGTCGTTTGGGAACCTTGTGGCACGTAGTGCAACAGGTCTCTGTATTCCGCCCTTCCAAAAGTGTGGTTGACCTTGCACGAAACCTTAATCGAATCTCATGTGCCGGTGTCGGGCTGTCAGTTTCCTGGAAACTGATCTGCTTGATCCTCGTACGTCGAACTCGACGGGAGAGTCTCTCTCTCTCTCTCTCGCTCTCTCTCTCTCTCTCTCTCTCTCTCTCTATATATATATATATATATATATATATATATATATATATATATCTTATTTAGTGCACAAAAGTGTTTGAAATTCGCATTTTACTTGACCTTTAATATCTTGGCATCTATTTGTAAAACTTTCCTTAAGTATAACAAGTCAATTCATGAATGAAATATTCATTTAAAATATTTGTTTCAAAGATTTCAAGTAGTGAATATATCTTAGTTTGCGAAGCGAAAGCGAGCGGGAGAAGACTGCTAGTTTAAAATAAACTGCAAACGTTGATAATCCGTAGAAAACGAATCAATCAAATCAAAGCCTCTCGACTGCCCGGGATTTACGCTTCTTATCTCCGGTTATTGAACGAGAATAGTGAATAACTAATCTTCCGATTTGAGCAAATATAAATCCGCATGTCAGTGCTAAATAAATCTATTGAATATATTCTAATATTTATTTAAAATACTTTAATTGAAATAAAATTTAATTCTTAACGTCAAATAAATTTGAAACATCTTTTTTTTATATAAAAGGAAAAGAATGTGACAACATCTGTTTTGAAATTTTTCTAGCATTTATTGGATATTTTAATTGCTACAGGAGGATATTTGTATTGTTAAATAACCGTAGTAAATGTTTCCGACTCTCATATATATATTTTATAAAATATTAAACACATTTAAATTATCGTAATATTTTAAAATTACTATTGGTATATATTTTTAGCAACAACAATTATAAAAAATGTTTTCATATATTTAATGATCATTTTATACTTTTATTAGTTTTATTCCTTTCTTATTCCTTGATTGGCTTCTATTTTCCATTAAAGTAATAATAAGTGAAAATGGTATATTTGATAACGAACTGTATAATCTGACATCCAGTATAATATATATATATATATATATATATATATATATATATATATATATATATATATATATATATATATATATATGGTTGTTTCTTGTTATGGTAGAGGGCTTACTAGTCCTAGTAATCCCAAGAACAAAGCAGCTGTCTGTAGTCCAAACTGCTGTAGGGCGACCCATGTCGGTAATTTCGAAGAGGAAGGACCAGCTGCTTCGCATAAATTCCAGGAAATGTAACAATTCACGTTCATCTTCTTAATTATATATATATATATATATATATATATATATATATATATATATATATATATATAAAGATTTACTTTGCTATATATATATATAAAGAATTACTTTGCTATATATATATATATATATATATATATATAGCAAAGTAAAGTTAAAGAGCCAGACAAACCTACCTAGGTTTCATCTGCGCGGATTTTACTTGGCTTTATTTGCTCTAATTAGCGTATTGAGCACTTTGTTTAGTTATTTTACTTTACTCGTATCGGAGTTTTTTTTTCTTTGGACTGAACATAGATTCTAGACGATTATTATCGCCGGAAAATATATGTTCTTACTTTTTTTTTCCTCCTTTTTTTTTCCTCCTTTTTTTTTCCCTTGGGTATTGGTTTCTTGATTTACAAGCTAAAACACCAAAGATTTTGCCGGACGAGTTCAACTGCTTATATTGATAAGATTATTAGTCTTTATATATATATATATATATATATATATATATATATATATATATATATATATATATATATATATATATATATAAGCCCTACAACGAATGTTGCAACAAGAGCAAAGCCTGCAACGAAGTCCATATAAATGAATAACTCTGATTTCTGGCATGGTTTCTAGATCACTGAATTCTCTGATCCTCTGGATATCAACAGAATTTTTCCGATATCGGTCACATGGCAGAAATACACTTTATCCCGCTGTTTACATGAAACTCCAACTCCTGCTATGGGTGAAGAAAATATGTATATTAATTAATACTTAATTTATAGTTCTCTTATATTGAATCGAGCGTAGTTTTATTAATACCACTACTCAATTTGCGATATTATATATATATATATATATATATATATATATACACACGAAAAAAGCGATGGAAAGTACTTAGGGAATGAAAATGCTTCTCACAATTACAGTGCATTTCTTGCCTCATTTAATTGTAATATACGGAAAAATATTCGTGAATATGAAAGGATCATGGTCAAAATAAGCAGGCATAAATGTTGTAACTTATTTAATCAGACATGCCTAGAAGAGAATGTTGTTCATGATGACGGTCGTCTTGGAATATTCAATCCGTTGTGTATAAAGGCGGCCATTTTGTTTACTCTCTCCGAATGTCCAGTGCCAACTTGTCAGGCGAAAGAACAGAAGGAAGAACTACTGAATTACGCTCTACTTGGCTTCCATTGTCCTTGGCTTCCCTCATTATTAAAGACAAACTGTCATCCAGGAATTTTATTAATTCAGCGAACACGGTTGCATTTTTTTTCCATAAAATCATCATCCCCCTTCTGGTTGTCTTCGCAAAGGATGATGTCATGGAGTTTTTGTATTCTGAGGTAGCCTAAGAATTTTGTTTCCCACAGTTCATATCTCGATTCATTCCCGTCAAAATATAATCGTGATCTGGGCTCATAACCAATGTTGTTCATGATGACGGTCGTCTTCGAGTATAGAATCCAGAGGTTAGCAGTGAATATTTCGAAGGCAGTAGGGAAGCTTTGTTCAGGTTAGCAGTGGATATCCCGGTAAAATAGCAGAGTGTACTTCAGTAGTTCTTCCTTCTGTTCTTTCGCCTGACAAGTTGGCACTGGACATTCGGAGAGAGTAAACAAAATGGCCGCCTTTATACACGACGGATTGAATATTCTACATCTTCTGATTGGTTAACCCTTCTCTTGGTGGACTATAAAGTGAGTCAAGTCATTCTGACTGGCTCACTAGTACATAATACACAAAAAACTGCAACAGAGAATGTGCTGCCTAAATACGCACGCACGCATATATACTTCATACTGTCGGATCTATATCCATATATTTGCTTACATATATATATATATATATATATATATATATATATATATATATATATATATATATATATTACAGTCAAATTAAGAAGCCACAATTCTTTAGCACTTATCTTTGTAAAAAGTGCTCGATACAAAGTAGAGATATTATATTATTATTATTAGGTTGGTGCCAAAATAATGTCGTTTTCTCACATAGTAACATATGTGAGAAAACGACATTATTTTGGCACCAACCTAATGTTTCGTCCAGCCAGTTTCATCTAATTACTTTGAGCTTCCCCTGTTCCTTGTAAAATAATGTCGTTTTCTCACATAGTAACATATGTGAGAAAACGACATTATTTTTGCACCAACCTAATGTTTCGTCCAGCCAGCTTCATCTAATTACTTTGAGCTTCCCCTGTTCCTTGTAAAAATAATGTCGTTTTCTCACATAGTAACATATGTGAGAAAACGACATTATTTTTGCACCAACCTAATGTTTCGTCCAGCCAGTTTCATCTAATTACTTTGAGCTTCCCCTGTTCCTTGTAAAATAATGTCGTTTTCTCACATAGTAACATATGTGAGAAAACGACATTATTTTTGCACCAACCTAATGTTTCGTCCACCCAGTTTCATCTAATTACTTTGAGCTTCCCCTGTTCCTTGTAAAAATAATGTCGTTTTCTCACATAGTAACATATGTGAGAAAACGACATTATTTTTGTACCAACCTAATGTTTCGTCCACCCAGTTTCATCTAATTACTTTGAGCTTCCCCTGTTCCTTGTAAAAATAATGTCGTTTTCTCACATATGTTACTATGTGAGAAAACGACATTATTTTTGCACCAACCTAATAAAAAAAAATTTCTTCCATTTTCAGGCGATCTTGATTTAATAACTTCAGAAAAAAATGATTTATTTTTGCAAGGGAAATTGTATTTATATTGAAAAGTATAAATGGGAGGGGGGGATGAGATTTCAAAATTTTATTTTTGGTTTCTGGTCGTCGAAACTGATAAGGTAATTTAATTTATTGCTCCTATTATTCTCCAAAATCACAACGCATTTTGCTTACACAGTTTTTTTCTTTCATTCTGACCTGGAAAAGTCGAGACCAAGTGACATTTGGCGATATGCATCGTCTATAATATTTTCCACTTTGTCTGATAATTCTCAAATTTGTCTCGCATACTATTATACATCTTACAAGCCTGCATCCTTAAATATGCAGAACAGATCCAGAACAGACTATCTCTGGGGATTAAATTTAAAAATGTGAAATTCGAAATTTCCGAAAAGTTACCCTGACCTATATAAACGTAAGTAAGAGCGTAAACATTAGCCGTCGAAACCTTGTGATATTAAAACCAAAGATAAAGACATAAGTTTGGACGTAACTTGTCTTCATTTTTTTACATTATTCGGACTATTGTCCTCATCTTTGTCGTCATATTTAATACAACGTTTCGCCCGTTGTACGCTCCGGACTTCTTCAGGTGATTGGAATGTCGAACTTAACCCTTTATTTCGCTCATTGGAGTAGACTGTTCTAGTTCCACGTGCCATGTTTAATGGATGTCAGTTATGAGTTATCTCCTGTTAATTTTCCTCTTGAAAGTTCTCCAGAAATTCATACGCAGACATCGTCAAGGACACATGGCACAGTAGATAAAGGCGTTGGTTAGATCCAATGACAAGACACAAAGAGTGTGAGTTCAATACTCGTTTAAGGCATAATTTTCTTTTTTTTTCATGTTCTTTCACACTGAGTAACCCTTCGTGTCGAAGTGGCTTTATTTCCTTCCTTGGGGTGAAACGAATAAAATTAAAAGGTATGGTGAAAAGACAAGCCTCACAAAGTGCTGCAAAGAAGAGCAAGTTGAGGAGAAACAACGTTCTGAAGGGACAGGAGAAGAAGAACAACAATGAGGGGTAGGAGGAGGAGGAGGAGAAGAAGAAGAAGAAGAAGAAGAAGAAGAAGAAGAGGAGGAGGCGGAGGAGTTGTTAAACGGAAGAAAATTGACAAAGAAGAAGAAGAATAATGATGGGAGGGAAGAGTTATTAAACCGAAAGAATGTGATATAGAAAAAGGAGTTTTTAAACAGAAGAAGAAGAAGAAGAAGAAGAAGAAGAATGAGGGATAGGAGAAGGAGAAGAAGAAGAAGAAGAAGAAGAAGAATGAGGGATAGGAGAAGGAGAAGAAGAAGAAGAAGAAGAAGAAGAATGAGGGATAGGAGAAGGAGAAGAAGAAGAAGGAGAAGGAGAAGAAGAAGAAGAAGAAGAAGAAGAATGAGGGATAGGAGAAGGAGTAGAAGAATGAGGAGGAGAAGAAGAAGAATAAGAATGAGGGGTAGGAGAAGGAGAAGAAGAAGGAGGAGGAGAAGAAGAATATGAAGAAGAAGAAGAATGAGGGGTAGGAGGAGGAGAAGAAGAATGAGGAGGAGAAGAAGAATATGAAGAAGAAGAATGAGGGGTAGAAGAAGAAGGTGAATGAGGAGGAGGAGAAGAAGCAGGACGAAGGAGGAGGAGGAATAGGAGAAAAAGGAGGAGGAGGAGGAACAGTATCAGGGGGAGAAGAAGAAGGAGGCGGAGGGAGAAGAAGAAGAAATAAGCCATATAGTTCTCTTCTGCGTGCTATGTCGCTTTATATCTATTTTGCATATTCTATTTTTATATCAATCAACAAGAAGATACCTATTTATCTATTTTAGAAAATTATTTTAATTCCGTAAAAAGTTATATTTCTGGTGAAAAAATAAATATTTTGTAATTGTGTACTCAGCAAACCTCTTCTTATTGATTAGATTGTGACACGTTGTTACATTACATCTGCTCATGTCTAAACAGTTGACTCATACTATGCTGGTTGAGAATGATTACTTTTTCCCGTATCTTGATAGCAATTTATATGAAATGCTCAGATGAAAAAGATCACGTGAAGCAAAAGAAAAAAAAAGAAAGGAGTTGTTTTATCGATGTAGTAATTGTAGATTAGGCGTTCATGGAGAATACATAACGGTTGACCATAGATTTTAAGATGGTATTGTCTATGTAAGCATATTCTCGGTAGTCAGTTGACCAAAGATACAGAACTTAGGAAGAAGCTGTCCTAATGGAACTTGTATCTTATCAATGGTATACGAGAGAATGGTTTCCGTCGGTGTAGATTGCATGGTGGAACTGGTGGAACCTGGAAATATAGCTCGTCACAAAGCGATAGTAAGAGGCTTGCAGCTTATCGTTTCTGTAAGAGGGCTTGTAGGATACAAATATTATCACACACGCGACCACTTATACGCATTTGAATTACGATATATATATATATATATATATATATATATATATATATATATATGATCGACTCTCTCGTCGAGATTCGACGTATGAGGGTCAAGCAGATCAGTTTCCAGGAAACCGACAGCCCGACACCGGCACATGAGATTTGATTATAGTGGTGAAGGCCTCATGCAGGACCATCCACACTTTTTGGAGGGACGAATACAGAGACCTGGTGCACCGAATGCCACAAGGTTCCCAAACGACCCTCCGCAGGTTTTGAATTCAGAGTTGTCCTTCTCCTAGACCAGTTGCCATCCAAGGCTATAGAACCCAGTTTGTCCCGCTATTTTACCCATAGCTGGAGGGAGAAGAAGAGGATTCATACATTTCCCAAGGGTATTAGCACTTAAGTGAATGTAATGGAACCGACTGGAATTCGAACTCGGCTCTCCGATATATATATATATATATATATATATATATATATATATATATATATATACTCGTATATGTGAAAAATTACAGATATATCTAAAATATATCTGTAAAAAGACAATATGAATAAAGACAAAAGGAACATTTGTTAAAAGAGAAATAAATATAGACGGAAAATTCTGGAAAGTGCTGCTATCGAAACTTTTCTAAATATACATCTACGTCACGGAGTTCGATCCTCACTGGGTGCCCCATACTTTCGGCCTTGTGCCGCATCTACGCTACGCTTGGAAAATAACTACATCTACGTCGTTTTCAAACAGACATCGGGATAATATCTCCATTTCTGAAAGAATTACTCTTTTCCCATTCCAATATACATCAGCATAAAGATGTTAAAAAAATTAACCAATCTATCTATTATATATATATATATATATATATATATATATATATATATATATATATATATATGTGTGTGTGTGTGTGTGTGCGTGTTAGCTGGCGCGTTTCTTCTTTATCTATCTATCTATCTATCTGTCTATCTATCTATCTATCTATTGCAGTCTGTCAGCATCTAAAGACCACGCTGTCCATAACATTATATCTACGTGTCTCTTTCTCTCTCTCAGCATGTATATATATATATATATATATATATATATATATATATATATATATATATATATATGAACGAAAATATACGGAATAAAAACAAAGAAAAATCCTTATATGCAATTATGCTGTTTTAATGTTAATATAATGTCAACGTCAGACGTTTCGGTCTAATAAACCATCTTCAGGACATATTCATAAAATATAATTAACATTATCAATTAAACATGACAAAGACGATTGACATAAGAATAAGACAATCGTCTTTGTCATGTTGAATTGATAATGTTAATTATATTTTATGAATATGTCCTGAAGATGGTTTATTCGATTGAAACGTCTGACGTTGACATTATATTAACATTAAAACAGCATAATTGCATATAAGGATTTTTGTTTGTTTTTTCCGTATATTTTTCTTCATACTGTCGGATTTATATCCATATATTTGCTTACATATACATACATATATATATATATATATATATATATATATATATATATATATGTGTGTGTGTGTGTGTTTACGCGTGTGTGTATGTATGTATGTGTTTGTCTTTTTAGCCGCCGCGATTCGTCATCTATCTATCTATCTATCGCAGTCTGTCAGTGTCTACAGACAGCACTGTCCATATCTATCTATCTATCTATATATATATATATATATATATATATATATATGTGTGTGTGTGTGCGTTTGTGTGTGTGTGCGTGCGCGCGTGCGTGCGTCTTAGCCGGCGCATCTTTTATCTATCTATCTCTCTATCTATCTATCTATCTATCTATTGCAGTCTGTCAGTATTTATAGATCTCACTGTCTATATCTATATATTTATCCATCTGTCTGCCTGTCTCGCTTTTACTCTCTCTCTCCCTGTCTGTGTTTGTGGGTGCGTGTGTGCGTGTGTGTGTGTGTGAATAAATACAAAAGGAAATAAGTATTTATATTCAAATACTAAAAAAAAAAACATCGTTACCTTTTCAAAAATATTAAACTTAGGAATGTTTATAAAAAGACATGCGGACAATATCACCGTTAATAAAAGAATTACTCATTTAAAAAGCCAACATACATCAGTATAAAGATGTTAAAAAATTACAAGAAAACGTTTAAATTTTTTAATCTCCTGTTATTTAAAATATGTGATACATAAATTTATCCAATGCTAAAATATTATAAATATTAATAGCATAAAAACAGTAGCACTATTTCGTGTATTAGATAATAAATTATTTCACTTAGCATCCTCCATAATTCACCTAATGCATTTCAGTTAACCTGATGAATATTTATAAGCGTCTTTTAAATTGAAAAAAAAATTGAGAAACTATTATTTTCACTTTTTTATGTAAAAATAGAATCCTCACGTTTGCATTAATAATGTCTGCGTAAATACGAAACACTTTATTTTCATTAGCCACGGTGACTGAACCATGACGGACCCAATTTTTGACAACAAAAGTTTATGATCAGACATTTTTGGCGCAAAACCTACTAGGCGTAATTACGGGATATTAAATAACCAATAGAGATTAAGAGCCAAAGAATAATCAGCAATATTTTCGGTCCTGATCTGGAGGCTCGGCCTCAGCCACTTGCTCACCGCCGTAACGTTGACTTACTGTGACACTTTTTATAAATACCTTCATGGTAGTCGTTCGGATGAGAGCTTCGATAGTTTGAGTTTCGTTTTCGACGTGATTTGACCTATCTTCAGTCTGGTGGAGTTTCATGTATGAATTGCAACCTTTTTTGAAAGGACAAAGAAAGACTGGATTTTCGGTTCAAAACTGTTCGATTTCATTTATTTTCGTGTTTATTAATGTTTTGTATGAACTTAATTTTTAGATTTTTTTTTTTTGGTAGTCTTTTTTAATTTTTTGCCAGATTATTCTTTTTGGTTTTAATTCGTTTGCATTTAATTTATAGTTCAATAATTATTTTCGTTATTTGAGAAAAAATAAGAAAAGTAAAAAGAAAAGGTACAAAAAAAAAAAAAGTTTAAAATTTTCCTTTTCAGTTTTTATTAGGTTGGTGCAAAAATAATATCGTTTTTTTACGTTAAAAAATACGTCAAAAAACGACATTATTTTTGCAACAACCTAATATATTCTCCCACTTTTATTTCCTCTTTTAATCCTAATTCTACTAGGTCTTAGGTATTTTATAAATTGATTTATTCATTCTTCATTCTTTTATTCCTTTCTGTTTAATTTATTTTTTGATTTTTCCTTTTAGCTTCACTTTACGTTTTTTGCCGTCGGCTTCGGCCGCAAACCTTTATTTTTTATTTAATTGATCTGACGAAAGGCAAACCAAACCTCTGTTTTTTGCTTTCAATTCATAGTTTATTTTACTTTGAAAAAGACTTGTAAAACTTCCTTAAAAAAAGAAATCCCTTTTTGTTTATTGATTTTTGTTTTATGAACAGTTTATTTTTTATTCTTGGCGAACCTTTTTTTCAGTTTTCTCAGCTCTCTTTGGACGCCATCTTGATTTCTTTTTATTAACGTCTTACTAGACTTATTATTTTATATTTTTTTTGTCTCCTCTTTATTAAGCTAGTTATTTAAGCTGATTTATTAAGAACCTTTAAACTATATTCTATTTTGTTTATTTTTTATTGATTTTTGAGTTATTATTTTTGTTTTTTCTCGTTGTCCTTAATTTCTTAGTTTACTTCGGTTTAGGCCGACTTGTATTTTTTTTAGTGTGAACGTCTAGTTTTCCCAGACTTTCGTTTTAATTAGGCTTTATTTCTGAACGTTATTGGTTTTAGTTCAATTTCTCTTCTTTTTTTTTTAAATTAAATCTTATTTGGATTAATTTTTTTAAAGTAGATCAGATGTTTTGTTTATACTTCATTTATACTGCATTTTTCGTTTATACATTTTATATTTAATCATTTTTTCCCTTTATATTATACTATTTTATTTTATTTATCCCCCTCTGCTGTTTGTGGTGTTTCTTTTTTATAATCCTATTTTTTTTATTTTTGCAGTACTTTTAATATTTCTTTCCTCGCCTTCCATCACCTCCTATTATTTCTCTTCGCAAGTTTACAAAAAAAAAAAAATGACCTGCTTAGTGAAGCGTTTGTTTATTTTTCTTTCCATAGATATTCGACGGAAAATGTCGAACTGTGAAAAAAAAACCTTTTTGGGACTGGGTCAAAGGCCGGTCCACCTGATGGAAAAATCTGATAAGCTTTGGGAAATTAACCCGAAATCCCCAGTTCAGAAAAGTAATGAGTATACTAGAGTGAACATTAGCTCAAAAAGAAATAAAACAATCAAGGAATATAGCAGTAAACTTGTTATTGATCAGAATGTACCGAAAGTTACGGAGGCACAAGAAAAAAACCACAGCCGTTGAATCGCGCTCTTGCTGGAAATCCCTACCGAGTTGTATAATTAACACCGATGAATTTTTGAAAAAGGCTAAGGTTTACATCGTGTAAATGAAGATGGGTTCGTAGAAGACGTCCAAGATTGAAAGATGTTCGAAATGCGAATGGTGTCGGTCTTTGTGGTGGACAAGGGTACGTGCAAGATTTGTCGCTCCACGAAAGACACAGTGATTAAATCACTCATACCACTGAGGATTAAACTCAAAAGAGTTATAAAAGGTACAGGTTTCTTCATGTGGGATGTACTGCTGCCCTATGCCGAAGATTACCTCGAAATGGCGAGGCGTGAGTTAATAAGAAAAGTCGACATCTTACGTACCGAATATGAAGGTTGGCGAATAACCAGTGTAGGCGTATTTGAGGTCCGTTCTCTGGTGTCGGGAGGTCACCTAGCTGCATTCTTCATACAGTTCAGCCAAATTTTAGGTGCTACTTCTGACAAAAGGCAGTGGTGATGGAACTTTGATATTATGCACGACTGATTGGCCTTTGTCTCCGTCCCCAGCTGTTTTGGACATTTGCGGTAGGAAAATACAGGTCATTGTGTCCGGTAGAAGACCTACTTGTTGGAGGTGTAGGGAAACTGGACATCTCTCCACTTCCTGTCCAGAGAGGTAGGTCTCTACACTTCCGGCCGCAGGCGACCAAAATCCCCCTCTGGCCCATACTGTTAGTTCTGAGGCGCCTGTAATGGGCCTACGAGCGACATGGGCCGGTGAGGACAATCCCTCGGTTGTGTCCCGTCCCACATTCTCCGCAAAAACCAACACCTTTCTCAAGGGCGGATAAAGAGAAGGAAGAAGGTGATTGGCGTGTCGTTGGTAGATGCAGAGGGAAAAGCCGAACAGCGATACATCAGTCGCAGCATGACCCCAAGGACAATGGCATCTACAGCCCCATTCTCCTTATCAGCTCTAAAGGCGACGCCCCGGATTCTTACGAAAAAACAGGTACAGAGGTACTGAAATTGAATGAACCAGTCTGGAAAAAGATTTTAAACTTAAGAAATTCGAACAAGATTTGGATGGAAAGCGGGACAAAAAAAGTCGCTGTGTGTGCCAGGCCCCTCATCATTTGTCCTGTTTTCCCCTTCATCAAAAAAGAATTTGTACAGCCACCTCCGCCCAAATGACTGGTAAATACCCTAAAAAATCAAGAATCTGTACAGGACATTCCGTTGCCACGACCTTCTCTTTTTAAAAACACCCTTGGCCATGAACTCATATCCACACCAAAAGACACACTTAATTCAAATCCTTCTCAGTCACCTAAAAAAGAAATAGATGTACAGAATCACTACTTATATCAGAAAAAAGTAAAAAAAAAAAAAAACTCCATATTTACCAAGAATAGGAGGACAGCGTTTTCGGACAAACACGAAACGTAAAAGTCTTAAAGTATTAATAGAATTCCCGTAAAATTAATTCGAAAAGTGCCTCAAGATTTTTAAGAGGCCAAAAGAGTACAGATTATTGTGCGACCCGGAGGATTTGGGGCATAATAGAGGAGGCAAACATGTCTCCGAAATTGGTGCCCCCAGTGGCCTATATGTTCGATGCACGTATGACGGAATTAAAAATAATTGTACAGGTAGGCTCCACGTTTTCGTTCACTCATCCCTGTATAGGGCCCTAAAATTAACGTATCCCGGGGATATTGGTGGTGTGTGTCTGGATGGCATCGAGAGCGTGATGGGTACTGGCTCAAAGTTTCCTCACCCCGGCCATGTTCAATGCAAAAGACCAACCCTAATCAGTCTGATAATGTCTCCTGGTTGCCTACGGTGAATGCCCGGGGCCTGAGGTCGGATTCTCGTAGGTCGGTGCTCTCTCCTGACCTTCAGCGTCTCGATGTGAATATATGTTGTGTGCAGGAAACCCGTTTTTCAAATCATGATTATGAGGGCATTCTGTCTAGGGATTCTCCCTATATTCCGCTTGCTTTGATGGTTTTTCGAGAGGTGTCTCCTGGCTGGTGAGCAAGTCTTTGAAAGCTGTGTGTACTCTTTTCTTCTGAGATCCGGCGGGCAGGTTTTGTGGGCTGGATGTTACCCAGAACCAGCACCTTCATTTCTGAAAGTTTTTCTTCAAGTGTCCTGGTTTCTTGCAAATCCTTATTTCCTTTCTCACATGGGCCACCCCTCCTCTAAATTCTTGTACTGGGGCGTCCACTGAGCATTTCTCCGGTTCTGTTTTCTAGGGCTGTTTTCTTCAGTGGTGGGATTCGAGGGTTCCTTCTTCTTGACCTCACATCAACTCGTCTCGTGTCCACGATGACAGCATCTACTGCATCCCTGCTCATCGCCATACGCGGGCAAACCGCTCCCTGTTGATCCGTCCACTGCACTATGACTTTCGTGACGACAGATCCAACATGTCGGCCGGGTGTGAGTTTAATCTATAAACCAAAATTCGAGCCCTTCTATGGGGAACCTCTAGTTCTACCGCCCCCTGCTTAAGTCCCCCAATTCTAAGATAAAACTGTTCAAAGCTTAGTCTAACAATTGGACATTTTTGCTGTTACACGCCTTGGACAATTTTGCTGTTACACCTGGTCTATAAACCTCCGCCCGAAAAGCTTACTTTCACACACAGACATGTAGTGGTTTATATTGCATCTATACTATATATAACACGTGGTTTATACAGCAACTATGCTGGGCAGACCTTAGAGAGAGAGAGAGAACGTGTTACCTAGCATGATCAACCTCAGTCAGGTTATCGACGGCCCCAAATGTTCCGGCTACCTAATTTCACTCATAAAGCTTGTGCTGTTTTTCAGTCACTTTCCAAATGAGCTGCACGTTGGGATCGCCCCCCCCCCCCCGATAACGTCATGAAGTATCCGTCCTGAAAAATCAACCATGGTGAGATTCGAACCATGCTCCCATAATATATATATATATATATATATATATATATATATATATATATATATATATGTATGTAATGAGAGAGTTAGTCATGGACAATGTACTTATATTATTGTAAAAATGATATAGTTTTTGTGACGTTAATATTTATAGAAGACAAATGTTCAAATGTAACTCTTATTTGTCCATATATTTGATGACAGGAATATCAAAATGCGCTGGAGCATTTTAATATTTCTATCAATATTGACTCATTGTATTTTTAGTTTTAAATCTGCAATGGACACGGAATACAATGCTTTTAATCTGGAAGTCTAAAATTTAATCTAAATATAAATATAGAGAAAAATATCATTCCGTAATCGATTCGCAACTGAAGACTCCAACTAATTGCACCGTAAGAGCTTCTGCCGAATACGGTTGTAATTTCAGGAAGAACAGTATAAAAACACCAAGCGAATTTTAAAAGCATTTTTTCACGTTTTTATTTTATTTTACATTAAATTGGAAAATTTTAGGCGCCTATTTGGAGAGTTTTGAGAACAGGAGGAACCGAGTGACATTGAAGAAATGGGTCATCTGATTTTCGAAAAGTACAAAGACTTTGGTTTGAGAGTAAATTATAAGAAAATAAAGAAAATGAAAAAAGTCGGGGAATCAGAGGAGTGAATGAAGAAAGGAAACGGAAGGAAAATATAAATATGGGAAGAAAAGAGAAAGTTACGAAGAAAGGAAGAGAAAGATGTGTAGAGGAAGAAAGGATGGAAAGAAAAAGAAAGTTAATAATGTATATTATAAAAATATCATTGTTGATTGAATGAATTGAAAGAAAGGAAGAAAGACATTACTCAATTAAATGATGAATAAAGAAAATGACTTAAGAAAAAAAGATTAAAAAAGAGAAAAAGAAACCGTTTTTAAAAAGCCAACTCCAAAATTGTAAAATAAATAATGAAAGGGAATGATGGGAAAAGAAATAAAAAGAAAAAGAATTATAATAAGCGACCAGAATAGAAAATATATGTCGATAAAGACAGAAAAAATAACGAGAATGGAAGAGAATGAATAATACTTCATTTAAAAGTGAATAATACAATATAATTAAAAACAGAAAAAAGAAACTTTAAATAGAAGGAAAGAAAAAAACTTGTAAAAGGGGCGAATATATATATATAAAAAAAAACTGAGTAAAGAATGAAAGAAGCTTTTGAAGGGTTAAAGTACATAATAAATGAAGAAATAAAGAAAAATTGAAAAAAGAAAAATTGAAAAAAGAAAAAAGAAAGAACATTTTAAATATTCGAAGTACAAAACAAAACAAAAAAAAGAAAGAAGTACAAAATTAATGAACTAAAAAAATAAAAAAGAAAGAAGGATTCTTTTAAAATGTCAAAGTACAAAATGAATTAACTGAAAAAAGAAGAAAGAATGAACATTGTAAAGGGACAGAGTACAAAATAAATTTACCGAAAAAAAAGTTTGACTTTTGAAAGTTTTAGCGTCCAAAATGAATTAACTGAAGAAAGAAAGAAAGAAAGAAAAAGAAAGAAAGAAAGACAAAACCAAAAAAGAAAGAAAGTCATAAATTTTAATGGTTCAATGTACAAAATAAATTAACCGGAGAAAAAAGAAAGAAAGAAAGGGTGACAGAAAGATAAAGAAAGTATATCTTTATGGTTCAATGTAACCAAATTAATTGACAGAAGAAAGAAAGAAAGAAAGAAAGAAAGAAAGAAAAAGAAAGAAAGAAAGACAAAACCAAAAAAGAAAGAAAGTCATAAATTTTAATGGTTCAATGTACAAAATAAATTAACCGGAGAAAAAAGAAAGAAAGAAAGGGTGACAGAAAGATAAAGAAAGTATATCTTTATGGTTCAATGTAACCAAATTAATTGACAGAAGAAAGAAAGAAAGAAAGAAAGAAAGAAAGAAAGAAAAAGAAAGAAAGAAAGACAAAACCAAAAAAGAAAGAAAGTCATAAATTTTAATGGTTCAATGTACCGGAGAAAAAAGAAAGAAAGAAAGGGTGACAGAAAGTTAAAGAAAGTATATCTTTATGGTTCAATGTAACCAAATTAATTGACAGAAGAAAGAAAGAAAGAAAGAAAGAAAGAAAGAAAGAAAAATAAAATGTAAAATCAAGAATAGAAAGAAAGAAATTTCCAATGGTTCAATATACAGAAGAAAGTAACTGAAGACAGAAGGAAAGAAATAAAAAAGGAAAAGAAGAAAGTTTCAATAGACTTAATAAATTAATTGTATAAAGATACAAAGAAAGAATTGAATGCAAGGTCAAGCGAAAAAAGTAAGAAGAAAATTAAAATAAGATGGAAAGAAAAAATGAGACGTTTTGGAGACGAAATAGAAGAAGTAAAAGACGTGAAGAAACAGGATAAATTGAAGAAGCCATCGTTGTACCAAAGAGGAAATAAATACCAATACATAGAAATTCAAATAAGAAAGGATAATAAATAGGAAGTGAAGAGAGAAATGAAAAAAAATGAAGGAATTCATCTAATAATATATTTCAAAGAACTTAGAGGAAAAGAAGAAAACATCAAGAAGAAAAAAAAAATACATAATATTTAAGAAAGTCTAACAGCAGAAGGTAAGTAAAAAACAAAAAAAAAAACATAATATTGAAAAGGTTGAGTAACCATAATAGATGCAAAAAAAGAATCGCCAAAATTGAAAGAAACCGAAATAGTAAGAGTTAGAAACAATGAAACGCCAAAGGATAAAAAAAAGGGCAAAAAATTAAGGAAAAGATTAAACGCATAAAAAATAAACTATATACCAAGACTTTCAGAAAAAAGGGAAAAAGAAAAACTGAAGCTACACAGGCAACGAATATGAAAGGAAACATAAAAAAAAAATAGATAAAACAAAAACCAAATATCTTTATCGATTCTGCGTTCGTTTATCGAAGTGTGTTGGTCAATCGAATCCAAAGTGCTCTTAAAAGCCATCACCGTCCATTACCGAAAAGATTGGCTTTGATCTATTAGGTTTCAAACGGAATCAGTTTTATTTTCTGTCTCTGCTTAACAAAGAACATGAATAAACCCAGTTAACGAAGGATCCTTACCGGAGACAATGTGTCCATCGCTCGCAATTACTTTCACATTGTCCACGACAGTTAGCTCTTTCAGTGGCCCTATTAGCAAGAGGTTTGCTTCAAGTTGATGCATTATTTGGATAATGACGTCTTTTACAAGCACATTTATTTTATTGCCCGTGTTTCTTTATCACGGAATGCTCATGAAGTGGGCTCTAGAAAGGAATACCGTTTTTGATAAAATACGGATGTCTGTTGACGATTACGCTATTCCAGCTATATCCCGTAGGCATAAAAAAAAACTGACAAAATAAACAAAATAAAAGACGATTTGCTGTTTGCAAGAAGGCAGCATTTATCAGAAGAAAAGAAATATATAAAATTGTGAAGTTTGACCAAACGAGGTCACGTGTAGCGTGATCAAAGGACGCATTTCATACACAAGAGATCATGACGAAATTTAAAAAGGAAGTAAGAACTTTGAACTTTCCGGTTGGAAGTATCCCTGAAAAGCATATATATATATATATATATATATATATATATATATATATATATATATATATATATATAAAGTATTTCACCCCAAGCAAGGCCGGAAGCCACTAGCACGCTAGGGATTACAGAAGATTTGGAGCAAGATCAGATAGGAGTGATAGAGGAAAGGATGAGGAGAAGGATAGTGGATAGATCAAGGCAACAGGAGATGTCGATTGACATTACATTTGAAAAGTTGGAGATTATAGCTCGCAAGGAAACTGGAATAGAGAAGGGAGTTCCACTGGCTAGAGCTGCGAGATATGAAGCTGAAAGGGTGAGAGCGGGATGCCAGCCTCGTAGGGCGCTTGAACTCATGAAGTCTGGGAACCAGCGAATACAGATCCTCTGAACAATTATCCTTTACTGCCTTTACGCGAAAACGCAAAGGGCCAGAGAAATGCAGCAACCTTTACTATGTGTATTCTTTTTTCTTTTAATCGGTTCCATCACATACAGTAAAACCACTAGTATGCAAATGTTTACTGAATATAGAAGAATTAGAAAGCAGTAAAAAATAACAATAAACATAACGATTGACATCGCATTTAGATTTTTGCATATCAAAGCTGGTTGGAAAGCATGGACCCGGATGGATGTTACACAAGCGAGAAGTACGAGAAAAAGAACTGTTAGGATAGAATTTACGGTTATATCGACTGTAAATGGAAGAGCTCTCTACGGCAGTCTATTACTGCGCTTAAATTCACAAACTCTAGGTGCGATAGTAAAGAGCGATAATTATTTCCGTATTAATGCAGAAATTGTGGCACAAGGCCAAAATGGTGCTTTTGGAAAAGAACGGTCTTCTTCCGTCTTAAATCTAAATTTAGCTAGCCACAAACACTGATCCAAACATACCACAATATTCCTTACATTAAAATAACGCATTCTTACTTATAATTCTTACTACATACACCATAATACCACATTGTCTCTATGAAAATCCTAACTAGTCCCCATATGTAAATTCATTGTGTGTAGGAGGAGGGGAATAAAACAACAATTTAAAAAGAAGAGTTCATCGGAACAATTCACTGAAGCCGATCTGCCATATAAGGACCAACAATATTGCTGATTCTTCACTGGATGTTATCAAGAAGCTCAAGCTAGATAGCGGAAGCAGAGGACAACATGTGGCAGCAATATACTAAGCATGGGCGAAAGTAGACTTATAGATTTGCATAGTATATTCTGTAGACAAAAATTGTTTTGCACGAAACGGTGAACGAACTTTCTTAGCACCATAGCTAGCAATGGATTCAATATAGTCTTTCCACTTCAGGCCAGCTGAGAACTGTAACCCGAGAAGACGTAATGAGGCAATTTCCTGGAAAGTGGGAATGTGATGCCACCTATCGACTATTAAGGAATAAACTATTTTTGCATTATTTGAAACCGTCTTTCGAATATGGATGTCCGGATGGTGCAATGGATTGTGGCTCAGTATGCGAAATCGGAGAAGCGTGTTCGAATTCCAGCGGAGTTCGTTACATCCACTTACGCGCAAATATGCTTGGTAAGGATATGAAACCATCTCTTCTTCTTCCATTTATGGGTTAAATAGTAAGAATTTTATTGGTAAAAAACATTATATCCAAAACGCTTTTAATTCAATATGCAATCGCAAAAAAGTAAAAAAAAAAAAAAAAAGAAGTATTATTGAATAATTAGTAAAGTCATTTGCGCCATTTGCAATATTCGGACAGATAACCTCATCTTGGTTGTCATGTTCACGGCATTTCGGCCATTTTATGCTCCGGCCTTCTTCAGATGATTGGTATTTGAAAGGGAACACTTTATGTCGTCTATCGGTTGTTTTTTTTTAAATGCCATGCCTCCTCCTGTTATATCAATATCAGTTATTTCATTTTAACTAAACTCCCCAAGTTTCTGTTCACCTCTGCTGTAACCCAGTATTGAACTCACAACTATTTAGGCGAAGTCACTGAATTAACAACGCTTTTATCCACCGGGCATCTGTTTATGAATTTTCAGACTTATAATCGACAGAGAACATTAATGGAAAATCCGACAGTTTACGGAATCAGCGCATATGTCAAGTCACAAAATTTCCTAAGCCGGCCAAGCATCGGTAGGAATACAATATGGGAACG
Organism: Acanthosepion lycidas; assembly: GCA_963932145.1. Lineage (NCBI taxonomy): Eukaryota > Metazoa > Mollusca > Cephalopoda > Sepiida > Sepiidae > Acanthosepion > Acanthosepion lycidas. Next base: position 50,202,633 of record OZ010609.1, on the reverse strand, counting down.
AGTAATACAGAGTGCTAGAGAAAAACAATAATAACATCAAAATTGTAATATGAACTCTGGTAAAAAAAAAAAAAAAATGAAACTGTTACATTAGGTTTATACGTGCTGAAATGTCGGGAATATAGGAACTAAGATGATAATAACTATCCGAAAATTGTAAATATTGTAAATAATTACGAATACCGCATCTCAGAAATATAGACAGATCCTGAAGAAGGTGGGAGCATACAGCGGCCGAAACTTCGTGAATGTAGCAATAAAGATGAGGACAACAGTAAAAAAAATTCAAAATTTAACATCAAAAAGTGGGATAGTTCAATTAGAACTATTCACTGATTTTTTTTCAACTTATCCACAACTTGTGAATGTGTCTATATTTCTGAGATGAAGTATTGTAACTATTTACATTATCTAGAGGTTAAATTGTGTAGAAAAATTATTGTTATTACTAAAACTGAAATTGTTAATTGTCGTAGAATACCTACGGACGATAATGGTTATATGCCCATACACATAGTAGTAAATACTGTATGTTTGTCTGCAGTCGGAGATTTGTCTCCAGCTATGCTGGTCAGTCTCTCTACCTCCATGCAGAGAGGATCCTCATATAAGTCCATGTCGAAGGGCAAAGTCTCGTCTCGGGAAACAGCTACCTGAACCTACCGGAGTCGGGTAGCTGTTTCTTGGGGAATTTTTGGCCGAGACTACGGACTCGGATACCCTGCATTAAATTCGGCTTTGTGCTACATCTGACCGCATGGGGCGGTTGGTAGATATCTTGCAGTCGGAGATTCATTGTGGAATTCACTTCTAGCTTTTGACTACATCTTCTACGCGCCCCTGGCGAATCTTATACGTGTTGTTCGTGTCCTAAGTATTATCGTCCATTACCAACCTTCGTGTGATTATTCTATTCAGTAACCTTCCTTAGGTTACAACATTAAAATAAAAATATATTACGGATGTGTTGATAAACTGTAAAAAATAAAATGAATCAATTCGCGGAATATGCTTAGCAAAATCCTATTGATATGAAAATTAATTATGCCTATGAATATAATGAATATATAATGCAATTTTAAGAAGATTGTTGTCGATGATTATGGTAGAATATATCATGATCATCGTTAACAACCTGTACTGAGGTTGATCATCACTTGCATATTAAATGTATTAGTTTATAATAAAATGTCTTTGTCAACACTAAAATAAAATAATTATTCATTTTTATGTTCTATATAGTTTGTTTCTTGCGCACTACACAATATCAGATTGAATAAATTGTCTATCGATTTTGCCCTTTTAAAAATGAGTTTCGATCTGATCCATATCAGCACTGTATTCTGTATGAACACAGAAGAACCTGCAAGAAATATTCGCTTTTTTTTTTCTTTTTTCTTTTGTCTATGGAAATGAAGTTTCGATCGAGTCATCTTCCTCTTCAATATTCCCCTTGGTATGTTGACGGCCAAGTTCTGTCAATATTGAGAGTTGTTTTTTTTTCAAATCGTCGTTAAGGAAAAGTGTTGTATATCAAGAGGGGAATAAATAAGAAAGATAAACTTGTATGTAAGTAATGAAATAAAAGATTTATTACACGAAGCAATTGACCTAATGTTAACTCTGCTCATGTCCGTTTAACTCTGTTTATTTACGTAAATGGACGATTCTATTCATTTATGTCCGATATGACACACGTGCACCTCGAGGCGGTGTAATGGTTAGCAAGCTTGTCTCGCTAGAACAATTACGACTGAGTAGTGAGTTCGATTCTCACTGGTTGCTCCATACTTTCGGCCTTGTGCCACATCTAATCTACGCTTGGAAAATCACTATGACACAAGCCCAACTGTCAATTGATGAGATCTCGACGCCAGTCGAGTACTGTGATTAAATTCAAATAGTCAACGTACCATATCGAATAGCTCATCCAAACAATTACCAGGAAAGTATTTAGAGAAAAGACACTAACATGGAACATTACTGCAATAAGAAATTAAATGAAGTTGCAAGGGAGTTCCATAAGCGAAGCCATACGCTACAAGAGGTTATTGGGTTCGGAAAAATTATGAACAGAAACATTACTAATGAGCGAGAATATGAAAGAGTAATCATGAGGACAGTAGATAGCGATTGATATTGCATTTAAATTTTTGGAGTTTCAAGTTGGTTGGAAGGCATTGAGCTGGAAGTTAGATCTATAAGCAAGGCAGTAAAGCCACTAAGAAACAAGGGGTCACTGAGTTTGGAAGAAGTAGTAACAGAAACATTAATAATGAGCGGAAAAAACTAAAGCAATCCGGAGGTATGTTTAATAGCGATTGACATTGCAGTTAAATTTTTGCTGATTACAGTTGGCTCGAAATCATGTAGCCTGGAGGGGATTCTCATAGGTGATAAGTTTGAGAAAAGAAACTGTTGGCATAGAACATACGGCTACCTCTAGCCAGCTCAACTGTAAATTGAAGGGATCTCGACGCCAGGCTAGTACCGCGCTTAAATTTTTAAAAAGTCAACGTACCAGAGCGAAGAGCTCATTCGAAAAATTACCATGAAAGTATTTAGAGAAAAGTATTTAGAAAGTATTGAAAACGGGAAGGGGTGGGGGCAGAGAAAAGTAGTGTATAACATACCTTTTGCAAATAGTAGGAAGAATAGTGGAATTAGGAGAGATAGAGAAAATTCGACGGTCGTCCTATATGGTAGCAAATGCTGGACAATCTAATCACAGATGAAGGAGTTCGATGCAAGAGAACTGTGGTTCTACAGAAGGATGCTGAGAATATGTTGGACTGACTGATCATGTGAGCAACGACGACGTTTTAAGGAAAATGAAAGCAAAAAAGATGTAGATTTAGATTCATAAAGATAAGGAAAAAATCAGGCACATAATGGGGAAAGAGGGATTAGAAAATTTGACACTCACAGGATAAATTGAAAGTAGGAGGGGCAAAGAAAAGCAGTGTATGATATGCCTAACGAGCCTATGTAAATGTTAGGTCGAATGGTGGAATTAGGAGAGATAGCGAAAATACAAAGATTTAGAAAGGACAGGAAATAGTGAAGAGCCATTATCACCCAAGAACTGAAAACACACAGCACATAGTACATGTTATAAATATACACATTATCCAGAAAAATATTTTTTTCAAACTGCAATATTTTTTTTAATCGGTATCACTACATACAAGGCAGTAAAGCCACTAAGACACAAGGCGTCAAAGAATTAGGAGCAGAAAAATTAATAACGGTCGGGAAGAGAAAAGTGTAATCAGGAAGACATTAGATAGCAAATGACATTGCATTTAATATTTTACAGATTAAAGTTGGCTGGAAAGCATGGAGCCGAAAAGGAATTCCCTGTTAGAATCGAATTTACAGCTACATCTAGCAAGCTGTGTTTTCTAGATAACAGAGGGAAATAAATAAGACAAACTCGTAGGTAAGTAATGAAAAAAAAAAGGTTTACTACATGAAGGTCCACTTAGCAATTGACCTAAAGCTAACTCTGCTCAGCTCTGCTTACCTTCAAATATTCACATAAACAAACGTTTCCATTAATTTATGTCCAATATGGCAGAAAGCCAAAGCAAAATGCAAGACAAGTCACGCTTAGATCAAAAAACGCATTTACAAAAGTATAAGTTTCATTATTCTTTACAATTTCCTGTCTAACTAATTTCGCTACTTGGGTCAACCCGTGGTATGGTTTCAGACACTTTCCAAAGGCCTCGCACGCTGGTAATGCGTCTACATGCCGATAATATCAGTAAGTCATAGATACAAATATTTACTACTGCGACAAGGTAACGTTAAATTCCGAGGATTAAATTCTCATAACTTGCACACGTGTATATTTGTGAGTTAAAACGTGTATGTTTCTATGTGCGTACCTCTGATGGTCGCTCTTTGTCGTAGTGGACGGACTTGCATTTTCCAATGATTCTGTGAGGGATACCGTCAGAAGTTCTAAACTCCTGTAGGGCCATTCTTGGGGACAAGGTCAAAGACGAGAACTAAACGTGACCAACTTCAAAAGCCATGGAACAAGGGGATGATGATTACAACAAATCTCAACGGTAGATCTATCGTATGACAAGGGCTACGCATCACGGACATACTACAGAAGGCGTCACTCAAAATTATAACAGAATCAGCTGTAGTCTGTTCCAGTTTCATGACTAGTTTTAGCATGTCTCACTCCATATGTGCCGCAGAGGAAAATCATGAAATCAAGTGTGGTTCACTTTCTGGCAAGTTGAGGTCCAACTTAAACATATTCACGGCATCAGTATTTTCTTCTACTCTAATTTTCTTTCACTTCCAACCAACTCTTGCAAATTATACGGAATGATAGTGAAACTGGAAGCTTCCAGTCCTGATCCTGCTCGTTGGCGGCGAATTTTGCCATCACCATTATCATAATAAAGGAAGCTATCAGAAAAAAAGAAATTAAATTTAATACGAGATAAAGCCGACAAAAATAATTATAGCTATCTTCTGGTATATGAGTACGCTTTCCTGTCATCCAATCCCTATTGCAGACACCTTATCAGGCACATATGTGCCTTTTCAACACCTGCAAAGCCCACCTATTATTTATACTACAAATATACTAAACGAACCTTAGTTACAGTTTCTGGTAGAGAGCGCATTATTAGGCGTGAACAATAGTCTGAACAAAGCCAGTACGTTCAAATCCTCGGTCATGCGATTTCGGGCTAGCTCAACTATCGATGGCTCCTAAACAGTTGCGTCTTACTAATTTCCCTACGTGGGTCAACTGGTGGTATGGTTTCAGGTACTTTCCAAAGGCGTTGCACGCTAGTAATGCCTCTACAGGCCGATAATATCTGTAAGTCATAGACTGATTGTTAGCCAAGTATACAGATCCCAGAATGCCCAATTATTTATTCATAGTTGGAGGTATTGAATCTTTTGTTCTTCTAGACCGCTTGGCACCCATGGCTATAGGATCCGGCCTGTCTTCCTATTTACCTAGAGCTGGAGAGGAAAGAGATTCATACTTTTCCCAGGGATATTTACAAGATTTTTTTAAAGTGAATTTTAATCCGACTGGAATTCGAACTCAGCTCTCGAGTCTTCATTTCAGACCGCTATCCATTACGTTACCGTGCATCCTCCAACTTTTTTACTCATTATTTATTATTGATTACGTTATTAATTTTTGTTGATTATTATTACATTTACTTGGGTTCATGTCTTCAATTGTAGTTCGTTCATTTGGTTTAATTAGTTAATTGAAGGCAATAAATAGTAGGTTACCTGATGATTAAGTGAAAACTCATGATACTTTTAGTCGTGGCCGGCCACTCTACACTGAAATGTATTAAGAAATATTAATGTTTTGGGCAATTAATACGGTATTCAGCTCTCTTACCCCGATGTACCTATGTGTAGCAGACAACCTTAACGAATGCTTTCTTTATATTTGATTAAACTTATATATATATATATATATATATATATATATATATTTATTTATTTATTTATTTAAGTGTGTGGGAAGGTGTCCTTGTACTGATTCTGTTGTTACTGTTCTTGTTGCATTTTGTCAGGTTCTTCGTTCGTTGGTTATAAAGACGTACATGCGTTTACTATTAACATTTTAGGTGAACTTCTTTCAACATCAATGATGTCGGGAACTGTTCTTTTGTAGAATAAATCCGAATTTTCCTGATATCCTCTACGTTTACAACAGCCAGATCAGGGTCAGAACGCAGTAATGTTTGGTTGAGAACTACCCAAACCTCGCTCTCTGGCATTAATAGAGTTCTAAAGCGTCTCCGAGCCCTTGTGGGTGACGAATTATTCTCCACCTTTCAAGCTCTCTACCACAGGCGGGATGTGGTATACCTTTCCCTCCTCTATCGCTACTTCTACCGAAACTCCTCGAACGAATTAAATTTCTTGCTCTCGCCATGTCGAACCTTCACGGTAAGAACACGTCATGCTACTTACACAGTAGGAAATCACCCACATTCCCCCCGTATCCAATCCACAAACTTCTTCCCTCGAACCACTGCCTCGTGGAACTGAAACCGAACAAGCTGTTACCCCGGTCACCACAATCTTAACCTGTTCAAAGGTAGGGTTAACCGTTATCTTCCACACATATACGCACAAAGGGCCTTCTAACGTAATCCTCTACCTCGAGTTTCCCTGGGGTCAACTAAATTGTAAAAAAAAAAAAATTAAATCAGCTAATAAAACAGGCATTCGTTGTACTGAGCCTATTACCTTTAGAGATATTGACACTAAAGTGATTTTTTCAAATTGATTCTAAAGTCACCTGTCAATCGCTATCTGACCTGTTTTTCCTCTTAATCTCCACTTTCTACCATCTTCCCTTTGATTCCTATCTCACAATATATCCATACCTGGTCCCCAGAATAAATGAATGTAATCGTGCAACTAGATTGGCATTTAGGTCTCAACCGTTTACAGTTGAAATAGCTAAATACAACCACCACTTTTACTCCAACAGTTTCTTTGTTCTCATTTCCCGCTTTGAAACTCCTTTCCGTTTACTTGCTTTCCCTGATAACTACAGTCTTCCAAAATTTAAATGCAATGTTAATCGCCATCTTCTATCTTCTTGAACGCTTTTTAATTTTTATCCTTTCCTCAGGAAACTCTACTATACTCAGTTTTTTTTCTCACCTTCACTCATATATATAAATAAAAAAATAAATAAATCTCCATAGACACGTAAACCAGACTAGACTAAATCATCTTCCGTTTTAAATTTAGACACCCCAACCTTACCCTGACTTGACATCTATGAATGTAACTCTATACTGATACAAATTATTAACACCCTGCGCCCATTTCTATATGAACAATCGCGCTGGCCGTTACCATGGATAATTTTGATTTCAATAATGAATATGCTATTAAAACAGAAATAAGTTATTCCCCCAAAAATTTCGCTTGAAGATGGAACAGAGCTTAATTTAATTCAATTTAATTCTAATAATTATATTGAAATTTTTAGTCTCTTGCTTCGAAACATGAGAAATCTTATGTAGCGTGTTGGAATCATATTTTTAAATAAATAATTATATTTATCCTCTACTTTTGTATCGAACACTATTTTTAAAAAATAATAACAAAAATACTAAAGAACTTTGTATTATTTACCTAACCAGTTCTTTCCTATTTTCTATATATTTTCACACACACACACACACACACACACACACACACACACACACACACACACATATATATATATATATATATATATATATATATATATTACACTCTTGATATTCACTCACTGTAACCCCAGCGTACTAGCGGCATTATCGCCATCCTTGGGGTGAAATGATTAAAAAAATTAAAATGAAAAGAATACATCATGTAACAGTAAATCTCGACATACAATAGTTTTCGCGGTCTGTGTGTGGTGATATTTTGTATAAAAATTAAACAAGTTTGATCCATCCTTCTCTTTAGAATATTTTCAAGCAGAAGATTTTAATAAAAGTTAATAAATAAACCAGCCAATCGTAGTTAATTTCATACATTGAACGTTTCGTCTTTAGAGACGTTGAAGAACTAAATATATTTTTCGACATTAATTCCAAAAATATTATCCATTCTTTTTAACATCGATCAGCTTAGTGAACATTTAAATGATCGCCATTATGCTCTGAAGATAAGGATAGAAAATCCGATAAACATCTTAAAAAGATTAAAAATAAAATGATTGACAGCTATAACCTGTACGTTAAATCAGCTCTATCAGGAGTGGCACTTGAATTTTTTTAGTCAGACAACAATTGTGTAGGAAAAAAAAATTGTTGAATATTATTGTCTCACTTTACTTTCTTAAAAGGCATTGAATCATGACACTTGGTGTATTTCACATACTTTGGCCTTTTAATCACTTGATGAACATTCATGAACATTCTCAAATTTATAAGGACTGATAAACCAATCATATACTCACTTCTGTATATAACCACGTGCAGCATAATAAATCCTAAATTGCCTTGATAAAGACCCTGAGAGAAGGAAACGCGAAGGCTAAGTATAGTTATTCCGCTTGTCTCTTTTTATTCGTATATATATATATATATATATATATATATATATATATATTACATGAATCATTCATACAAAAAACAGATATAGAAGTTAATGATTTAAATGGCGAGAATAGATCAATTTTTGTATGAATGATTCATGTAAATGCAAATTGAATTGGACCTTATACTTGAAATTAAAATAACTGATCTAACGTGCAACTTTCGGATAATAAGTGTGACATTCCTGTAATTATTGAACAATATAGTTCATGCCACATTGACTGAAAAACCTACCAGTACAAAAGAATTCTCCTATTACCATATTAGTACAAAAACGCACAATCTTAAAATTCAAAAATTTAACCTCAGCGTTGCGACCGCACGTTCCAAAACCATAACACATTTCTAAAAGCATTTTTTCGGATTACATTTATATTTTCGTTGTCCTGTTATTACCGAGAAGTAAAAAGCAAGAACAAATCTATTTCCATACCTGAGGATGTCTGCAGAAACAGACGAAACCTTGTAAAAACTAAAAAAGACCTTATGCAACTGTAATTTATAAACAGGGATCATATCATTCATATACAGTTTCGGGGTTAGTGTACTTTATTAAAATTGTTTGCGAAGATGTATTCTCGCCATTTAAATCCTTAACTTCTATATTTGTTTTTTGTATGAATGATTCATGTAATATATATATATATATATATATATATATATATATATATATATATATATATATATATATATATATTACGCTCTCGTTATTCGATCGTGCACTATGGAGAAATGGGTAATCTTAAAACAGAAGCCACCGCTGCTTTTAATGTGCCGCCTTTCAATAACAACGTCAGCACTCTGGCTACTGGCGATTGTATACATTCGTATACAATAGGTTAACTTAGGGGTAGGATCTCTGACTGATTCCAAATCGGTCGGATTTCTGTCCCGTCTTTGAGCAATCGGATGTCTAGGCACAGTTAAAAGCTGTGATGCAGCGAAACAGGCTTGTATGTGGATGACTATGTTACGCTCTCGGTATTCGATCGAGCACTATGGAGAAAAGGGTAATTTCAAAACAGTAGCCCCCGCTTCTATTAACATACCACGCTTCATTAATGAATTGAACTCTATGACTGTTGGTGTTTGTATACATTGGTGGACAATGCGTTTTGATGTCCCTATCTTGTCCGTGAGCCGAAGCCTTAGGGTTAGGATCTAACTGATGCCAAAACGGTCGGGTTGAAGCCACACTGATGCGAAATCCTTGTCGGTGAATGACTATATATATATATATATATATATATATATATATATATATATATATATATATATATATATATATATATATATAGCCAGTCATTGTCGTGTTTATTTGGAAAAATAAATACGTCTAAATTCACCTTCATCCCTGCCATACCCCAATGACTCTGGGGTTGAGTCTCCGACTGATACCAAATTAGTCGGGTTTCGATCCTGGATTGAAGTAATCGGATGTCTAGCCACACTGAGGATCTGTGAAACAGCGAAACAGTCTTTCTGTGGATGAAATTATATAGATTGTCATATCCTATTTAAAAAAAAATAAAATTAAATCTTAGATTGTAACAGTCTAAACGCGAAGCCCCAAGATCTAAAAAATACGATACTTTAGAGTTTTCTTGAATTTCAAAACGTAATTTTTAACATTCTTTATCATTACAGTGGTAAAAATAAAAAAAAAAATAAATAATATCTTTTACGATAAAAAGCAGAAGCCTCTCCAACATGATCAACATGTATCCTGTTTGCATTCATACGCCCAAATGAATAACTGGTACCTATACTGTAATCTATGCATCTATAAACACAAAAACAGTCATTTTGTAGCTGAGAATGGTTTCTTAATTTTAATACCACCTAAACAAAATTTCTCTCTATCATTCATCTGAAAGACCACTCCCTGTTTTCTATCAGCATAGTTAACACTGACCCCCAGGAAAGTGACCCGTTGTACTTTCTCGTATAAAAATTCTCTGGTGACAGTGGAGAGATTATAATGAATTTATTGACAGGTCTGAGGCTAAGAAATTTAATTCACTTTGTCAATTTTCTCTCATTAATAAAAGTTGTATATTTATAAGTCTACTATTCGTCCATGCTTTCAAGATTCTTGCAACATATGGCACCGTACTCCTGCTTTATATCTAGAGATTCTTGATAAAATTCGAAGAAGAATCAGTAATATTATTAGCCCTGACGTGGTCCCTAGGTTTCAGTCAATTTCCCACCACCCTAATGTAGTTTTACTGTGCCTTTTCTATGAATATTTTCATGGTAATTGTTCTGATATACGCTTCGCAATGCTACCTAGAGTTTATAAATTGAAGTGCAGTACTAGATTGGCGACAAGGTCTTATCTATTCACAGTTGAAATGGCGAGATGTAACCGAAAGTTTTATTCTAAATACCACGCGTTTGTGGAAATCTCTTCCGCTGCCATGTTTTTCAACCAACGTTGATCATCAAAAATGTAAATTCAATGTCAATAGTTAACTACTGTCTTCTTGATTACTCTTTTATTGTTCTCGTTCCTTAATACTTTTCTCTTTTTTTCTTATTCTTTCAAATTCAGTAACCTTTTGTGTCTTAGTGGCTTTACTGCCTTGCATGAGATAAAATGATTAAAAAAACATAGCAATAGTTTTTTTTTCCAGTGCGCTTGACGAGGAACGAACAGTGATTTTGAAATAGAGTTCATTAATCATATTCTGATGCGGGAACTTTATATAATGTTACATCGAGATCGCCATTTTCTAAGATAGAGCATTTTGAACGGACAGGGTAACTGGCATTTAAATTAGACATCTTTATGGGACAAACTTTGTTACATTCGACACTAACGGGAGTGGGAAGGGTGGAACAATATTGTTTGACATTTGACTGTTGCCCTGACCAAACATATGAAAACGTGGTTTTGCTTGAGAAACGCTTCTTGAAAGATCAGGTGGCCAAACAAACGGATCTCGGAGAATCACGAGTCCTGTTCGAATGAAGGCATTGTCGGATAAACACATCTTTATCGTTATTGATCGACGGGCCAGGCTTATTGGTGATGCCGGCGACCCGAAAGATATCGGGTTTTCTGATAGACGGGTGGCGGCGGCATGTGTGCATAACTGTTTGTTAGCAATCGGCCCACGTACTTGGCGATTGTGTTGGTTCAAGGATTTTTTTCCCTGATAGAGTTCCGGGAGGCAATATCGTTGAATCCAAATGGAGAAAAAGGAGAGAGGGAAAGAAAGAAAAAAAGAAAGAAAGAAAAAAAGAAAGAAAGAAAGAATGAAAAAAGAGATAAAACGAAAGTGAAAGCGAAAGTAACGTTAGTTTTAAAACTCGAATGTAATAGACATCTAACAATGAAGAAAATGAAAGAAGGGAGAAAATGGAAATGAAAATGAATGTAAGAGAGACGTAGAAATTGATTGAAATAAACATCTAACCGTACTATATATATATATATATATATATATATATATATATATATATATATATATATAGTAGTGCTACACGAACATTTTGAGAATCTCTTTCTGTCTTCTATTCTCTTTCAAACAGTCTCTCTCTATATATAGATATCTGTAGAAGGAGAGAGAGATTTGAAAGAAACAAGAATGAAGACATTAAGCACCGATGGAGTATGGAGAGATATTCGGTTGGTGCAAAAATAATGACGTAATAATGTCGTTTTTTGGCGTTAAAAATACGTCAAAAAACGACATTATTACGTCATTATTTTTGCACCAACCTAATAATATAGAATGAATCTTAAAGAGAGATAGCAAATAATTAAAGAAGATGGAAAGAAAAAGATGTCCGAGATAAAAGAAGAAATCAAATATCAAATCCTATTTTGATCCGATTGATTGATTTAAGATCAACATCTTTAGGAAGATGTTGGAATATTGGCTCAAGTAGATTCTTCCCAGTCCTCGTCCTTATCCCTCGAGAAATTCATATTGAATATCGTTCACGTGTATAATACAGAGAATGCTAGTTCTTCAATAACTCGGCAGGAAAGTAAAGGACAAAGTTAAATGAATTCGAAGAAGGACGTTTAGAGTTTATTTTAACGTTTCAAATTCAATTAAAAAGATAAAACATCTCTAAATTATTTTTCTTTGTTTGTTTTTAATCACCTCACCTCCTGCAAGGCAACAAAGCCATTAAGACGCAAGGGTTATTCAGTGTGAGAGAATATGAGAAAAACAAAAATAAGATAGAGAAAAAAAAACATAATAAATAAGAATACAGAAAATAACGGTTGATATTAAATTTAAATGTTTAAATTTGAAAGTTAACTGCAAAGCAAGAATCCGGAAGAGAGTTCCACGGGGAGGAAGTTCGAAAGAAGAAAATGTTAGAACAGAACTTACGGTTATATATACCGATTTCAACTATAAAGGGATGAGAACTTACCTCTAATCTAGTAGCATGCTTAAATTCATAAAGTCTACGTACCATAGAGGAATGTTCATCTGAATAATTACCATGAAAATATTTATAGAAAAGGTACCGGGTCTTTATTATACGGTGTTGGGAAAATGAATAAAGCTGAGATGCCAAGTTATGCTTGCAGATCCTTTTGTATTTTATCAATAATTTATATAGTTAGCAGCAGCAGCAAAGCAGATGTGACAGCAATATTCAAAGCATGACCGAATGTTAGACTTATAAATGTGTACGAGACTCTGACAAGAAAAAGTCTAGCTTGAAACAGTGGAACAAATTTTCTAGAAAAATACGTGACAATTGATTTAATAGAGTCTTTCCACTTCATGTTACCAAAAGATTAGCTCGAGCAAACGCAAGAGGTCGTATGCCTGGAGATTAGCATCAACCATGCTGATTGAAATCAACAAAGGTTCTCTCAGATGATTAAAAGAGGGCAGTTTCTTTTTGGGGCGTTAAAATTAACAACCAATTTTTTGTACAAGTAAACAACAGATTTAAGTCATTTTTAGATGAGCTGACAATTTGATGTTATCTAATCGACCAGAGTTACTATTACGACACAGGAAATTATTATCAGCATAGATAGTGAGTTAATTTTAAATATTTACCAGGCCAATCATAAAACTATGGGTTTTATTTATGAGCAGTTTATCATACAAAATGATGGTGTAACAATATTAGTTTTATTATTAATTAAACAAACTCATCACGTCCTGGTTCACCATCTGGTTGGAACGGATGGGTGCATCTTTACTTATTTCCACGAAGTAGGTGGAGATCCGGACATACGATGGTGACTTTCCTACTAATTGGTCGATTATATCTACTAGAAAGCAACTTAGAGGGTAGCATTCAGAGCTTTGGCAGCTAACAATCGACCTGAGCGTAATAGTGTCTTTGTGAATTTTTGGGAGACCGTATATCTGAGGTAGCTTGGTGTAACGCTGTGACAGCTTAGGCGCGAAGTAGTCGTTGTTCTTGATTAGGATATTTGACAGTTTGCGTTTCGTTTTCATTGTAAGATGTTTCTTTAATTTGCTGTAGCTACCATTCGCAATGAGGTCTTCCAGTTGTTCCGTATTCCATTTTGTCTCTCCCTACAGATCCATTGTCTTTGTCACCTGGTAGTATGATGATGTTTTCATTCTTCTGTAGGGATATGATTGCCAGCCTCTCCAATTTCGTGATGTTTGACTTGGGCTGCTTAGCTTTCCAATATCTGTCTCATTTTCCATCTTAGTTCATCCAGCTAACCCTGAAGCAAGTTCAAGGCTATTTCCTCTATTCAAGAAGTGATGTCCAATTATGATGAAGCTTTGACCTTTGTTTAGTACTGACTTCCCAGAGGTACTCACCTGGGGTTTGATGTTGATTACTACTTTCCCTGGTGGGTCATGGACCTGGTGTATCACCTACTCATCTTTCAATCTTTTTTTTTTTTTTACTTGGCGGGCCTTGACGGCATCGAAGACATGTCTGAAGGATTTATCCATGTCGTGATAGATCCGCTTTCGGTCTTCATTGGTAATTCTGTCTATGAATGCCTCGAGCCGTCTGTGAGATATCAGATTGTAGTATCTGTTTTACTCCCACCATTCAGACAATGTAAAGAAATGAATCGTCCGTTGCTTGCAACATCAGTCATGTGGCAACCCAGAGATGTATGAAAAGGTCACTATAAGCAGTACACTACATAGCAACTCCCTCGAGTACATGACAGCAGCTATGCTGAACTGGGATAGAAGAGTACAAGAGGATAGCAACGCTCAGAAAATTTGCCTACCTTATGTGAAGGGATTATCGGAGAAAATACAAAAAAAATATCTGTGTTCCTTATAAAATCAGGACAATCTTCAAAAGTTGTTCAACACTTTGCAGACACTTCTTCCGAGTAAGACCCTCTCCAAAAGAGGATAACATGACTAAGGACTGTGTGTACGCCATCCCGTAGAACTGTGTTAAGAAATATAAAGAAG
>OZ010609.1:50168103-50183103 GCA_963932145.1 Acanthosepion lycidas | reverse complement strand
GGGTCACAAAATCCCATCAATCCAAGCATATATATATATATATATATATATATATATATATATGTGTGTGTCTACTATGTTTGATCATGAGCCATATTATATTTGCTTTATTTTCACCCGAAATTAAAGCAAATATACGGCTCATTATCAAACAACATAGACATTCCTTGTCTGCTATATTTGACATTTCTCTCTCTTTATATATATATATATATATATATATATATATATATATATATGTGTGTGTGTGTGTGTGTGTGTGTTTGTGTGTGTGTTTAAATAAGTTTTTGAAATAATCATCATTATAATAACCTAATATCTGCTGCCAATATATTTCAAAGAACTTCGGCACTAGACAGAATAATTGTTGTAAAATGATTTTGACTTCTAATTCTGATATCAATCAGTGTTGATTGATGCCCACCTTATTACAGTGACATGAGATGAAAGACACCAAAATTGGCACCATTCAAGGATTATTAATGGACGAAGGGAAGGAGTGGGCAATGTCTTCGATAGTGTCCTTGATACATCGCTAGTATTTCATATAACTTTCAAGAAGGTGATTATAGGATCTTACGATGCCATCAGATCTACTTGTACTAATGCAGATGAACTTCCACATGCACTTCATATATTAGGCGAAATATCGTCCTGGGTATGAGGATAAACTACATCCGTCAGAAAGGCGACGGGATATTGGAGGTTTCAGGAGCGTGGAACCATTTCGTTACTGCTGTTTTTCCCATGTCTACCCAGACTCGGGCTGGTAGCACCTGTTACAGTCCCAGTTATGTGCAAATAGGGTACCCCCGCAAAAAAAAATCAACAGTATCTTTTTATAATAAAATGAGCTACAATAGATTTGTTATAGTCAAATAACAATCAATGCAAAACTAAAAAAGTATAAAAATACATTTTTATAGTAAAATTACGAACAATATATTTTATTATCTACAAACCATCGAATTGAGTTCTCTCAGTCACTGTGCGTTTATCTAAAAATTAATACGCTTAAATTCGCCTTCATCCGTGCCTTGTGTCAATGGCTTAATGGTAGAATCCCCGACTGATGCCCATTCAGTCGTGTTTTGATCCTAGCTAGAGCCACACTGATAAGCTGTGATACAGCGAGACAATCTGTTTGTGGATGACAATATATATGCCCCTGAAAAGTTTATTTCGGTTGAGCTCTCTGAGGAGGAAGTGTGGATTTGTAAACAGTGACTATCACGGCTAATGATGCAAGACTCTTCGGTAAATCGAATTGAGTTCTATCAGTCACTGTGTTTATCGAAAAATAAATACACTTAAATTCACCCTAATCCATGTCGTGTGCCAACAGTTTAGTTGTAGAAGCCCCCCGACTGATGCTAATTCAGTCGGGTTTCGATCCTAGCTAGAAGCAACCGGACGTCTAGCCACACTCTGTCTTTTCTATATAATTTTGTAACTTCACAGTAAAGTTAAGTTTTTTTATATATATATATATATATATATATATATATATATATATATATATATATATATATATATATATATATAGTGAAGTTATAAAATTCTATGCTTAAAATATAGATAATTCCTACATAATTTTATAACTTCACAGTAAAGTTAAGTTTATATATATATATATATATATATATATATATATATATATGTATATATATATATATATAGTGAAGTTATAAAATTATGTAGGAATTATCTATATGGTAATCATAGAATTACGTACAAATTATGTAAATTTCAGCATAAAATAAACCACAAAGTCGTTGATATGACGCTAAACAACATCAACCAAAGAACTACACAAAATTATTCCATATGTTACGTCACAAAATTTTGTTTGAACTCTTAAAGAAAAATATTAAATATTTACTGGCAAAATATCGCCTGCATACGGGTAAAAAATATAGTAAAACAAAAGAAAGAGGCCAATGAAATACATGTTATTTAACTGAATTTATTTAATCCATAGAAAGAGTCGATCCTATGAGTACCAGATTCTGTTCCAGTTTTTTTTTTTTTTTCTTATTGAGCGGTTTTAATTGATTGATTGCTCAATTTGTTTTTTAAGGTATCCTGTCAAGATTTATCAAACCTACACAACGAGTCGGTCCTATGAACGGTAAATAATAATCTAGGTTCTTATTATTGGCGGTTTTTATTTATTGTAAACCTGGGAATAGCAGGACGTCAGAGGTGGTTCCATGCTCCTCAAAAACCTCTAATCTCCCAATCAGAGTCGCTGCTGCCGGATGTAGTTTATCGTCATAAACAGGATGAAATTTCGCTTCGTATATAAAGTGCAGCTGGATGTTCATCTGCATTGGTATTGCTAGATCTTTGTTTTTTTTACGGTATTATCACCGCTTTTATTAAAATCCATCATATAAAATCCATCCTATGGGCAGTGAAATATCTTCCAGTTTTTTGGGGTTTTTTTTCTTATTGACGGTTTTGATTGATTTATTTATCTGTTTTATTTTCTGACCAGAATTCAATCGATCTTAAGAGAATTAAAATTTCTTCAAGGTTCTATCATTAGTGGTATTGAGTTATTTATTTTTGACGGGTTTCTCCTCGGATTTATTACATTATGTAACGAGCCGATCCTCTGAGCGCTAAAATTACTTCAATTTGACCCGATCGGAATCTTTGCTGCTGGATGCAGTTTATCGTCATACCCAGGACAATAGCCTTTCTGCCCTGGTACAAAAACAATTAAGTTGCATTTATCGCATGATTTCTCATCAAACATGGAATATACCGATCTTTCCCTATGAAATCAAAAATCAAATTATAACATATTATTCATTTTTATTTTATCTTTCATTTTCTACGGTTTATTAATCATTTTACAGGTTATTTATAGCACAAATTACTTTTTAGGTCGTTTTTTTTAGATAAAAATTTTTTAGTGATACAAGTTTTACAATTTAATCTGTAGCTGGGGGGAGAAGATGTGGATTCATAACTTATCTCAAGGTCGAAAGTCAACATAACGGAAAATGAACTCGGTTCTCGGATTAACAATTTCGAGCAACGATCCATTTCATCACCAGCACACTGCACACTCAAGCTTACAACACCTTGTATTCTCATAAATAAGTCAGTGATACTATTTGATTTGTTTGCTTTAGTTTGTGTTGTTTTACGGCATATTAACTTCAATGATTTAATGCCTACAAGATTTTTATTGTTTTTTCCCAAAAATTATTTCTGGTAATATTTTCCCACAAAAATATATTGCTCTAATATTTTTTTTTTTAAATATGTATCGCTGGGAATATTTCTTTTTTCAAAAATGAATTGCTCGTAATGATTTTTTTATTTGAAAATTCATTGCTAGTAATAATTTTAAAAAAATGTATTTATCTAGTAATAAAATCCATTTTTACACGTTTTAGGCTTAACTATTTGCCTATGGCCGAGACCCTAACAGGTACTACCACCCCGGATCAGAGTGGACCTGGGAACACCGCAATTAAAAGATGGTTCCACCCTCCTTAAAACCTCCTGATCAGAGGCCTTGCCGTTGGATGTAGTTCATCATCATACCTAGAACGGTTTCTATTTGGTTTATATTTTCTAATTTAATTACATATGGTATTCAGCAATTACTTGATAACGATTGTTAATTAGGTTGATTCGTAATTAAAGTCTTATCTTTTATGTACATAGACGAAGACCCGTTCATCTATCTCTCGTTCTCCTGCAATTTTAGGAAAGAATAATGCTATTTCTTTGAGAATGACAAGTTGATTAGACCGGACGTTGGACAACATTAGTATAACATAGGAAATAATTCGAGTGAGACTGAATTGCACCTACCTCCTTAAATTCAGTATGAACTTAATGGTATTAATAAAATTCCCTTCCTTGACATATTGATAAACACAAATAATATTAGATTGGTGCAAAATTAATGACGTAATAATGTTGTTTTGATGTTAAAAAAAATACGTCAAAAAACGACATTATTACGTCATTATTTTTGCACCAACCTAATAACAACTTTACTATTTCGCCATACAAAAAAAACTACCAGCATAGATTAAGGTGCACTTAACTACAAGAGCAAATGAACATATTTCTACAAAATAGCAATTATAAAACATCAAATACATCGTGCAGAAACTAATTCATCCACAAAACAGATTTTTTACAGTGTAAAGAATATAAAGCTAACACTTATTAATAATAGCTTTCCAAACTATATAGTTGATGAACAAATAAGATGCTTTCTTAGAAGTCGCAATACTAAGCAAATAGAACGTAATACTGCTTCAACTAATCGCAAACATATTAATCTCCTATATCGTAATCAAATGCATTCTAATTATAAACAAGATGAAAATATACTAAAAAAATTACTAGATACCAATATATCTTACAACATATCCTAGCAAAAAAAATTAAGTTAATCATATACTATACTAAATGTAATATACCTAACTCAATTATTCGCAATTATTCTTTTCCTCCGGTTAGCGATTTGCAAAAAACCAACATACTTTACAAATTCAAGTGCCCTTTGGGAGATTGTGTCTCCAACGGATTAAATAATATTTGTCACACCACAAACTCGCTTTCACGAAGCTTGAAACTACATTTGAATGATTTCAGGCGTTTAAAACAATATGCCTGGCCGCATACACAATTCTGGAAAATCTTCTTTGAAAACAAAATTATACATAAACATGAAAACAATAAACACAAACTAAAAATTCTTGAAACCATATACATAAAACAGTTGTCTCGGAATCGGGGGGTTTGAATTTAATTTAGATAGCTGTCGAGGAGAAGTTGCAAGAAGAAAGTTAAATGTCATATAAGGAGTTGATATATCATTAAACAAAAAGAAAGAACAAAAGATTAGCATGGCACATAGACAATTTGGAAGTGAAGTTTTACTCGTAAATTTGCTTAATCAAGGATCGGCTGGAACGAAGAACAAATATGGTTGTCAATTTGTCGATGAGTCGATAACCCACCGTTGCCGCGTGAAACATCTTATCTGACAATGTCTATAAACTGTTTTCAAGACATTGATCTTTGTTTCCCTCCATACCCTTCATTAAATTACGGTTATTTCTTCTTTTATTTTGTTCAGACACAACTGACCGATTTAAGACGGGACCACTGATAAACGGTTCACCGTTTCATACGCCAACGGGTTTATTTAAAGTTACGGGTTTGAAAGTATAGCAATCTGATCAGACAAAGCTAAAAATGACAGAATTAAAGAAGAGATGAACCCTCGAGGCAGAATGAGACAGAATAAACGTTATTTTCTTATCTTGAACAAATGCTGTCTTGATCTCTGACGTAAAGTTCCTGTCGTCGGTAATCATGTATATTCATCGGTTTGTAAACATAGAATCTCGCAAAATCTCGTGTAAACATACATGTCTTACTGCCGATACACAAGGTGTGTGTGAAGGTTTGAAATAAGCAGATAAGCGTCTGTTAGACTGGACTAATGGTGACAACAATGGACTAAAAGCTGAAAGTTTCTGTTCATGTCTTAACAATTTTTTTTAAACACTTCACAGACAAGTAAGGGGTTAGGGTGAGTGAATGTGAGAGAGAAGATTGTGTATAGAATATTGAAGAAAGGTCAAACGAGATTCAAGAAAACAGAAGATGGCGATTGGCATTGTATTTAAATTTTTGAAGATTGACGGAAGCGTGTATTGGTAAGGAGCACGAGAAAAGAAACTTTTAGGGTAGAAGCGTGGGTTGCATTGAACTATTTCAACTGTAAAATGGTGGAACCTAGATACCGATCTATTAGCACGCTTAAATTCATGTAGTCGGGGTCTCAGGGGAGAAAAAGATCATCACAGCAGTTGCCATGAAAATATTTTTAAAAAGACAGAGAGAAGCCACGCCATATCGGTGAGAAAATTACTGAATCCGAGATCCCAAGTCAGGAACTGATTATATTACAGATCCTTGTTTGGATTTTGTCAAGAACCTGGAGATGAATAGCAGGAGCGCCGGACCAAATATAGCAACAATATTAAATGCACGGAGGAATGGTAGATTTGTAAATGCGCAAAAGGAACTCTGACGAGAAAGATATTCTGTCACGATACAGTGATCCAACTTTCCTTACAGTAGATTCGGCATTTGACTCGATGTAGTCAATTGAAAACGTGGCAATATAAATAATCAAATGTAATACTAAAACACTACTCTTTACACTATTTACATTGTTCGGACTGTCGTCATCGTCTTTGGTGTCGTATTCACGACGTTTCGACCATTACGCCTCCGCCTTCGTCAGGTGAATAGAACTTTTTAACCGAATACTTTATTTCGTCTAGATTGTTTGAATTACATGTGCCATGTCTCTTCCGTATATGCCAGTATCAGTTATTTCCCAATCACTCCAAGTTTTTTTGTTCGCATCTGCTGTGGTCAGATTTTTGCATGAAGTTACTGGATTACTTCAATCAACGCGCTTATCAAGTGGGTCAAGTGTCTTTGGGATCAATCTAAACTGGTGGCAGAAAAAAAAGATTCTTGTTCGAAATTCCAATTACCTGAAGAAGGCCGAAGGGTGCAACGCGTGAAACGTCGTGAATATGACAACAAAGATGAACAGTCCGAGCAATGTAAATAGTGAAAATAGTTACACCGCCTCATTTCCGATATATAGACAAAGTCTAATCATATATCTATATATGTGTGATCTCGAGTTAAATCTTAAAGGATAGGTAATGGCACAAAAAATTAGGAGTATGTTGTACACTGTGACATGTTGAGTGCTGGGTTATATTCCAGTAAAGTTTAATAAGGGGTTCTTCAGCTAGTGACGTTTTTTTTCTTTTTACGGCATTTTCACGGTAAATTCAGTATTCGTTTCCAATACCCGTTCTTACGACAATCAATTCAATATTCGTTTTCCAATACCGTTCTTACGTCAATCAATTCAGTATTCGTTTTCCAATACCGTTCTTACGTCAATCAATTCAGTATTCGTTTTCCAATACCGTTCTTACGTCAATCAATTCAGTATTCGTTTTCCAATACCGTTCTTACGTGTATATAAAAAACACTTATATATTATATTCCAACTATTATGCGTACGAAAAATAATAAACATTCTTAATACAATATTATTAAATAAAATTAATTATGGTGGACTCTCCCGTCGTATCTCACGTATGAGGGTCAAGCAGCTCAGTTCCTAGGAACCGACAGCCATACACCAGCATATATTAGGTTGGTGCAAAAATAATGTCGTTTTCTCACATATGTTACTGTGTGAGAAAACGACATTATTTTTGCACCAACCTAATATATGCTGGATTATAGTGGCGAAGGCTTTGTGCAGAAACACACTTTTTGAACCGCCGAATACAGAGAACTGGTGCACAACATGCCACAACGTCCCCAAACGCAGGTTTTAAATTCAGAGTTGTCTTCCTCCTAGACCAGTGCCCAGCTGAAGGGAGAAGAAGAGGATTAATACCTTTCCCAAAGGGCATTAGCACGTAAGGGAATGTAATGGACTCGACTGGAATTCGAACTTGGTTTTCTGATTCCTCAATCCGAGCCGCTATCCACCGTTCCTCCTCAATAAAATTTAATTATACATAACAAACATATATTTATGCAATGCCCTACGCAACATTAGAACGTTTTAGATAAACAAATATCTTTGTTGTTTGTCATGTACTTAATAGATGAAGACGCTATGTAGGTGTGTCATTTTAAGACGTAATCTGTATTGCTAGAATTTGTGCCACACAAATAAATACATACACACTCCCCTCTCTTTCTGTTTTCTACTGAATTGCAAAACCGATTTGTCATCTCCTGTAACAAGGCGATACGAAATCATCTCATTTCATGTCATTTAGAAAAAAACATTTGTTTGAAATATCATTCAGCATTATCCCATAATTAAATTATTAATTATTGACATGCCCTTAAAACCTGTCTCATGTTGTTAGCCCCTGTCTTGAATGACTCTTGAGTCTTATACGTTAATGGCTGGCCACTGGTATCCGATGACACCCGGCTACTTACTCCGTGTTGCGGACGATTGCTCAGGCGCAATTTTTTCTCTTTCAAACAGCCACAGAGCCCACTTGAAATTGTGCTGAGCAGCTCTTACAGATTCTGGAAGAGAAGCATGTTATCTAGCGGGATCTACAATCTGAAGAAGGCCAGTACACTCAAATCTTTGGTCACAATAACTTTTGACTTCCAGGTTCTGTTTACCCAATTTCACTCATAAGGTTTGGGCCTACCTGTAGTATGGCTTTTTAGCACTTTCTAAATAAATAAAAAAAAACAAAGATCCCTTCTCAAGACAAATAGACTATGGCGATATTCGAACCCGGGTCTCATGGTCAGAAAGCGCACGTTCTAACCACGAGTTTTATAATAGGTGAAAAACAGCGAAAACAAATTTCTATTATTTCATAAAATACAATGTAAGCATTTGCTTTCTTGATTATGTATCCTTTAAGATTTCACTTGAGATCACACATATATAGATTCAAGATTAGACTTGATTGTTTTTAAAAACCGTCGAGAGTTTATTTTCGACACAGATAATCGCTGTTTTAGGATTTCACATATTGATTTTTTTTAGTGAGGAGTTTATCACTGACACTTTTACAAACCGTTTGTTGTTAATGTTTTCGTTCATTTATAAATTACATCCGGCAGCATAGCCTCTGATGAAGAGATTGCAGTTTTTGAGGTGCCTGAAACTACTTCTCAAATGCTGTTGTGCCAACGTCGAACCTGATCCGGGGTGGTAGCACCAGTTAGGGTTCAAGCTATGCGCAAATAGTAAAGCAACAAACAAAACAAAGGAGTATGAAAGTATAAAATATTTTTTATAGTAAAAATACTTTTTTATATGAAAAAAAAATTCACAATACATATTTCTCGTAAAATTAACAACAATACGCACACACTAACCAATTCTGGAGATTTTACCCAAATGTGTTTAAAATACTACCAAACAACCAACATGAAAGAACACTCTGATGACATTAAGGAATATCCAATAATTTCTTAAATCGAACTGTATATCAAAATATAACTTCAACAATATTAGAACATAAAACAACAACCACCACCACCTCTAGTAATCATGTCCAAACAAACAATTATATGCACAAAAACTGAATATCATCTACCATGTATTCAACTGTGAAAACAGAATAACATTTTTATTTCTTCCAAATACCAAGAAAATTAAATTTCGACATTAAATGATTCATAAAGTTTTGGTATACCGTTAAACTTCTTCTTCTTCTTCTTCTTCTTCTTCTTCTTGTCCTCCTCTTCCTCCTCCTCCACTTTCTTCTTCTTCTTAAATACTTCTTTTTCTAGTCCTCCTCCTCCTTCTTCTTCTTCTTTTTCTTCTTCTTCTTCTAGTCCTCCTCTTCCTCTTCCTCCCCCTCCTTCTTCTTAAATACTTCTTTTTCTAATCCTCCTCCTCCTCCTTCTTCTTCTTCTTCTTCTTCTTCTTCTTCTTCTTCTTCTTCTTCTTCTTCTTCTTCTTCTTCTTCGATATGTCGAACGGCGATCATGACGCTTCAAATTCTTATATGTAAATATTTTTTTCTGGAAAATATTTAAACATTAATTTACCCTGTTGGTGACGACTTGAAATATTATATGAACCTTGATCAGATTAGGTTTTTTAAAACATGTTTCTAAAATTTAATAAGGCGTCTGAGAATATTTGACTTGCATAGGGAGGGAATTCGTTTGCAGTTAAGTTACTTAACAAATTCGACCCACCCGCCTTATAACTTTTCTAATATGATTTTGTCATTAATCGTGATGTTTAATTCTTCTTCTTTGTGACGTTCTCCTTTAGGACCACAAATATAACTCTTAGAATATGGTATCTTTTTTGCTATAACCCCTAATCCATGCGCTGGCTTCCTCTGTCCCTCTTGTCTTCAATATTTCCTGCCAGTGTCAAATATTCTACGCCGCCAAAATGTCATCTCTTTCCGATGGTAAGTATAAGGAACCTTTTTTTTAACCATATTTTCTAAAACATCGGCATTGTTCACATATGCAGTCCAAAGATAACTCAGCATCCTTCGACAGAATCACATTACTATTGCTTGCAATCTCTTCTTCACTTGTAAGTAGATTGCCCAGCTTTCAATAGCATATAGAAGGATCGACATTACATAACAGCTAAGTACTCCGTTCTTTTGTTCTAACGAGATTTTCCTGATACCCAATATGCTGCTTAGATTTTGGAAGGTATCTTTCTCTTCCCCAATTGAGCCTTCGGACTTCGGTGTTGCACTTTCCATCCTCTGTGAAAACAATTCCCAGATATTTAATTATTTGTATTTGCTTGATATTGGTATCATCAATTTGTAATTTGAATGTCGGTCTGTCCCTTTTACTAACAACCATGCATTGATGTTTAGTAATTTCTGCTCACTTTCCTTCACTATCTCTCGTAAGAGTTCATGCATTTTTCTTTCTTTGTCTGGTATAGACACTATGTCATTTGCATGGACGATATTAAGATTGTTGCCGACAATAATGAATCCAGGTCAGATTTACATAATCGTCTTACATACACCCCATTTCTATTAGGTTGGTGCAAAAATAATGACGTAATAAAAAAAACGACATTATGACGACATTATTTTTGCACCAACCTAATATTTTTGTATGTAACGTATATACTCACGTATTATGCGGCTTTTGAAGACCTGATTTTGAAGCTAAATTTAAGGGCATCGCATCATACACAAGAGGTAAAATTAGCATATGGTACTGCTACTACGTCGTTGAACAAACTGTATATATATTCACTTGTTGTGGCCTTGTTACGCCAGAAATAAGACACAAGAGAGTAATTGAATTAAACAAATATATTAACAGAAAGAGTAATACAAACATATACAAACGAGAGTGTTACAGCAAGAATGTTCGGTAAGACTCTCAGAGCTGACTGCTGGAAACCCCCATATCCAAAAAGCTGTACCTGCTTCTATTTATAGCTGGGAGAGTATGCGTGCGTAGGTAAATTACCATAGATTATTGTAGTCAAAAAGTACTTAAATATTAAGTAGTAGTTTAGTGCAAAAATAATGACGCAATAATGTCGTTTTTTGACGTTAAAATACGTCAAAAAACGACATTATTACGTCATTATTTTTGCACCAATCTAATATTTAATATTAAGTATTTAAATAAATACAATTTTGATAAAACGGGCGCTTTCCTTAACTGTATCCAATAATAATGTATGTAATCGTATTATAAAATACAAACGTAGCAAATATGCATATTCTCTATCGTTTACGTTTATAAGATGTTTAGCTGTTTATCGTTCGGTTGTTTATGGCTGTATGCGTTTACGCAACGAGTGTAGCGTTACTAACGATAGATTTATCATTCTCATTTTAACTTATTTAAATAGAAGATGAGATAAAGCGATAGAGGAAAAGAGGTTAGTGTATTGGAATTTGGTCTCTCAAAAAAGGAACTCGCATGATACACGAGAGATATGTTCATTATTTATAAGTAAAAATTTGGGGTTCGCCCGATACGCGAGATCTCGCGTTACACGAGTATATACGGTATTATATATATATATATATATATATATATATATATAATCGTGTACCACAGACAGACTGGTTCTCTGTATCACAGTTCATCAGTGGGGATAGACGGGATCGAAACCCGAATGATTTGGCACCAGTTGGAGATATTACCCATGAGCTATGAGTGCATGTTAGAGAGAAAGGGTGAATTTTTAAGTATCTATTGGAATAAACACGCCAATGACCGAGATGGCTCAATGCAGTATTAACAGTCTTAGTCATTAGTAGTAGTCCTCGAGCAGAATTAAAATTTCAGGGCGCGTATAAATCGTCAACTACAGACAGACTGTTTTGCAGTATCACAGCTCATCATTGTGGCTATACCTCTGATTATCTCAAGCCGGGATTGGGATGGATTTGGCATCAGTTGGGGATTTTGCCCGTTAGCTATCAGCACCCGGTAGAGAAGAAGGCAAATTTTGCGTACCTATTATTCGAATAAACACGCCAATGACCAAGAGGGCTGAATTCATGGAAGAGCTTTGCAGTAGTAGCAGTAGTAGTCAAATAGTAATTTGGGCTTTCTCTCCAGAGTGCTCAACCGGAATTAAATTTTCCGGGGGGTTGTACAAATATATATATATATATATATATATGTGTGTGTGTGCGCATGCATGTGTGTATTATAGCTCTAAGTATAGGCAGCAAATTCTGTTTTAGGCATGTCTCACTGAATAAATTACAAACATTATGTCCGCTTATTTTTAGAATAATCCTTTCATATTCACGAATATTTTCTCTATGGCGATACCGAGTAGAGTAAATAATATTTATTCAAAATTAGAACATATGTATGTTATAACATCACTACAAAAATTGCAATTTTCTTTCAACACTACTGGTGTCTTTTTGCAATCAACAGCATCACTTGATAAAACACTAGTAGTGTTGAACAAAATTATAATTTTTTTAGTGATGTTGTAATTTCCATATGTAATAATTTTGAAGAAATATTATATATATATATATATATATATATATATATATATATATATATATATATATATATATATATATGTAGTCCTGATGTTTTTACCAAATGTGGTGTCGGTAGTATTGGATTTTTTTTCATGCAATCACAGTTCAGATGGCCTGGTCATGTCATCAGACAGTGATGATCGCATGCCGCTTATCCTCATGTATAGCCAACTTTTTCATGGTAAGTGTAAGCTGTCCTTGGTTTACGCTTCAAGGATAAACTTAAATACGATTTAAATGATGCAAACGTCGCTATAGATGAGTTCAAACTTGCTGTTGAATACTAAGCAAACTGGAGAAACGCCTGCTATCGAGGTATAACTGACTTTTAAAAGAATCGTCTCAACAATCTGAGAGAAATAAGAATTAATATTAAATCTCGGGGTTATACATCAGCCCATATGATGGTCAACTCCCTTCAACATATCTCACATGTGGATTTGTTTGCAAATCCCGTGCAGGATTATTGCCTCACATGAAATATAAACATAAATACTGAACTGAAAGAAACCCATACGTCGAAATTGAGTGCTTGATTATAATAGGCAATAAAAAAATTGTTAGAAAGATTCTGTACAAAAACTTATTGCATAGATTAAATGAGGATTGAAAATAAAGCACCCAGTATTTAACAGTGTTATTTATTTATAATAAATGAATTTTTACAAACTATTACTTAAATTGTATATATATATATACCAATATATATATATATACATTAAGAAATGGACAAAGTCCGACAATTTATTTATTAAAGACATTTTTTTATGTTTAACGTTCTTTTTATAGATACAAGTATTTAAGTAAATGCTCTGTTTATAATAAACAGTATTAAGTAACATTTACCGGCCTGAATGTCCGAGAAATTTTCAAGGAAAATATTCGTCCTTGGACAGGATTTGAACCTGCATCCTATACGGAACCGCCATTATCCGGGCGTGCCTAACCGATACGGCCACAAAGGATCGTTCGGTTGTCGAATTTACTGCTTATAAACTTCAATCTTCCATGAATCTGGCACATTCATAACTGCTCATGGCGTATCAAATGTAAACAAATGACGTCTTACATTAAGAAATGGACAAAGACCGACAATTTATTTATTAAAGACATTTTTTATGTTTAACGTTCTTTTTATAGGTACAAGTATTTAAGTAAAAGCTCTGTTTATAATAAACAGTATTAAATAACATTTACCGGCCTGAATGTCCGAGAAATTTTCATAGAAAATATTCGTTCTATGAAAATTTCTCGGACATTCAGGCCGGTAAATGTTATTTAATACTGTTTATTATAAACAGAGCATTTACTTAAATACTTGTATCTATAAAAAGAACGTTAAACATAAAAAAATGTCTTTAATATATATATATATATATATATATATATATATATATATATATATTAATTTATTTTGTTTAAACGTTATTTTAAACGGATGCACATATTCAAATAATGGCCCCGTTAATTTAATTAAACAGTATTTTTAATTAATTATATTTACCAGCCTGAATATTCGTGCAAAATTGTCAGAAAATATGGCTCCTCCGGCAGGATTGGAATCTGAAACTTCTATGGGGAACCGTCATTAGATGTGATGTAATTTACTCGATTCTGTATATTTTCTGACAAGATTTATCGAATGTAATTAAATAAAATATGGTCTAATTAAACAAATAGAGCATTTACTCAAATATGAGTATCAATCTAAAATAATGTTTACACAAAACTAATTAAAATATTTCGGATTTAAACCATTTCATAAAATAAATTATATATGTATATATTACCGTAAGAATGTAAGGACGTAGTTGTTGCATATTATTTAAAAAATATATTTGCTCATCTAGAAAGTTAATGCACATTACGGAGGCATTACAATACTTTCGTATCAGCCCAACGTTTGCACCACTGCTCCTATCTAAACCACGTTTTCGTTAACGCTCATTTTCTACAGCTGCGTCCAACACGAGATTTTTCGTGATTTTCTGTTTTCAAATAAGATTAGCGGACTTGATTATCAACGACCGGTTCTCGGAACAAGGGAGCAAGACAATGGTCTTTTAAGATAAGAAAATAACGTATTATTCAATCTGCTTGGCCTGAGGCACAAACCATCTCTAATTATCTTTATTTTTTTATTCTTATACTTGCACATTATTATTATTATTATTATTATTATTATTATTATTATTATTATTATTATTCACACCCAATGACTAGAGTTCAGATCCTTGGCGTTTTAACCGGAGGACTGTTTATTATTGATCTAGTCTCAAAGCAGTCAATTCTTTCTAGCGAAGGAAAAACAAAATACAAGCAATTTAATGACGGACTGGGAGGAAAAACAAAGATCAGTGTTTCGAAAACGTTTTAGAGATATGCTGCTTTG
>OZ010609.1:50140603-50165603 GCA_963932145.1 Acanthosepion lycidas | reverse complement strand
TAGTGTCGTTCTCCCCACGATGGTTAGAGTGCGCAATATCCAGAAATATATGGTAATTTAACTATAGATGGGTGTGAAAAAAAATAAGAATTCCTTCCTTTCCTAAGTGAATGCAAATGATTAGGCCAAAATTTGAAATCAGAGCACGCATTTCACAATACGCGACAATACCTGTTCCGCTATTTGGCCTCATCTTAACCGTTGACTGACATTCAATGATGGCTTAAGTACTTAAAAGGGGTCAAATATTTTAGGCCAAGGGTTACTTTAGGTAAGCTCTTTCGGAGGGATTTTGTGCCTTCGCCCTTTTACCTTCAGCTTTCTATGTACGTAAAAGTTTAACAATTTAGAAATAAAAAAAAAATATTTTATCTTTATTTGACACCTTAATTCGGTATAATCTTTCTTCGTATACGCAACCGATCGCAGTAGTTTGTTTACGATTATTTTGCGCGCAATTTTGTTTTCTTTTAAAACCACCATATTTTATTCATATTACGTCACTCTTAAAGGACATTAGGGAACCCGAGCTATGTGATATTTCCAATACGCCAGTGTGCGTGCTAGAAAAGAAAATAAATTATATGAGCAACGTACCGTACCCCGCTTCAGTTTTAATTATGGTTTAACTGGACGATATCAGTTGCAATTGCAATGAAACCGAAATTAAAGTTAAAACTTTAATAAAGAATTGTTTTTAAATCTTTCACTTTGATCTATATTTAAATTTAACTTAAAATGAGTTATTTAATTTTTAATTGCGTGTAAGTACAGTAATTACTACCTGTTACTGCAAGTTGTTTTTGATTCGACAAGATCGAAAAATGGACGGACGGACGGACGGACGGACGGGCACTGCGCTTTATTTATATACATGGGAATAAATATATTACAAATTCATATGAATATTTTTTTAAAAAATTCACGGTGGTATTTGCATTCATCTAAAGTGTAATATTACGAATTGTACACAAGAACTATTTCATCTAATCTTTTTGTTTATTTTTCCAGCGATGAACAATGCGAACACGCGAAGAATGGTTTTAATCGCCATATATAAAGGGTACATTTTGGGCAATGTAAACTAAAAAATTATCGTTGAGCAGAATGAGATGAAAAGACATAAATACAAAAAGCAATTAACGAGATTATCTTTACAAAAATTAAAACTGAAATTATACGACTCGGTGTAAAAGAAAAAGAAGTTCTGGTCAAAAATTATACTAGACAATGTTTTATCTAAGAAGTTCAGGCAACTTAAAGACGATTACTACCTAATGTAAGAACAAGAAAATAAGATGAAAGAAATGTTGGTCAAAAATTAATAATAATTAGGAATGCTTTATCTAAAAAATTCAGGCAGTTTAAAGTGTAAAAGCAATAGAAATACGATGTAAAAAATGCCAGTCAAAAATGAATAATAATTACCAATGTTTCATCTAAGAAATTCACACAACTTAAAAATATTACTACTTGGTGGAAAATCAAGAGAAATAAGATGAAAGAAATACTAGTCAAAAATGAATAACAATTGCCAAGGCTTCATCTAAGAAATTCAGACAACTTAAGACTATTACTACTTGGTGGAAAAGCAAGAGAAATAAGATGAAAGAAACACTAGTCAAAAATGAATAACAATTGCCAAGGCTTCATCTAAGAAATTCAGACAACTTAAGACTATTACTACTTGGTGGAAAAGCAAGAGAAATAAGATGAAAGAAATACTAGTCAAAAATGAATAATAATTGCCAAGGCTTCATCTAAGAAATTCAGACAACTTAAGACTATTACTACTTGGTGGAAAAGCAAGAGAAATAAGATGAAAAAAAATATTAATCAAAAATAAATAATGGTTGCTAATGCTTTATTTAAGAAATCCATTTAACTTAAGACTGTTTTGACTTAGTGCAAAAGCTCATGAATGGTTTCAATGTTATCAGTCATCTTTTCCATCAGATTAGTGATGCCTTTTATCTCTATTCGGCACGCGATATCTTTAACATAACTCCATAGAAAGAAGTTCTGTAGATTCACTGTGTCTGCATATCCATTTTTCTTTTAATAAACCATGTCACACATTGGCTATTTTCTTGAGGAGTAGTCTTTTTTTTAGCGGTTCCTTTAACAGTGCCTCTTTCATCACAGGATACCTGAAATAGACAAAAGGAATGTGATTAAAAACTTTGATAAATACTGATTACATATACCAAATCTGAGTAAGTGATCTCATCAGTTGCCTTTGTAATATATTTTTTAAATTGTGTAGAGACTTTATGGTCACTTGCACTATTAAACAACTGATAACTAAAAATGCTTAAGATAAAATATTCATATCTTGAAGACTTTCATTATTACGTGTAAAACTGAGAGAAATAGGATGAAAGAATGTCAACTGAAAATAATGATATTAATGAAACCAGATTGGGAAGTGCAGGGCTTCCATTGGTTAGCGTCTCGGAAGGAAACATTGAAGGAATTTGTTCGAATTCTTGTTGGGATAGTTATTTTTCATTAAGTGAATATACCGTTATAAAAGGTAGGAGTGCTTCTCTTTTCTCCCCCGGTATATGGAGTAAATAGCACGACATATTTGTCTTTCTAGGCGTGTTTGGCAATCAGTCCATGAGAAGGAAAATACTTGAATTCAAAAGTGGCAAGATCTCTATTTGTTTTTTTTAAATTAAACACACAAAAGAAACTAGCTGAATGAGAGTTATGCAAGGATCCATATAATGGCTTATACAACTATTGCAGTTATTGAAAGCAAAATAAATATAAATGTCAAATTTGATGCGAGGACGTTATTCATACATTGTGTTTTAAGCAATGTAAGGAGATTTCTGGTCTCGCCAGGTATGTGAATGTACATGATACACTTGATAAACAGTTTTCCAAGTAGTTTGTCAATATTATAATACAGGGTACGATGGTTAAATTGTCGTCATTTTATATTTTTAATTTCACGTTCAATGTCTTTTATTTTTTTTGTTGTATAGTAGGGTCACTTGGGCACGGCCTGTAAAAAAAGAAAAGAAAAAAGAGTACAATGACGCAATTTCTACACCAGAAATATGGAAACGGCATACTCTAAGGCTTGGCATTCGTACCGAAAGCTCCAATACGAACATTTCAGTGAGTTTGGGTGTTAATATGAGGACAATGCAGAGGATTCAGAATAAGTTGGACGCGTCTGATGGTGATTACGAAGTTGTTAGAAGTGATCACTAGTGATAGCGCCGTTATGCCACCATTCATCTTCTCACATGCCCTCAGACACAAGACGGAGGCCTATATCAAGTGTTTTGAGGAAGAAGTGATGCCTTGGATCAAGTGGGTGGCTGCTGAAAGAACTTATGTCTGGAAACAGGACTCTGTACCATGTTAGACAAGCAGGAAAACATTCATGGCTGTCAGACAATTTCTGTGAGCACATCTTCCTTTACATCTGGACACATAACTTTCCAGAATGCAACCCCCTTGATTATTATGTGTGGGGCACATTTGAACGTTAGACCAACTATTAAACTCCTTTTAATACCACGGAGGAACTGAAGGCAAGTATTAAGGCAGCATTCAACAACTTAAACAAGGAGATCGCCCAAAAGAGTTACAGGAGATTCCGAGGATGTTTTTGGCCGTGGCTGAAGCCAATGGCGATTTTATTGAATAAAAAGTATTTCTAGATATAACTGTGTTACTTTGGTAAATATATCTGTTAAAATTAGATGCCAGTATTATTTAGTCGACAGTTTATCATTCGCACCCTGTATATCTGGTTTAATAAGATGTCAGACTTTCCTTTTTGCGCCATTGTGACGACAATTTATCCATCGCAGTCTGTATATCTGTTAAAATGAGATGCCAGTGTTCTTTTCATTTTTGCGGCATTTGGACGACAATTTATCCATCGCCCCTTGTATATCTCTTAAAATGAGACAGCCAGTGTAAATTTGCATTTTTGCGTAACTTGGACGACAATTTATCTATCGCACCATGTATATCTGTTAAAATGAGACGTCAGTGTTATTTGCATGTTTGCGTAATTTGGACGACAATTTATCCATCGCCCCCTGTATATCTCTTAAAATGAGACGCCAGTGTAAATTTGCATGTTTGCGTAATTTGGACGACAATTTATCCATCGCACCCTGTATATCTGTTAAATTGAGATGTCAATGTTATTTTCCGATTTTCGTCATTTGGACGACAATTTATCCATCGCACCATATATATTTACGACGAACATTTATTGGACTTCGAGGGAGATCTATTCTCTTGCATAAACGTCCGAGCATTTAAAAGACAATCTTTGTCATAAATGTCACGTGTAAGTCCATGAACGGGAAACGATATTAAGAGCTACATTATGGTTACCACAATCGAATCAACAACAGCCACACGTAAGCGTACAAAAGGAGAAAGACAGAGAGAGAGAGAGAGAGAGAGAGAAAGAGATTGACACAGAGAGTGAGGGGACGGGGACATGGAAATGCTTATAGATGCTTTATGATGACTTTCGAGCATTTTGATAAAAGGCTTTATCTTTTAACATTCAGCAAGTACTTATAATTTACAACAATGTTTTTCATTAAATGGATGAATGGAAATATTAGGCCATTGAGACTTGTCTTGTTTACGAGTCAAGTCTCATGTCATATTCAGCTTAATTTTCCTACCTTAAAGTATTCTACTCAGACAAAGATTATGACATCCATATATCTGTCTATACCAAACGACTTATCCATCAATATGTAATACAGTTTCAATTTTACAGCACATGATGTACACTTTCCTTAAGTCACGAGTTCTCATGTTAGCCCAATCGTATTCTTCCTTTCTTTCTTTCTTTCTTTCTTTCTTTCTTTCTTTCTTTCTTTCTTTCTTTCTTTCCATTTTAACATGTCTTTCTTCCTTTCTTTCCGTTTTAACATTTCCTTCTTTCTTTCTTTATTTCTTTCTTTCTTTATTTCTTTCTTTCTTTCCGTTTTAACATTTCCTTCTTTCTTTCTTTCTTTCTTTCTTTCTTTCCGTTTTAACATTTCTTTCTTTCTTTCTTTCTTTCTTTCTTTCTTTCTTTCTTTCTTTCTTTCTTTCTTTCCGTTTTAATACTTCTTTCTTTCTTTCTTTCTTTCTTTCTTTATATATTTCTTTATTTCCGTTTTAACATTTCTTTCTTTCTTTCTTTCTTTCTTTCTTTCCGTTTTAACATTTCTATCTAGTGAGCTAGCTAGTTATTTCAGCCTGTGTGTGAGATAGAGACAGAAAAATTGTGTGTGTATTTGTGTGTGCGTGTCTGGGAGGCTGCATATATATATATATATATATATATATATATATATATATATATATATATATATATATATATAT
Organism: Acanthosepion lycidas; assembly: GCA_963932145.1. Lineage (NCBI taxonomy): Eukaryota > Metazoa > Mollusca > Cephalopoda > Sepiida > Sepiidae > Acanthosepion > Acanthosepion lycidas. The sequence continues at coordinate 50,160,236 of OZ010609.1, read as the reverse complement.
ATATATATTCATATTTATATATACGTAAATTTATGTATATATAAAATCTTCAGACACACTGGGTTGTAGATTAATATTCTTTCGTTTTTTTTATTATTATTCCATTTAGATTCCTCGACTAGTTTCGGCCGAAATGGCCATCATCGGGAGGAGAAATATTTCTGCTTGCTGCTAGCACTAAACTACAGAAATGAATGTCTTGATGGAGAAAATGAACTTTTGTCTGTAGTTTTCATTTGTTTTTTTATTTTTTTATCTTTTTAACATCAATCTTTTAACATTCCTTGTGTTGGTCAAACAGTCTCTTTTAAGTTGTTATTTGAGATAAGAGCTGGATAGATACATGCTGCTATGAATTCTCTGGTCAGTTTGACAGTTTTATTGGACTTGGTGAGGGGACGTGTCTCTGTTTAGTGTTTGTGTGTGTGTTATTTGGTTCTTAGGGAGTTAGTGAGTATGATATGTGTAAGCGTGTGCATTGCTGTGGGTGTGTGTTATCATTTGGCTCATTAGGGAGTGAGTGCGTATGATGTGTGTAAGTGTGTATATTCGTGTGGGTGAGTGTATAAGTGTGAGGCCTCCACACCTCCGTAAGCCTGTCTGTCTTGTGTGGGTGAGAAATGTGGGTAGTTTTTTTTATTTGTTGAGTTATATCTATATATTGTTAAATTTGTGATTTAGCCCGGCTGGATATTTTGTTTTTAGACGTTGTATCCACTTGTTTTCATGCGACTCTAAAATCTTTCTAATGTTATCTGCTCTGAACTTTTCTCTTCTCTCAATTATAGTGAATTTGGCATGGGTTTTGAAATCGTGTTTTTCCAGGTGGAAATGTTCTACAGGTAATAATTTTTCATGGGGAGTCGACTTAATTCGTTTACGATAATTGTTAATTCTGTAGTGAAAGGGCCATTCAGATTTTCCTACATATTGTCTCTGGCATAGTGTGCATTCTAGGAGATAAATTATGTTATGACTTCTACAGTTAGAATCGTGGTAGATTTTGAAAGTAGATTTAGTGACTGAGCTAGTGAATGAATTCGTGTTTTCAATATGGTTGCAACATAACCTTCTTTTGTTGATGCATGGTTGGGAAAATCCTGTTGTTTTTGTTCTTAGTTTATTACGGATTACCTTGTCCCCTGAAATGTGGTTACTACCTATGATTTCTTTTAGGTTCTTAGGTCTACGATATGCAAGAAGGCCAGGTTCCTTAAACAGATTTTTAGGTCTGGTTTGAGATGTAGTATTTCCCAGCGACGTTTGATTATTTGGGATAGTGGAGGCAGAGTGGGGTTGAAAGTGCTTACTAGAGGGATGCGGCTAGATTTATTTTTAATCTTGTACATTAGGGTGTCTTCTCTAGGTGTGGAAATTGCTTTATTTATTTGTTCCCTGATTAGGTGTTGTTTATAGCCACGTGTTGTGAATTGATGCTCATGATTTTCAATGTGTTTATTTAATTCTTCATTGTTGGAACATATCCTTCTGAGTCTAAGTGCTTGTGAATAGGTAAGGTTCTCTTTGAGGTGTTTAGGGTGGGAAGACTTAAAGTGTAGATAGTTGTGGATGTCGGTGATTTTAGTGTGTAGTGTCGTTTGTAGTTTCCTGTTTTCATCTATGTAAATGCGGGTGTCTAAAAATGTTACTGATGTTGTGGATTTTTCATAGTCAAACTTAATTGAGTCGTGCACTGCACTGTGTTTAGGGTCATAAGGAATTGGGTAAGTTTGTCATCACTACCCATGTATACAAAGAATATATCATCGATATATCTTGCATGGGTCTCCTCAAATTTTCCCATGAATATTGTAGCATATGATTGAGCTGCAATGATGAAGGTCTTTAAGTCATAAATATAGCATAACTTAAAACCATATTTTATAATATATATATATATATATATATATATATATATATATATATATATATATATATATATATATATATATATATTATAAACTATGTTTTTAAGTTATGCTATATTTATGACTTAAAGAGCTCAAGCTCAGGGATGGGGCGTATGTAAATATAAAAGTGTACGCTGAAGTCAGCACCAAAATGCGACAGTCTTTTTCATACTAATGGGTATATATATATATATATATATATATATATATATATATATATATATATATATATATATATATATATATATATATATATATGTGTGTGTGTGTGTATATATATATATATAAGTGTGTGTAAATAAATGTGTGTGTATACATACAGATATGTGTATATATATATATATATATATATATATATATATATATATATATATATATATATACAATTATAGGATTGGTGTATAGGGAATAAAATCCAATAACCAAAAATACTATTCTTAAAAGAATGTTCAATACATAGTATAACAAATATAATTTATTTATTCGAAATTTATAACATAAATATGTTATAAAATCACTACAAAAATAGCCATTTTCTTTTAGAACTTCTGGTGTCTTATCAAGTGATGGTTTTGAATATAGAATAAAGGGTTTTAAAAGGTTCAAATCGACCAAACAACGCTGTTATTGAAGCTGCAATGCCCAATCAAAATACAAGTATATGAGAATTCAAAAAACGTAACAACCAACCTTGGCTATAATAATAAATGCATTAATGTTACGGTTAGACTAAAATAGAAATAATTCTAACTAATAAATAATAAATTTTACTATAACACTGAAAAACAAAAATTAACAATTTTAAATTTAATGTATATTAAGTTTAAAATATAAAATCATTTAAAGAAGAAACTGAGTAAAAATACATATATTTTCTTATTTATTTTGTTTTATTTGAAAAACCAAAAACTCAGAATAAACCAAATCTAATATTCATGTAAAGCTTCGTTAAAACTTTGATACATTTGAAATGGTGATATGAGCCGAGGGGGGATGAAATCTTGCAAAAAGATATTACATACACAATCAGATTACAAGGCACAAACACTTAGACATATTTAGATATAAAAACACATAAAACCCCGAACGTAACAGGAAATAGATGCCCAACGACCCGTAAAAAGACCCAAACAACATACATACAATGAAAGGCATATATAAGATATCATACACACATACATTAATAAAGACACACTCATATACACGCCTAAAAATATTCAAATTTGAAAACGTTAGTAAACGAATTCAGAGACTAATAAAATATTTCTTGTTTGTATGTCTGTCCATTTGTATATGTAGCATGCTTCATCGCACACTCAGCCTTTTCTTATCTATCAATCTATAAATATCTATATCTTTATAAATATCTATCTATCTATCTATCTATCTATCTATCTATCTATCTATCTATCTATATATTTATCTCTGACAGTCTGATCATATATACAGCGTGTATCAAAAATACATTTGCAAACGTTGGTGGCGAGTTCAACACGCCTAAACACGGAGAAAATTCCATATAAGCATATGGCCTCAGGTCTTTCGATTTTGATTTAATATGTGTAAACGCTGTGGAATGTACAATCCTAGATCCAATACAAAAAATTCTTTTACAGATTTTGGGGGCGGTTCCTCACACTAAAACAAGCTAAAATGACTGTGTAGGCATATGTCATCGTTCTACAATAACTCATAACAAATGCAGAAAATATCCTCACCTTCCTTCTACACATGCATACACCCATCGGATCATTAACTGCCGGACCCTATCAAATAGTTTCACAGACCCCCGTGTCAAGTTGATGAAGCGTCTTTGCATTATTAATGTCTGCTGTATAAACAAATTCTTTTAGGTAGTCTCACATATAAAAATCCCAAGGATTGAAATCTGAGGAACGTGCAGGCCATGGAAACGGTCCTCTCCTACTTATCCATCTTCCATGCTCAATATCAGCCAGTCAATCGTGAACCATGAGATTAAAGTGTCCTGGAGCTGCATCATGCATAAACCACTTGTCTTCATATTAACAGGTGTACATCCTCTAGCAGGTCTGGAAGCGTGTTCGAAATAAAGTCACTGTAGGCAGCTATTGTAAGACGTCCTTGGTGAACACATGCAGTCATCTACAATTCTAGCCCACACACTAATCGTGAACTGATGCCGGTGTCTGGCCTCTATCGTACCATCGGGATTCCGATCCGACCAGAAATGATTGTTGTGTAAATTTGTTATCCCATCCAAATGTTGCCTCATCCGTAAACAAGTCTGAAGAGAGAAACAACGGATCGGTAATTTCTACAATAAACCACCGGCAAATATTCTCCCGTGATGAATGATCAGAGGGCGAAAGAAGCTGAACATGTTGCAAATGATACGGATACGGGAGCTGCGCTTGAAGTCTCCTCAACGTGCTAGGGCCACTTGACGTGTGCTGATACCTGGATCGTCCCCGACAACCTATAATTTTTTTTGTTTCGTGCTCAAGCGAACAAGCATATCTCGGTGTACTTCGACCCATAGTTTATGGTGCCACGGATCTTGGCCTAGCACCGCGACAATAAACAGCAACTGTCTGAAAACGCATTCCGACACAGCCGTGCAGCCATTACGATTCGCAGTGTCTAAAAATCAGTTAAATCAGTTGCCATTGTTAAACGGAACACTACACAGTTAGCTCACATATGTAAATAACATACATATTACATTCAAATAAATGTTATTAATATTTAGTAGCTTGTGACGTCATTTGTTTACGTTAAGCTACGCTTCGAGAAGATATGAACGTGCCAAGGAAATAATGGTGGAATTGTAGTTTAAAAGTAGTAAAATGAAATTGCTAAGCAGATGCTTCCCTGTAGCTAAATGGTATAGCACGTCAGGCTATATGACGGTTCCGTGTAGGATAGAGGTTCGATTCCTGTTGGAGAACACATTTTTTCTATGAAATTTCTCTGATATTCAGGACGGTAAAAGTTGATAATTATGAACAGAACATTTACTTAAATATTTGTGTCTGTATAGATAACGTATAACAAAATAAATATATATATATATATATATATATGTATATGCGCATATATATATATATATATAAATATAAAAGTGAACATAGAAGTCAACACTTAGAGGCGACAGTCTGTTTCAGGCTATATGCAATCGTCAGGCCACGTGTGCTGTTATATAGCATGAAACAGACTGTCGCCTCTAAGTGTTGACTTCTATGTTCACTTTTATATTTACACACGCTCTATCTCTGATATTGAGCACTTTATTCCATAAATATAGCACACCTTAAGACTATATTTCTTTATATATATATATATATATATATATATATATATATATATATATATATATTTGTTTGGGCAGCAGCAACCAAGTTGTCAAACATCTTTCAATACTGCAGACAAGGAAGATATACTGCCTTCTTGGAGAAAGCTATCCCAGCGTCACTACTCACATATATATCGACTCTGCTTACTTATCTCTCTATCTATCATATTCTGTTAATCTATATAAATCTTTACATCTACTTATATATCTAGTTCGTTCCACAGATAAACAAAAACTCACACAGACAAACACACATACATATACACCACACACATATATATGTATACATACATACATCCTGTCCTTTGTAGCTCTTATCAATGTTTAAATTTTTGCAATCTCTTTTAATTTTTCTTATGATAACATTTTGTATATATATATATATATATATATATATATATATATATATATATATATATATATATATAAATATATATATGTGTGAACGAAAAAGACAGTAGGGAAACTGTAGTTTTATACGACGCGTTTCCTCCAATATGTACTTTTTCAAGGCAAATAACGAAATGAATTTACTGGAAAAAGTAGCTGTAAATAATAAACAAAATGTCGTTAGCAACAAGAAGTATTTAGAAACACTATTGTATATTCATATGGTAAACTGAAAAATTAGCTTAATTAGTTTATCTTTGAAGAGAATATTTTCACATGTAGAAATATTCTTTGTATTGTTGTCATGAGGGATTCACCTTTTTCTTTTGTTTTTTTGATATATCTGTTGTGGACGTTGGATTTGGTGAGTGGTTATTCTATTAGGAGAGGTGATATTTGGAAAAAACCTGCGCGTATATTAATATTTGGATAATATTCAATGGCGGCACTCTCGAGGATATTCATTCTAATTTAATTTTTTTTATGAGTGTAGTATTTCTAAAATGAAAATTGTGGTTGAATTTATTTCTATGTAAGGCTACTGTATATATCAAATTATTATTTATGAGGTCCCCTTTGTGCAATTTACCCCTATTTTGATATCCGGAAAATTATTAGCGAATGTGTAACCATTACAAAAATGAGCAGACATAATGTTTGTAAGTTTTTCAACAGGCATGCCTAAAAGAGAATTTGAACACACACACACACACACACACACACACACATATATATATATATATATATATATATATAATTTTTTATCATATTGTCGACATGCAAAACAAAACGAAAAAAATCTCTTAGTATAAAGGGAGTTACAACTAGCCAGAAAGAGTTATGCGCAGTAGCCTCTCTCGCTTTTTAAAATTTTGGATTTAATGTAACTATGACAACAAAAACATCTCGGTTCCATTTTCGGCTTAATAAAGTGGGAAGACGAAACATGTCGGAATATAAAAACTAAGAATTTTTCCATTTGTCAGTTTTGTACAAATTTGTCTTATTCACAGAACTGTTCTGGGAATTTTACCACACACACACACACACACACACACACACACATATATATATATATATATATATATAAAGGGTGTGATGGGTAATTCTTAGCAATTTTATATAAATAATTTCGCGCAAGCGTGCTTTTTTTATTTTGCCGACTTCACTGTATAGTAGGGGCTGATGGTCACCGTCTTTTAGACAAAAAACACACTGACGCAATTCCCTGCGTCAGAAATTTGGAAAAAGCATGCTGTACTGCTTGGCATTCGCGCCGGACGCTTCTAGGTGAACATTTAAGTGAGTCTGGGTGTCAATCTGAGGACAGCGCAGATGATTCAAAAAGATTTGCATAAGTCTAATGGTTATTACGAAGGTACGGCTGCCCGGAAAACTGACTCTGATCGTTATGATAAGAAATGAAATCGCAAATTCGTTGCTAATATCATCAGTGTCAACACGTTGATGTATATCAATTGCCTTGAGCAAGTAGTGCTGCCTTGGGTCAAGTGAATAGCTGCTGGAAGACCCTATGCTGTCAGCAGTATTCTGCCCATGATACACCAGAAGGAAAGCTAAGTAATGACAGTCAGACAATTTCTGCGATCACATCTGCTGTTACATCTAGCCAACTAACCCACCAGACTGTAACTCCACTGATTATTATGTGTGTCCCGCAGTTGGGCGAGAGACAAAAAAAGAATCGCCTTGTAACATTAAAGATAATCTGAAGACAAAGATTATAGCAGCATTTACCAACTTAAACAAGGAGAACATTCAGAAGAGTTGCAGGAGATTCCGAAGTCAACTATAGCCCGTGGTTGAAACAAATGGCGATTTTTTTTTTTTTATCAATTTAATCTTTAGATATTTCTGTGTGATTTTGTTCAATATATCTGTTAAAATGAGATGTCAGTGTTATTTCCATCTTTGCATAATTTACACGTCAATTTATCCATCGCACATATATATATATATATATATATATATATATCCATTGTTTGATAAGCATCTGTATCTCTCTCTCTCTCACTCTCTCATTTATTTTTCATATCTCTCTTTTTCCTTCTGTTCACGACTCTATCGCTAGATTTACGTATCAATCAATGTAGAAACACTACATGCTACCTGACACAACAATCCTCGCTGAGTATATTGGGAAAGCCTTAACATCTGACCGTATCCAAGAAAGAAATAGATTACCTGAAGTCCACCTGTCAACTGATAAATTACCCGGATGTTGTAGTGTCGGTCATCTCCTCGGTTTTTCCCTCGATGACCCAACATGGTCACTGCTTACATCAATCACTGTTTAATCTGACAAGAACTAGAACAATGCTACTCTGAGTGCTCTTCTGTAAAGGACTGACGTCATGACGACTGTGGGTTTGGGGGAGGGTGGATAATTGCCTCGCTTTCGCATCTGAGTATTGGTTCCACGTTACAGGTCAGAACAGAAAAGCTTCTGCCGGTTTTGTTCACAAAGACAATATGGAAGAAACGGTTAGTATTTTTTTTTTTTTTGTTGTTGTTTTTCGTTGATATGTTCTTGAAATAAAGGATTTTATCAAGATTAACCAGCATTACCAAAACGTCGTAAGATTATTTACTAAGATTTATAACCCTTCATCTAAGATATTCAGAAAATTTAAAACTATTACTCCTACAAGGTGTAAATACAAGATAAATATGTTGAAATACACACACACACAAACACACAAAAAAACACACACACACACACAGACCCACGCACACATATCTCTATCTATAAAAGGCAGGATGTGTGTGTGTGTGTGTGTGTGTGTGTGTGTGTGTAACGAATGCACGGCCGCAATTTTCGACAGATTTGCACCAAAATTTACATGTACATGCTCCAAGTTAGCGGAAACGCCAACATCGACTTAGCATTTTCCACCTCCCATCGATAGTGGAAATAATCGATTTTTTCATGATTCTACGGCACTTTTCATGTAGTTTGCGGCCATATCATTTGCAACATGTTCAGCTTCTTTCGCGCTCTGAGTGAGAGCCTATAGCTGGCTGCCCCGAATAGGCAGGAAAATTCTATTGGCCAGCGTGATAGCCAACAGCTGACTGTCACAAATGTTAACTAGCATGCTAGCATGCAAAAAAATCAATAGCTGCATTCGTCACAAGTGGGAAAAATTTAAATTTGCATGGCACTTTACTCCAATTGGCTCATTCGCTTGCTTAAGCTCAATGTTGATTCTGATTCCGCAGAACTGGGTTGGGTGTGAAAAAGTATTTGTTGTTAACATTCGTTTTTCATTCGTTTTTTTTTCTTGTTACGAGTCCTTTTTTAAAGCTGATCGTTTTGTGTTCATTTTGTTTAGTTCTTTTTTAGTAACAGATTTAATGTTTAGTATAGAGCTTAGAAAATATTTGCAGTGTGAGATAGGCAAGAAGTAAGGCATGTAGCAACATCAGCACGGCAAAGGGCACTCCTTTAAAGACAAGGAAGGGCAAAAATATTTTAATTTTTTATAGCGATTGCTGTATGAGTCCACGATTTTTGAATCAAGCACGAGCAACGCCGGGCGATGCTGTTAGTATATTGTTAAAATTACACCTTTAAGTACCGACTCTAAGTGCGTCGTCAGTGTTGTTGCTACCATGTCACTAGAAGTTTCGGGTCTAAATCAACAACTCTGCTTAAGCTCCGAGGTAATCCTAACCATGCTAGCGCTCCTCTCCAACGTTTCCACAGTCGAGATGGGAACGCTATATGTTTGGAATAAACATAATGCTCGTGGAAGCACGCTGTGATTATATAGCCAGGCTTTGAAACGCCCTGGTAATCTGGATTTATATATTTTCACCAGCCACGAGTGAAAATCAGTGCGTATAGCTTCGATAGCTGATGTGTCCTTCAGAGCATTACAAAAAGACTTCCCTAGACTTATCGGCCAACGTCGTGATGGCTCTCCCTTCTATTGTGAAATAATGTTTTAACGCCCGGTCCGTTTTTATTACCACTGATCTACATTTGTTTGGCATGAAATTCATTATTGCCCACTCAATCAGTCTCTCTAAACCGCATAACAGCTATCTACAGCCTGTTACGGAATGTGTGGTAACTGTAAGATCGTCCATGTAGCCACGGATAGGTGGTTGCCTAACTCCAGTATTGGAAACGGGGCCACGGCATTCCACTTCACGAGGATATACATCGCGAGAGCAAAATGCGTGCCTGACAGTGTATAGCCTGTTATAATTCCTCTCTCGAGTCTATGCCAGTCTGAAGATACCAGGCTGGATGAAACTCTTAGATGAAACTAATTGTAGCAATCCAGGATAAGCTCTCGGTATCTGCTTGGGATGTAATGTCTAACCAAAGCTTCTTCCACGAGTTAATGCGGTACGAACCCATAAGCATTGGACAAATCCAACCATGCAACAGATAGGTCCCCTTTATTCCTCTTTGCATCCCTCAATTAATTTCTTCTCGAAGCGTATCTCAATTAAGAAGAGGTAAACGTTCTCGGGAAATAATGGTGGAATTGTAGTTTAAAAGCAGTAAAATGACCTTGCCAACCAGACGCTTCCCCTGTAGCTAAATAGTATAGCACGTCAGGCTATATGACGGTTCCGGGTAGGATAGAGGTTCGATTCCTATCGGAGAACACATTTTTACTATGAAATTTCTCTGACATTCAGGCCGGTAAATGTTGATAATACTGTTTATTATAAACAGAGCATTTACTTAAACATTTATCTATATTAATAACGTATAACAAAATATATACATACATATATATATATATATATATATATATATATATATATATATATATATATATTTGAGTAGCATCAACCATGCTGTCAAACATCTTTCAATATCACAGAAAAGGGAGATATACCACCTTCTTGGAGAAAGCTACTCCAGCATCACTACTCACATATATATCGACTCTGCTTAATTATCTTTATTCCTCTTTGCATCCCTCATTAATTGAGACAAAACTCCTATATACTCAACGCAGCCAGGCATACCAATGATTCTGCCCTTTTTTACCGTTGTATCTATAAAGCAGAAAAGCTGATAGCCGTCGGGAGATCACACTAAAAAGTATTTTGCTTTCTGTACTCAGTAAAGAAATACATTGAAACTGCGCGATATTTCTTGCGTTCTCTTCTTTTGGCATCCAAACATCGTCGGCGTACAGCCATTGCTCTGCGACTTTACCTAGCTGCAAATTACTTTAATGATCTTCCATAATTTCAGGAGACGGCCTGGGAGACGAAGCTGATCTAGCCGCCATTACTATCTGTTTGACTTCACTCAAAATTGGCATCCTTGTGTCAAACTCAACTTCGGGAGGGTTGGGTTTAATGAGGCGATCATTAAATCCTAATTCCTCATCCCTTCTTGGGTCCTTAAAAGATCTCTTCAAAAAGGAATCCAACCTGTCTTTTGGGCATACTAAACGGCCGCTCCTCATGTCCCTGAATTCTGGAAAAAACGAAGGATAGCCTTGAATAGTTGCAGGAGATTCCTAGGACGTTTTGAGGCCGTAGCTGAAGCCAATGGCGATTTTATTGAATAAAAAGTATTTCTAGATATAACTGTGTTACTTTGGTAAATATATCTGTTAAAATTAGATGTCAGTGGTTTTTAGTCGAAAATTTATCCATCGCACCCTGTATATCTGGTTTAATGAGATGTAAGTCTTTCATTTTTGCGTCATTGAGACGACAATTTATCCATCGCAGTCTATATATCTGTTAAAATGAGATGTGAGTGTTATTTTTATTTTTGCGTCATTCAGACGACAATTTATCCATCGCCCCCTATATATCTGTTAAAATGAGATGCCAGTTTTATTTTCAATTTTGCGTAATTTGGACGACAATTTATCTTCTAGAGAAACGAAACGGCACGGAAATAAATGAAGCCCTCTCTCTAGCCTGATCTTCCCTCCAGCAAAGATGACCTTCTGCTCTTCGCATGTTTCTCCGTTTCTGTCTTAAAATATGTCGCAGTTCCGAAAGGGCTGGTCGCTCCTCTTCGCAAACGGCCTTAAATTGTTTCTTGAGGGATCTTAATTCCTGCTTTACTTCTCTTATCCTCCAATCACGCCTGTTCCGAGTGTAGACTTGATTTCTCGTTTTATCAATATGGCCGAAAGGCTCTAATGCGTAGCTGACATGAATTTACTCATAGATTGAAGTCGTCGATCTATGTTACCTGCAGACGTACCTTGGGTTATAACGCACACGTCTTCATCAAAATCGCGCCAAGCTTTCTTGTTGCTTTCTGGGAGCCATTTAATCCGCTTAGAGACTACTCTGTCCGGCAAGGTCTGAGTCCACACTGGGTGATGATGTGTGCTGTGTTTTGTCACCGGGACCTGCTCCACCTCGGTCTTATCTTGTATAACAACTATGCGTTGTGTGTTTTCAGCCACTACTGCACATTTCATCATGGCCTGGTGTATTTCTAGGCAGCGCTGATTCTTGCACGATTTTCCGCAGCGGCACATTGAATCAGAAGTCCTTTGGGCGTTTGCTGTGATCGTAAACGTTGTATCTGTCCTACCTGGGATCTCATGCTTTTTGGATCCCTTGGGTGTATATATTCCGTGAGCTACTTGTAGCGTGTTTCGGGAATCTCTTTACAACAAACAGACACGTCATTTGGGGTGCTAACCCTGCAGACTGTGTAACCGTATTTCTGGCTTTCGAGTTGTCACCGAGTCTTTCCTCAGTCGTCAGCCAGACTATTCCTGGTAGCCACTGTTGATAACAGGTTTAGAATTGTTAAAATTACGCCTTTAAGTGCCGACTCTAGGTGCGTCGTCAGTGTTGTTGCTCCCATGTCACCAGAAGTTTCGGGTCTAAATAAACAACAGACTTCTTCGGGTCGACCGAATATGATCAGTATTCGGCCCGCACCCAGAGAAAATTTGCTACTAGCAACACACGCAGACACACAGACACAGGCACACACACACACACACACACACACACACACACACACACATATATATATATATATATATATATATATATATATATATGTGTATTAGGTTGGTGCAAAATAATGTCGGTTTTTGACGTATTTTTTAAGGTCAAAAATCGACATTATTTTTGCACCAACCTAATATTAAAATAAGAAATGATAGAAATTTGCGTAACCTTAACAATTAAATTATTATATGAATAGAAAACGGCCGATACGAAGATTTAATTAATCTTTTATTGAGTTTTTTCAACAAACTAACAGTTTTCCCTTTTACAGGGATTAAAGACTGTAGTAATTGTCTCTAATTTTAATGTATGTATGTGTGCGTGCGTGTATATATAACTGACTGTCCTTTGTAGCTGTTAGCGCAATATTGAAATTTAATCTTTTTTCTGACAACCAGTAGCACACACACACACACGCATATATATATATATATATATATATATATATATATATATATATATATATTTGTTGTTCATATCTATCTTTTTTCCTTCTGTCCACGACTATCTATTTCTTGATTCTCCTATCAATCAATTTCTGCATGCTGTCTGATACAAGAATCCTCGCAGTATATATTGGGAAAATGTCAAAGCTTAATAATGGTTCATCTAAGATATTCGGACAGCTTAAGATTATTGCTCCTTTAGATTATTACTCCTTCGAGGAGTAAATACAATAAAGATAATTTGAAAGAAATACAGGTCGAAAAGCATACAAGTGTAAGAAAAAAAAAATCTATTGAAAATTCTTTTTTTCTTCTGTTTTAGAACTAATTTAATTGTTTTCAAATACACGGGCTAATCTAGACTTGTATGTCTTCTTCTTCTTCTTTTTCTTCTTCTTGTGTTCACTGCTTCCCTTCAAGACTTGACCGATAATCTCTCTCAGTATCTTCCAGCCCTTTGTAGTTATTAGCTCTGACATTTTGCTGTCTCTTGTAATGCCAGTTCTGACAAGCCATTTGCACGAGCTAGTTCATTCAATATTTTCCCCTGTCAGTCAGTCTTTTAAAAATGCCCTGCGAGTGTCAAACTTTCGAAGCCTTTGTCCTCATTATGTGTACCTGAAATTTAAAATGTTTCTTTCCTATTCTGCGTTTAAATATCCTTTTGGTTTTCATTTTCTTTAAGACTTCCTTATTTTTCTCATGTTTAGTCCATGTTATTTTTAATATTTCTCTGTGGAACCTCATTCCTGTTGTTTTAAGTCTAATTTCCTATAGCTTATATTATGTTTCACACTTTTGCAAGGGTTCATAGGTGAAATTTATTGTTTTAAAACGCGTTTCCTCATACATAGTGTCCACTATTTTAACGTTTGAAATAATAAAAATTTCGGATTAAAAATAAAGCCATTAATTCTTTCGAATATGAAGCTGAGCAAATATGGTTAATTTCTTTAAGCTGATTGAATATTCCTCGTAGTATATGGAGCTTTTTTATTGTAAAGTTCTTTTGGGGCCAAACGCTAAAGATGTTGGATTACCCCTACAAAGGAGGACACTGTTTCGATCCCTGTTAGAGGAGACCTTTTCTTTAGTTAGATTTCTTGAATGCGCAGGCCTACAGACGAGGTATATACAGTTTAATGAATCAAATAAGTAGTGTAAATTATTCTAATGAGGGAAGTAACAAAATTTATGATTTATAATACGTACATCCATTAATTCTTTAGACATTGCTTTATTTACGTTTCGAAGAAGAAACTGGGCAAGTATGGGATTTCGAAAATCTGATTGAAAGACATTTAGGATATAGAGCCTTGATAACTTATTTTCGCGGCAATCATACTTTAATTACAGCTACACAGGCGAGGGTCTTGCCGGAGGAGACATTTTCATTATTTCAAATAAGTAGAAATCTCTCTAATAATTTTTTTTTGATTTAGTATAAATTAGAATTAATTTATAATTTTCCATGTGTTTCAAAAAGAATACGCCAAAATCATCACGTGATGTGTCAATAACGAAAAAATTTACAAACCTCTAGCATGAACACATGTGTTGTATATACATTCAAGTTTTATTTCATGTTTTATAAGTGCTCAATGTGGCCACCACTGGCAGCGTGGACAACATCAAGCCAATATGAGAATTCCCCCCAAACGCGCCTCAGCATGCCACGGTCCACCGTCTTGATTGCAGCTGTTATTCGATCTTTCAAGTCATCGATACTTGCTGGAAGTGCTGGAGCATAAACTTGGTCTTTAACATACCCCCACAAGAAAAAGTCACACACAGTGAGGTCTGGGGATCTGGCAGGCCAAGCACAGAGAGCAAGGTCTTTAGAACCTCTCCTCTCAATCCATCGCTGAGGCAGGTTTTCATTCAGATAAGCTCTAACCTCAGGATGCCAATGGGGTGGTGCTCCATCTTGCTGAAAAATGAAGTCATGGCGTTTGTTTTCGCGAACTCAAGCACGCAAAACGCCTTCTGCTGAGGAGTCGCGATTTTGATTGATCTTCCCACAATTCAGCTGCACCGGAAGTTATACTAACGACAGCGGTGAAACTGACACCTTATTAAACTTTGATAACTACTCTATCAAATAACCACTGATTGAGTCCACTACAATGCTATAGGCCTGAAAAAACAGCGTAATGATTTTGGCGTATTCTTTTTGAAACACCCTGTATTTAAACTTTGAAGACGACATAAATATATGCGATTGCTAATGTGTCAGTATGTCTCTTTATTCCTAGACACCGTAGCCCAACACAGCATACCATTTTGCAATCAGGCCAACTACTTGAATAACTTAAAAACATACCAAGACGGATTCGAACCCGCAAACCTGAAATTTTGGATTCCCAAGTTTTCATTACTGCAATTGTTTTCAGCGATTTTTTATGTTATTTGCAACAAATAATAATATTTTCGTGCGATTACAATTTTTATAAATTGAAAATAAATTTGAGAATAATTTAAATTAATTGTCAAATCCAGCGAAAATCACCCATGAAATAAAAAATAATTTGTACAGAAAGTAAGGACGTATGTACATTAAACTGTATTTAAATTAAGTGGCGACAGAAGAATAATCGTTAAAGTTTTAAAAGGTAAACTTAAATATTAATGCAATACAGTGTAACCGGGATATAAGACAGTTGTCGGGACCGGAGAAGAAGTCTCTTATATCCGGGTTTCTCTTATATCCGTGTTTGGTCTATTTTATTTACATTAACACAGGCTCTAATTTGGGACCAGATAAAATCTCTCTTATATCAGGGTTTCTCTTATTTCCGGGTCTCTTATATCCGGGTTACACTGTACTTAGATACAGCGATCAGTTTTGAGTTTTTCTGTAGTACTTACCTATCGAATTACGGCAGCTCTATGCCTCGCAACAGAAGACCATATTGCAGTCAAACTAACCAAGGCTGCGTCAAGAAAAAGAAAGTCCCGTGCAAATGAAAGCCAGATAAAACGGCTGCCAGGAGAGCTTCCAACGCTGAGAATATGCACATTCTTTAGGGACTTTCAAACACCTGAAAAAGGCCAAAGGCCCAATGGAGAGCCCTCTAGGAGAGCTCGCTAAAATGCCGCCCGATAGTACATTATAAATTACACACTGTTGGAGAGAATATATGATACAAATATTCCTCGTGCCATTCAGTTTTAGATTGGTTGTCTCATTATTTCCCTTTGTGAAATAGGCAATGATATCTCGCACACCAGAATCTTCATCTTCTGTATTACTGAATCATGTTCTTTCGGTGTCCTTTCATTTTACGAACGTCTTCACATATTAGTTCACTCTCACTAATCCCTTTGCGCATTAGTGGCATCATCGCCATGCTTAGGGAGTGTAACGATTAAAAAAGATACTCGCCTTAGTGTTATCAGGATACCGTGGAATTTGTAGCATTGTTACCGCGTAGCATTTTGGGTGTTGTGCGATCAGTACACACTATCATCTCAACATGGTAAATGCAGAGATTTTAACAAATAGAGTTGGTTGCAGCTGGTATGAAAGCTATTCAAAATAAGAGTTCGAATTGTACCTGATCTTAACTTACCATTTTGCGTAAATACCATTAGGAAATATATGAATATATCTATTATTCTTCAAGTTATGAGCCAAATAGTAAGTATTTTAGTCTTCCTTGACGACCGTTTTAACAAAGGGAAGATGGTTTCTCAAACCCAGATAGATTGAAAACTTGTCAGTGATTTTTATACAAGTTAACAAGTCGACATTTATCATGGTTTGAGAAAAATTGGGCTCAGTTTGTGGTCTAAAACTTCATGCTAATATTCTACAAAATATTACTGTCTCACTTGCTAAAAGAACTGTCCAATGTTACCACACTTGAGCAAATAATGTAAATCCCTAGCAAGACAAAAGACGACAGAGCAAAATCACATCCAAGCTGTCCAAAGCTAAGAAGTAATTAAACGATTTGTTTGTATTATATGTTTAACGGAACATCAATTCTTCATGGGTCATTTAATGACGAAATTGAATGTTTGCGGGATCTTTGAAGGAATAATAATATGATATATGTTATTCTGCTTTCACAATTGAACACATGGTAAATAATACGCTGCTTTTGTGCATATACATGTTTGTTTCGGCATGATTATTAGAGGCGGTGGTATGTAGGTTTTATGTTGTAGTTTTTTTAAGTTATCTTGTGGAATACAGTTTAATCTCTTTAAGAAATTGTAGTATATTATATAGATTAATATCATGAAAGTGTTCTTTCATGTTGGTAGTTTGCTAGGTTGATATTTTAGTGACATATCAACACCTCAATGGGTTATTTAATGCCGAAAAATGCATATTTTTAACACGATTTTATGAATTCTGCTAAATATATTTTAAAAGTAACTGTATGCCTTCAAATATAGATAAAATGTATTGTTAGTTATTTCGCTATAAAATGTATTGTTGGTCATTTTGCTATAATATGTATTATTGGTAATTCTTTAAAATTGTATTGCTGATCATTTTTCTATAAAATCTACTCTTGGTCATTCTATAAAATTATATTGTTAGTCATTTTGCCTTAAAATTGTATTACTAGTTATTTAGCTATAAATAGGTATTTTACACTATGAATATGTATTGATGGTTCGTTTACAATTGAAACATGTATTCCTGGTTATTTGATTATAAAAATGTTTTGCTAGTAATTTTAATACAGAAAATAATTTTTGCTGTCATATAATTTTGTTTTTGTTTGAGATTTTACTATTTACCCATAGCTGGGACCTACTACCCCTCGTCAATATGAACATGAGAACAACAGCAATAGAGATGTGGTTCCACGCTCTTCAAAACGTCCACTCCACTGATGAAAGACCTTCGTGCTTGATGTAGTTTAGCGCCATATGAGGCCTTTTCAGCGATGGCATCACTCGAAATACAAACGCCATATATGTATCGGCGTATATAAGATATGGGTTTAAGTATGAATGGATCGATAGTCAGCGAAACACACCATGGTCGATCTTTTGTTATGGGATCTTACCCATAATAATAATAATAATAATAATGGACTATTCCATACTTAATAAATACTGCGCCTCAGGAGTAGGCATGGAGTCAGCCGTTCAAATCTTGAGCGGCTGTTTCGGTTGAACTCTCTGCCTTCGGGCGGGGAGGAACCCGAAAGAGGCTACGCCAAAGGGCGGATTCTCTTTCGGGGAGGTAGACCGGCCCGGAACCCGTTTATTCGGGTTCAATGGGCATATTTTTGGCCGAGCCCACGGGCAAGGAGTGCCCACGTTAAAAAGGCTTTGTGCCACATGACACCCTCGTGGGGGCGTGACTGAATATCGTCAGCCGTTCAAATCTTGACCGGCTGTTTCGGTTGAACTCTCCGCCTTAGTGCGGGAAGGAACCCGAAGGGGGCTACGACGAAAGGCGGATTCTCTTTCGGAGAGGTAGACCGGCCCTGAACTCGTTTATACGGGTTCAATGGGCATATTTTTGGCCGAGACCACGGGCTCGGAATTCCAAGGGGCTCGGAGATCCCACGGGCTCGGAGATCTCACTTTAAAAAAGCCTTGTGCCACATGACACCCTCGTAGGGTCGTGACTGAATATCGTCAGTAGTTTAAGTCTTGACCGGCTGATCGGTTGAACTCTCTGTCTTCGGGCGGGAGGAACCCGAACGAGGCTATGCCGATGGGCGAAGTCTCTTTCGGGGAGGTAAACCGACCTTGAACCCGTTTATACGGGTTCAATGGGCATATTTTGGGCCGAGCCCAAGGGCTCGGAGATCACACGTTAAACCAGCCTTGTGCAACATGACGCCCTCGTCGGGGGAATGACTGAATATCGTCAGTAGTTTAATTTGAGTAAAGAGTCGAGTCAGAGGCTGTCCGAAATAGAGTGGCGTTCAGACGATTACTGCAAGACATTGGAATAGTGATACTGGTCGAGACTGCATTGTTCTCTCTACTAAACCTGATTGTTCATACTAACACTTCTACTTCGCCGTATATATTTTCTGTTTGTAATATATTTGTGTTATTCCATACTTGTGTTCGAGTTCTTCTTTATTGGTTCTACCTTGGACTATCCCCGTGGTACAAGTAACCGGACCATAACATCTTTAAAGGTGTTAACTTCTTGTTAAATGATCCTAGTATTTTGGAAAGTGTATGAGAAACGTTCCACAGGTTGAGCTCAGTCTTGATAGTGAAATACGGCAGATAAAACTGTTCGGAATTAGTCGATAATTGTGGGAGCGCAAAATCACAAGGATTGATTGTGTTGATGACCAAGGACTTCAGCGTAATGACCTTGTTCAACTTATATCATGCCATATGACAAACTCTCTTTGGGAAATTGGTATTATGGTCCGATCACCATATTTGTACTATGAACCATAATGTCCCTGAGTATATTAAAAGAAAACTCATGTAACAGAACAGGCGTCTACAACAGGAATTACATAAATACACTAGCAAACGGGCATACTCGAAAACGAGAAACCAGCCATTTTATATGTATATATGTAAAAACGATATATAATTTTGTATATATATATCGA
>OZ010609.1:50108103-50135603 GCA_963932145.1 Acanthosepion lycidas | reverse complement strand
AAGGTGGATTAAAAAATATGAAGTGACGCTTTCTGTTTATTTTTACGTAAGTTTTTTCTAAGTACTCTAAATTTATTTATTTATTTATTTTATTAAGCGTTTCACCCTAAGCAAGGCGAGACGCCACTAGGACGCAAGGGGTTACAGAAAATTTGGAGCAAGATCAGATAGGAGTGATAGAAGAAAGGATGAGGAGAAAGGTAGTGGATAGATCAAGGCAACTGGAGATGTCGATTGACATTACATTTGAATATTTGGAGATTATAGCTCTCAGGGAAACTGGTATAGGGAAGAGAGTTCCGCAGGCGAGAGGTGCGAGACATGAGGCTACATTTAGGAGTTTCGACAGTGAAGGGGTGAGAGCGGGATGCCAGCCTCGTAGGGCGCCTGAACTCATGAAGTCTGGGAACCAGCGAATGCAGCTCCTCGGAACAATTGCCATGAAAGTATTTGTAAAAGAGACAGAGAGAGGCGACGGCGCGTCTGTGAGAAAGTGACTGTAGACGTGATGCCAGAGCAGGGCGAATTATATTGCATATCCGCATCTGGAGCCTATCAAGAACCCCGAAGCAAACAGAAGGGGCTCCAGACCATATATGGCAGCAATACTCCATGCAAAGGCGAATTGTTGATTTGTAGATCTGGAGGATCGATTCCGGGGAGAAAAAATTTCCTGCGGTGGACGAAACAACTGACTCAATGTATTTGTTCAATCTCAGGTCAGCCGTCAACGTGAGAGCGAGCAGCCGCAGAGTTAACTTATGATTGTTTAATTCTAAAGCCTTTATACATTTAATTTTATTATTATCAAATATTTCCTTATTGCTAGAGTTGGAAGGTACTCTAAATTGGACTGATTTATGTAAATTATCTAGAATTTTCTTGCAGTGGTTTGATTATTTACTTATGCATCTATAGTTATATAGATCTTTGGTACATGGTTTGTAAATAAACCTTATTCAAGCCGAATTTCACATCGTAAAAGTTAATGGGTTTAGCATTGGCAGTAGTTGTGTGAGCAACGATGAGATCTTAGAAAGGTTGCAATCAAGGAGGAGGCTTATACTTAACATCAGGAAGAGGCAGCTGAAGTTTCTGGGACACATAATGAGGAAGGAAGACCTGGAGAATCTGATACTCATAGGTCGAATAGAGGGAAAGAAAGACAAGGGAATACAACGCGTGTCATGCCTGGTGGACCTAAGCAAGTGGATAACAGAACGTGTTCTTGGGGAGGAAGCAGAGGGAAGGAAGTTGTTGAAAGCTGCAAGTGATAGAGGGAGGTGGAGAGCCATGATCGCCTACGTCCGGAAAGGACATGGCACATGACAAAAAAGAAGAAAAAAAGATAGTGTTAATATTTAACTCGTGATCTTTCAAACATTTTTTTTAATCGGCCTATATTTTAAGGATTTTGTTTTTACGTGGGAAATTTACACCGTCATCACTATAGAGTCCAGTGTCCTTAATGTAGAAAATAAATCTTCGTCACCTCACTAACAACATTCCAACTCTTTCACATGTCTCTGTTGGATCAAATGATCCCATCGCAATATTAAATTCTGGGTTACATCTTTTGGCCTATTTTGGAAGAATATATGTATTCGTGCTTACTTTATATGTATTTTATGACAGTAATTCTTTGCGAAATTTAACACAGACATTAACAGATTCTCCGTGATGGACGGGCAAATTTCACAAGTATCGAATTGGATGAATAAACATTCTTTCTTCTGTTCTATATTAGTAAACCATCCTATGTTTTTTTGCTGTCTTATACCGCTGGTTTGAGCTTTTTTTTGTCTATTTCCACAAGGATGTTTTTGCTGATTTTACCAATATCATATTTAGTTGGGTTGAGTAATCGGTATTGATGGTGGTTTACGAAATTTGCCTTGTGGTTTCTAACTGCTTCTTGTTTGTGGAATTTGTCGATCCCATCATCAATATTTAGTTCAATGGCTACTTTCTTGGTTGTACTATTGATGTTATTTCCCAATTGTTGGGTGCCTTTTTATAAAACTAATTAACTTCTGTGTTAATAGCTTTTCAGTACATATCCGCATTGATTTTATAATGGTTTCCCGCCAAATCTTCTTTGATAATTATTTTATCGAATTTTTTGATCACAGAAATGTTCTTCATTATGTTATATTGTAGATTGTTGGTAGTTTTAGAGAATTTAATTTTGTCAATTACCGAGAATAGATCTTCCTCGAAGTCCAATAATTGTTCGTCGTATATATACATAGTGCAATGGATAAATTGTCGGGTAAACGAAGCGAAAATGAAAATAACACTGACAACTCATTTTAACAGATATACAGTGTGCGATAGATAAATTGTCGTCTAAATGACGGTAAAAATGAAAATAACACTGACAACTCATTTTAACAGATATACGGTGTGCGATAGATAAATTGTCGTCTAAATGACGGTAAAAATGAAAATAACACTGACAACTCATTTTAACAGATATACAGTGTGCGATAGATAAATTGTCGTCTAAATGACGGTAAAAATGAAAATAACACTGACAACTCATTTTAACAGATATACATGGTGCGATGAATAAATTGTCGTCTAAATGACGCAAAAATGAAAATAACACTGACAATTCATTTTAACAGATATACAGGGTGCGATGAATAAATTGTCGTCTGACTAACGCAAAATCTAAAATAATATTGGCACCTAATTTTAACAGATATTTTTACCAAACTTACACAAAAATATCTTGAAGAAGTAAATTTATTCAATAAAATTCCACGCCTTCGGACGACCTCGGAAACTCCTGCAACTTGTCTGGAAGTTCTCCGTGTTCAAGTTAGTGAATGATGCCATAATTCTTGCCTTCAGTTCATTTTTGGT
The DNA here is from genome assembly GCA_963932145.1 of Acanthosepion lycidas. NCBI lineage: Eukaryota > Metazoa > Mollusca > Cephalopoda > Sepiida > Sepiidae > Acanthosepion > Acanthosepion lycidas. The sequence goes on along the minus strand of OZ010609.1, from coordinate 50,132,732 downwards.
GTTACAAGGAGTTTTGTTAGTCTTACGCTCGAGTGCGTCCTACACATAATAATCAAAGGGTCTATAATCTAGGGAGTTAGGTGGCTAGATGAAACGGTTATGTGGTTGCAGAAATTGTCTGACAGCCATGACTGGGTTCCCCTGCTTGGGTGGCACGGTGCAGCGTCCTGTTGCCAGATATAGTGTCTTCCAGGAATCATCCTCTTGACGAAGGCCGCCATAACCTTCTCAAAGCAGTTGATGTCAGGCTCCATATTGAATCTGAGACCCTCACCAACAAATTTGGGAGTCCTTTCTTATCAGAACGATAAGTGTCAATTTTCCGAAGTGCCGTACCTTCGAAATCACCCTTAGACTCATCCAACACTTTCCGATTCATCTGTATGTGTCTCAGATTGACACCCAAATTGTTGGTACTGGAGTTTTCGGCGTGAATTCTAATCAGTACAGCATACCGTTTCCAAATTTCTGGCGGAGTGAAGTGTGTCATGGTGCTCTTATTTTTCACAGACAGTGTCAAACTGAGCCTAATATATTATGAAGTCGGCAAAAAACAAAAAAAAAAACAATGAACGCACATGCGCTAAATTAAAAATATATGATATCAATTTACCCATCGCACCCTGTAGATAGATAGATAGATAGATAAATAGAAAGGCAGACAGTGATAAAATAGACATAAAGGGATGGATATGTATGTATATATATATATATATATATATATATATATATATATATATATATATTAGTGAGAAAAAATATACGAACAAAGTGTGACAGCTAAATAGATAGATTAATATGAATAGACAGAGTGAGATAGATAGATAGATAGATGAAATGGAACATTCTTAGCCCAAAGGTAAATATATATTTATTTGAAAAACAAAATGTCAATGTTATCACATTTCGTGTTAATGCAACTAACACAAAGTTTTCTCCATTATTCATAAAAACAAACGAGAAACATTAAAATTTACATTTCTTTATGTGCATATCAATGTCAGTTTCTTTCTATCTATCTATCTATCTATCTATCTATCTATCTATCTATGTTATTACCTCCCGTCCTACACATACGTAGAAAAAAATATATACACATATCTATCTCATTCTGTTAACTAATTATATATCTGTTATACTTACCAAACCTACACCCACATGTACACGCACATCTATCTATCTATCTATCTATCTATCTATCTATCTATCTCATCCTATCCATCTATCTATCTATCTATCTATCTATTTATCTATCTGTTATGGTCCGGTTTCTTTGCACCACGGTGAGAGTCCAAGGTAGAACCAATACTCGAAAGTGGATATGGAATAACACAGATATATTACAAACAGAAATATATACAGAGAAGTAGAAAGTGTTCGTACGAACAATCAGGTTTAGTTGTAATTGTCTGAACGTGACTCTGTTTCTGACTGCCTCTGACTCTACTGACTGTCAGTCAGTTCGAGCGGGTCAGACTCCTGAAGGACCTCACTCCAGACTTCAGACTGAACGGTATTTAGTCACCCCACAATGAGGGCATCATTTGGCACAAGGCCGGTTTAACGTGGCATCTTCGAGACCGTGGGCTCGGCCAAAAATATGCCCTTTGAACCTGTATACACGGGTTCAGGGTCGGTTTACCTCCTCGAAAGAGACTCCGCCCTTCGGCGTAGCCTCGTTCGGGTTCCTCCCCGCCCGAAGGCTGAGAGTTCAAACGATTAGCCGATCAGCCTGTGGCCCAATTACGGACTGAACTCCCTGCTTCCTCTTGAGGCGCAGTATATATTACGTATGGAATAGTCCATTATGTTATTATGGGTAAGGTCCCTTAACACTATCTATCTATCTATCTATCTATCTATCTATCTATCTGTGACACCCAGCCGTCGTCCGGTGGTCAACTCCCAGTCGCGGCGCGAAACTGTAATGTTTCTTCTACCGGCGTTTTAGGGTTGACCCTTTGTCGCCGCCAGCCGCCTGTGTCCTGGTGGATCGGTGGTCGTCGCTACTCGGCAAAATCCCCTGGTCAGGCTACCAATATCGGACACTGTCCCGTCCAGAGTCGAATTATGGTCGTCGATGTTAACGGCTTCACCAGCTGTACCGTTCCCAGCTCACTTGCAACGCCTGGTTAATGGAGTAACTGCTTCGATTTCAAGTCTAACCTACCCACGTTGTGACTTTGATCTTAGGTAGAAGAGATCAATCACGCATCGGGCCGTAGGGTAGGCTGAGTCCAGACTGAAGTTGGTATCACACAAGCGCAAAGGAAAAAATAAATAAAAGAAAAACTCAAGAGGTTCAAGTATGTTAAGAAATAACAAATTAACTTTATCCTTCTATTATATCAGAACTGTGTTTTTTTTTCTCCCAGACCGTTTTCTACGAAATGTGACACTTCTATTTTTCAAGCAAGTTGGTATCTTAAATCAAATGATTTAATTCTTTGGTGTTGGCTTGGGTTCGTTCGTCAGTATAACTTGATACTGGTATAATAGGCGAAGTCGGATATCGTGGAATCTCTTGGTCAGCTTCTGCGAGGTAACACTCTAGTTAAACTCTGGCTCTAACTCCCAAACCAGCTCAACTACGACTGCAACTCAGAACACTCTGAACGACCCGAGGTCGTTCGTTTATATGGGTACCGACCAAAACCTGGTGTGAGGCAAGACGCGGCCTGGGTTTCTCAGTAAATCTCGATTTCTAACAAGAAATCTCTCTGTTGTCAGACCAGTAAATTTGATTAATTGCCAGTTTTGGAAAATTAATCACTTTCCATTTCGGGGAGGAGAGGTCTCCATCGTCTGTAAGGGAAGGTCTGAGGAGAGCTATCCGCCTAGACACTTTCTCACTCACATTGATATCTCATACCAATCCCTTCAGTGAGCGTTAATAACCGTCTTTTTCATCCATTCGCCTCCGCCTATCACCATTGCTACCACTCGACCATTGGCATCCGGGCCGTGCGGGTGTGGCTAAGCTGCCCTCCTTAAAATTATAATCTAGAATTTTTGTAAAAAATTCTTCTTTTTTCCCATTGGCCAAAATGTTTTACGAATTTCACATTGCCAATTAAATATCTTTCATATCTTTTGGCAACCCAGAATTCACTTAGCCAGCACTCTCTACCGACTCCATCAACCACTGTCAAAGTTTGCCATTTCGTCCCTTTGTGAAGTTAGCTTTATAATAGAAACCTTGGCTTGTTGAGAAATTAAATTCTTTTATCTCGCCAAATCTCAATTCTCCACTTTATTTTAAGCCTCATGCCCAAATTTTCCAAACGCCATATTGCTATTCAGCGTTTCAGCCTCTGAAGCGACACGTTGATAAGGTAAATAATAACAATCCTCACACCTATGTAGAGACAATGCCAAAATTTTATAATTGCCACATTGCCTCTTCTCGCCGGTGGCCAAGAAAAAAACAAAACAAAAAAACAATATCTTGGAAAGATAATTAACATTGATTCTCCCTGACTGTATCGGTGATCGTCTCAAACTGAATTTTTTATTACTGCCATTGTCTGACCGATATCTTAATATTTACCTTTCTTCGTATCTCTCTCGGCAAGACATTAATCATTCTGACAAAACCTCACATATGGCTTTTCCAACGCGTTTACTGTCTTTTGTGAAAAGTATTTTTTCGTAAATAAAATAAAATTTTTTTGTTAACATTGATCGGGATATCTTTCGGGATAGCTCTTTTTCACCTTAAGTATTTCCTATTTTAATTTCTATGGTTAACCAATTATCACAACTAAATAGTGTCACATATCTATCTATCTATCTATCTATCTATCTTATAACCTCCCATACTACACACACACACACACACACACACATATATATATGTACAGACACATCCATCTTATTCTGTTAATTATCTATATGTTATTCTTACCAAATCTACACCCATTCGCACACATACACACAGACATCTATTTATCTATAACGCACGCCCACACACACACGCGCGCGCGCACGCACACAGACACACACACAAACACATATATTTCGTACAATCGGAATTACGATACCATTCATTAGTGACCAATTTCACGAGCGAATTTTAAAATTTAAAGACTCGCAGGATTTTTCAAAATGTTTATGCTGCCAGTTTGTAAAAGGGAATGATTAGTTGGGGGGGATAACGTCAGAGGGAAGAGAGAGGCATAGATGACAGAACAAGGCATAGTAACAAGAATTAATGTGGGGTATTATATTATGGAGGTAGGAGTGGGCAAGGGAAAAAAGCTGAACCCGATGAACTGACCTACATCTTAATGGTCACAAGGCTAAAATTTGATTCAACGGAAATCTATCGAAATGAATGAAAAAAACCGTATTCATATAAAATGTTAAGAGATAATCTTAGTGAGAGGAAAGGGAGATGATTCAGAATTATTTCTGTATTAAATTTATCCATATATCAGAACTTAAATATTGAGCGATGTGTTTCAAAGATATGCAGGGAATTTAAATATAGATATATATATATATATATTTGTGAGTCGTTTTTTGTATTTAATATTTCAAATTCTATAGTTTTAATAGGACTCGCTTGGATTATAACTGGAGAAATCGATATGTCTATAGCCCAATGATAATAAAACAACAAATATTTCAACCTTATTCTTAATGCTCTTCACATAAATTTAACTCTTAATAGTTTTCTATCTATCTCTCTCTCTATCTAAATTTCATAATGCTCAGTAGTTTTCAAGTTCATAATATTTTATGATGGGTCTCCTTTTCACACTGAGAATATTAAGATTTTGGTTAACGATTTTTATTAACGCAATGATTGATCATTTTCACAGCAATCTAATAAAAATGACATTTATTTTACGCGCATTGCATACAAACTAGTTTTAACCTTCGTCCTCTCTGCGCATCGGTGTGGGATAAACAACGTATTACAATGAAAACAAAGATGATATGGTGCAGAAAAAGTGGGCCTGGATATCTTAGATAAATCACTGACAAGTTTTATATGCTATGTTACGAAATTCCCTTTATTTATAATTAAAAATAAATTAATACTTATCTGACATAGATATAAAATTGTTCTTGGCTTAGTATATTGTTTTGAAACAATTTAATAATAATCACTACATTTTTAACGGACATTAAGTCAAAGTATATCTAATTTTCGGTTTTGTAAGACCAATTACTATGACGAAAGTATCATCCTTAGTAACCATTCTTACCAAAGCTTCACCCACATGTACACATCTATCTATCTATCTATCTATCTATCTATCTATCTATCTATCTATCTATCTATCTATCTATAATATAACCTCCCATACTAAACACACACACACACACACACACACACACACACACATATATATATATATATATATATATATATATATATATATAGTTTTCTACATATATATATATATAGTTTCCTACATATATATATATATATATATATATATATATATATATATATATATATATAATATTAGTGGTAAATATACATATATATGCAAAATCAACAGGTGCATATATACATATGTATATTTTTTGAATAAAAAATTCCGAGAGGATAGAATCCAGGATTAACCTAATGTCCAGGACAGAGTAAGGATATAATAAAAAGGCTTAAACACTAATTTAATCATAATTTATTCCATTGGACTCGTAAATACGATCCAATTCATCAGACCTACAAATTCAAAAAGAAAACGGAAAAGAACAACTCCGGAAATAAAAATAGAATTTGGAGAGAGTGAATATGAGAGTGTGGGACGAATGTTAGTTCTTAAGGGAGAGGTAATATTTGGGAGATTAAAACTTAACAGAGAGGGATTTTTTACAACTAGGTGCGAGTGGAAGGGGGAAAATGAATGTTGTCGGATGTCAAATACATTAAAGATACATTTCGTGGTGACATACACATACCATGGACCGACCTGATGTTAAAGATCAGAATAAGAAGGAGGGAGAGGTAAGGAAAGAAGTGGTGGGGGAGAAAGATGGGGTGGGTGAAATTAAAATTGAAAGGGACGCTGTGTAATTGAGAAAATTTGACAAAAATAATAATATATATATATATATATATATATATATATATATATATATATATATATATATATATATATGTACATACACATCTATTTTATTCTGTTAATTATCTATGTTATTCTTAAAAAATCTACACTGTGCCATGTGTCCTATGAATTTCTGGGTATTATAAACCTGGTTCCCATATAGTATTCATTTCAATGCTTGGTCGGTTCTGGAGATTTTTTTGGCCTAGCATATGTGCTGATTCCTTAAGTTTACGAATTTTCCTATGGTGTTCCTTGTCTATGATCTCAACCTGATCTCACAGTAATAAGGAGTTCCAGAGAAAAGAGATAATAACAACAAAGTTGCAATATGAGCTCTGGTTAAACATATAATGATAACAGAAAAATTGCAATCTGAGCACTAGTAAAAATGGTTGAATGAAGACATTTATAATACCCAGAAATTCACACACAGATGTCCTCAAGGACACGCGGTACAGTGGATAAAGGTGTTGGTTAGATCCAGTGACCCAAAGAGTGTGAGTTCAATACCCGGTTAAGGCAGTGGAGAACTTTCAAATTAACAGGAGATAACTGATCACTGACAGCCTACCCCAGTGAGCGAAATAAAAGGTTCAGTTTGACATTCCTACTACCTGAAGAAATCCAGAGCGTACAACGGCCGAAACGTTGTAATAAATATTGCGACAAAGATGAGGACAATAGTCCGAATAATGTAAATAATGTACATAATACCTCTTCTCAGAAATATAGACAGATATTGAATGGAAATAAGTTAAAAAAAAAGGACAATAGAGAGGAAAACTGGATTAGGAGATCACAACAGAAAGAGGAATCATCATTTCAACTTAGAGTTAAAGAGATCAATTAGAAAAGATCCAACTCAATCCATAAGACGTTAGTACGTGAGAGAGGAGTTCCAGCTATGACAATTCAAAACGCTGTGAAAAAAAAAAGAAAATCTTGAAATTAAAATGGCACATAAGACCTGTGAGGCATCTTCAGGATAGAAAGTTTAAGTTAGATGACAAATATCATCGTGAATAAGTTGGAAAATTGTTATGGGATTATAAATATATATTCGAACTTTATTTTAATACTACATGAGTTTCCGGTAATTAGACATGATTAATTAATGATTAACATATAATTTTCGCTTATGTTTGATTTCTTCACGATTTTTCTCTTGGAGTGTAATTAAACATTCTTATTGCTTAAAGTAGAATTAAACACTAGTGCTATAAAAAACCTTAGTGAATTTCAGTAAGATAGCTTTAATCATTTCTACGATACAACGGTTCAGCAGTTATTCTAACATTTGTAGAATTTGGCTGGTACACACGGCATAGACAAACATTGCTAAGAGCTGCAAATGCTGGGAAGATTTTGGAGAGCAATAGTCGCCTAGCTACTGAAGGAAATCTTAACATACAAGTACATTAGTTAAGTGCATAATTTAGTATTAGTTTTCTACATAAATTCGTTCGTTTTTTTTTAATAATGTATAAATTATTAATAGTTCTGATGAATAATTCAACGATTTATTTCCCTTCATTGTTTATAACCTTCTACTAACGATGCACTAAATGTTCATTTTCTGTGCGATAGGATTCAGTAAGATTTTATTGAGAAAATACATCAAGCCACATTCCTCAAACAGATAACGACAGAAAAAGGTGGTTTACATGAGGGGCTAAATAATGAGAATATGGTGAGTGTTGCAGAAGTTTCCGACCTATCTCTTGTTGACCATGTTTGCCGTAGTCTCTGAATATGGAATCCAGTGAAGTCTGTAATGTGTTCAATATCAGTGAAGATTCAGAGAAAGTAGCGGCTGCTAAGTAATTCTTTAAGTCTTCGATATCCGGTTGGCAGTGAGGATAAAACAAAATGGCTGCGTCTATACACGTCGCATTGAATATTTTGAGCTTTCTGATTGGTTAGCCCTTCTCTTGGTGGACAATAAAATGAGTCAGCTCATTTTGGCTAGCTCACTGGTAGATACATATACACAAAAAAACTGCAACATCTCTTTTTTCATATATACGAGTAGTGTGGTTCTTTATTCTTCTTATGTGCTGTGTCCTTTCAGGACGTAGGCGATCATGGCCCTTTACTCCCCCTTATCCCTTGTAGTTTCGTCACTCTGCCACCTCCCTCAGACCACGTTCTGTTATCAACTTGCTTAAGCCCACCAGGTATATCATACATTGCTTTCCCTTGTCTCTTTTTCCCTTTATTCGACCGGTGAGTATCAGATTCTCCAGGCTCTCCCATCTCATTCCGTGTCCCAGAGACTTCAACTGCCTCTTCCTGATGTTAAGTATAGGCCCCCTCTTTGTTTGCATCTTCTCGTTAGTCAGACGCTCGGACCATGATATCCTCAGCATCGTTGTGTAGAACCACATCTACATGGCCTCGAGTCTCTTTTCATCTTTAAGGAAATTCACTGTGATAAAGAATGATAGTGGTCAAGTAAGAGCTCAGTACTCTTTCCCTTGTTATCAAATAAATCCTCCTATCTTGCAATAACTCTGCCCAGTTTTTGGAATGTGTCCTTGGCCATACCAATATATCTACGACGAGCGAGTAAACTGACATCAATGAATATATATATATATATATATATATATATATATATATATATATATATATATATATATATATATATATACATACATATATATATATATATATATATATATATATATATATATATATATATATATGAAAATATTGTAGAAAATAGGAAAGAAACTGGTTTGGTAAATAATCCAAAGTTTCTTAGTATTTTTGTAATTATTTTTAAAAAATAGTGCTCGATACGAAAGTAGAGCAAAATATAATTATTTATTTAAAAATCATATTTTTAAATAAATAATTATATATATATATATATTTATTTAAAAATCATATTTTTAAACAAATAATTATATATATATATACATATATATATATATATATATATATATATATATATATATATATATATATATATATATATATAAATTTATATATATATATATATATATATATATATATATAAACAGACATTCATTACATTCTTGTCCGTGTATTGCTTAATATATTGTGATGCAAATGTCATTTTTGATAATGGCTTATGTAAGCCGAAAGTTTAGATTGGATTAAAAAAATATGTAACAATATTTTGATTTTCTTTCTTCGTTTAATGAAAATGTTATTAAGCTTATCAGACATTATGAAAAGAATTTACATAAAATAAATAGACAGCACTTCTCTATATTATTTAATGAAACATATATACATATATATATATATATATATATATATATATATATATATATATATATATATATATATATTCATACACGTTTCATTAAATAATATAGACACGTGTTGTCTATTTATTTTATGTAAATTCTTTCAACGATAATGTTATTAAACTTATCAGATGTTACGAAAAAAATTTTACATAAAATAAATAGGCAACACTTGTCTATATTATTTAATGAAACGTGCATGAATGAAAAGATGTTCCCTAAATACACACAATTTAATTACATGATCCAGCAGCCTACAATACTATTAATACTTGGAATTACAAAAGTAGCCTTGTGAAAAGGAAAATTGAAATAGCAAAAGAAAAATTGAACAACCCTAACAGCAACGAACAGGACATTTACGATAAACTGACAGACTATCATCATTGTCTTGTCCGTATATTGTTTAATATGTTGTAATTGGCAGGGTTAATTAATGGCTTAAGTAAGCCGAAAATTTAGATTGTATTAAAAAAAACTATTGTGTATTTCTTTCTTCGTTCAACGATAATGTTTTTAAACTTATCAGAAGTTACGAAAAAAATTTACATAAAATAAAGAGAAAACACTTGTATATATTATTTAATGAAACGTGTATGAATGAAAAGATGCTGCCTAAATACACACAATGTATATATATATATATATAGATATATATATATATATATATATATATATATATATATATAGAGAGAGAGAGAGAGAGAGAGCGAGAGAGAAAGAGAGAGAGAGAAAGAATGAAACGTTATTTAAGTATGTGATCTAACTTTGGTATCTAATCTCATCAACCACACTAAGAGACACTACATACACTCAAGTATGTGATCTATGAGTTGAGACAATTATTTTCCTTACAATATACATTAAAATTACATATATAAAGACGATGATATATATATATATATATATATATATATATATGTGTGTGTGTGTGTATGTGTGTATGTATATATATATATATGTGTTGTGCGTGTGTGCGTGTATATATACATACACACATATATATATATAGAGAGAGAGATATTGTGTATATTTAATGAAACATGCATCAATATATATATATATATATATATATATATATATATATAATAGTTGGCCACACGTATTCGACGATATCCGGCTAGCCAATCACTATTGCAGACACTCGCTCAGGCACATTTGTGTTTGCTCAACACCCACAGAGCCCACCTGTTGTTTATACTTCAACCATGCTGAGATGATCTTAGTTACATTCACTGGGAGAGAGCGTGTTACCTAGGGTGATCAAGAATTTGAACAAGTCCAACACGCTCAAGCCCTCGCACACGATGACTTGTATCTTCCTGCTATCGACCCCTCCCAAGAGTTACGCCAACCAAATTTCACTCAAAAGCCTTGTTTCGTGGCATGGTTTTCCAAAGATGCCGCAGATTCGAACCCGGGTCTCATCGCCAGAAAGCGAACTTTCTGACTACTCGGGCACGCGCTCGGTCTCTCTCTCTCTCTCTCTCTCTCTCTCTCTCTCTCTCTCTCTCTCATATATATTGTGTGTAATTAGGCAGCATTTTTTCATTGATGCAGGTTTCATTAAATATTAGGTTGGTGCAAAAATAATGACGTAATAATGTTGTTTTTTGACTTATTTTTAACGTCAAAAAACGACATTATCACGTCATTATTTTTGCACCAACTTAATAATATAGACAAATGTTGTCTATTTATTTTATGTAAATTCTTTTCTTATCGTCTGATAAGCTTAATAACATCATTAAATGAAGAAGCAGAAAGCTTAGATTGGATTAAAAATATGTATCAATATTGTGATTTTCTTTCTTCGTTTAATGATAATGTTATTAACCTTATCAGACGATATGAAAAGAACTTACATAAAATAAATAGACAACATTTGTCTAAATTATTTAATGAAACATGCATCAATATATATATATATATATATATATATATATATATATATATATATATATATATATATATATAATATATATATTAAGAAATGGACAAAGTCCGACAATTTATTTATTAAAGACATTTTTATGTTTAATGTTTTTTTTTTATACATACAAGTATTTAAGTAAATGCTCTGTTTATAATAAACAGTATTAGTAACATTCAGGCCGGTAAATTTAATACTGTTTATTATAAACAGAGCATTTACTTAAATACTTGTATCTATAAAAAGAACGTTGAACATAAATATATATATATATATATATATATATATATATATATATATATATAGCTCTCAGGATTTCATCCTCCTTGGGATTATCCATACGGATTACCAAGTTCTTCATAACTTATATATATATATATATATATATATATATATATATATATATATATACATATATATATATATATATATATATATATATATATATATATATATATATATATATATATATATATATATATATTTTATAGATACAAGTATTTAAGTAAATGCTCTGTTTATAATAAACAGTATTAGTAACATTCAGGCCGGTAAATTTAATACTGTTTATTATAAACAGAGCATTTACTTAAATACTTGTATCTATAAAAAGAACGTTGAACATAAATATATATATATATATATATATATATATATATATATATATATATATATATATATATATATATATATATATATATATAGCTCTCAGGATTTCATCCTCCTTGGGATTATCCATACGGATTACCAAGTTCTTCATAACATATATATATATATATATATATATACATATATATATATATATATATATATATATATATATATATATATATATATATATATATATATATATATATACATATATATATATATATATATAAGAAAAAGCAGAAGTCTTCATTTAATATACTATATTATATACAAATAACTAATACTATATGACCATAGACTAAAGGATCTAATTATTTGACTAATACTATCACTCACTGTAAGGAGTTTGTACCCACGCCCCAATGAATGTTGGCTATTGGATCGCATCATTTACCAGCAATTGAAATCTAGATCTGATTATATTTTTGGATAGATACATCTCTCAATTTTTTCTTGCCCATGTATATAGTTTTCTTTAAGGTAGATCCCACATTTAAGAAGAATCAGGCCCTTGGATGAAATATTTAAAAAGCACTCAATATTTCGTATACTGATTGTCAGAGTAGGCCCGCTGGAAACGTGACACGACATCTTATATTTATTGCCACTTTGTAATACTTCTGACCATTAAGCTATTAAATACGTTTTTACTGGAAGAAATTTGAACAATCTTTTCCTACTTCACGAAATCTATTTCAACAGTAGTGTAAATTGAATTACCATTGGTTATTTGCCAACACTTTTTTGGTCACCTCGCGAAAGACCGAACACACATGGCTGTATACTGTTTATTTTCTCAGAGCTTATTTGCAAAGTGACAGAATGTGCCTGGGGCTAGACGTCTTCACGCACGAATTGAATCGGTCAGATGTTTTTGTCTTGTATTATCTGAGTTTAACAAGCGTGGCTAGAAGACTGTATAATGCCTCCATCAAGAGACAAAGCTCTCACCTCGAACATTCTTTCCTTCGCCATTGCCTCATATGCCCTGTATTTCTGACTTTGAATATAGGACATTTGAAGCGAGGCACACATAAATTTTTGTTAGAACTACCAGAAATTTGAATGTTATTTTTTTTTCACAGGTTCGAGAAAATCTATTCGTGTATTCTTCTGTTTCCTTTTTTCTTCTTCATTTTTTCTCCTTCTTTTTTTCTTTCTTTTTTCTTCTTCTTTGTTCTTCTTAGCTTCGTATCCATTGTGGACGTTGGGTCCAACTCGTTTTCAAAAGGCAGAACTATCAGCCATATATAAAATCTATCTCAGACCTAGGATAAAATAGGAAGTGAACACTTTAAATCTTAAAGAAGGCTATCCATCATCAGATCCTATAGACTTGGGGTTACAGAAACGCAAAAAATCCATCATATGAAGACTTCCAAAAGCAGCAAGACCTAAAATGTATAGCACATTTAATTTGAAGAACAGATTGTGCTCAGTGAGACGAGGGAAATCGTGAAGATGCTAGTCTATATCATGTAACTGAGGAGCAAATGTTTTGGACATATCGCCAAATATTGCAGAAAATTTTAGGACTGAAGAGAAAGCCTTGGGAGACGCTTGCATAGATCTCACGGGCTTCAGAGGACTGTGCATTAACAAAGATTTTCATGGATATACTTGAAATGAGGGACTTCATCAGATGACTAAAAAGTGATCCCTGTCGTGTAGTGGCCTGACGATCGTGTCTTATATGAAACGGCCTGTCGCCTCTGAGTGCTAACTTCAGTGATCATTCATATATATATATATATATATATATATATATATATATATTATTTACATTATTAGGACTATATATATATATATATATATATATATATATATATATATATATATATATATATATATATATATATATATATACAAATCTTCAAACGCACACAGACATATATATGTATATATTTCAGTTTTAGTTTTCTATATATCGCTTATTTCTTTTCGTTTTCTATCATTTTCAGGGTTTCGTTTTTGTTTTTCAATTTTCCTTTTCTATGTATCTGTTTCAGTTTTTTGTTTTCTCTCTATTCTTTGCTATCTCTCTTTCTTCTCTCTCTCTCTCTCTCTCTCTATATATATATATATATATATATATATATATATTCACTTTCGTAAATTGGTTATGACAGATATAAAAGAGTAGACATGATAGATAGATAGATAGATAGATAGATATGAAAAGGACTGAGATAGATAGATAGATAGATAGATAGATAGATAGATAGATAGATAGATATGAAAAGGACTGAGATAGATAGATAGATAGATCGATATATAGATAGATAGATATGAAAAGGACTGAAATAGATTGATAGATAGATAGATGGATAGATAGATAGATAGATAGATAGATATGAAAAAGACTGAAATAGATAGATAGATAGATAGATATATATATAGATATGAAAAGATATATATATATATATATATATATATATATATATATATATATATATATATATATATATATATATATATATTGGAATTGTAAAAGTACTGGTAATATTACCAGTTTCCTTACAAAGACGCATTTGGCTTTGATTGACTGAGAAATTTACAAATACTTTCACTTTATCCTGAAAAAAGTTTAATCATATCCAGTAGCACTTATACCACTTTCTATAAAATGCTTATATTTTTTACCAAATTGTAACTGGTAGGGAATAATCTGAAGAGAACGTTTCAGACCATATGAGATATCAGAGTGTGATACAGAGCAAATTATGAGGATAAAATTATGAATAAATACATTTTATGAAAAGTCGGTCTGATGAGATGAATATGATTATATTCAACGAAATAAATTTATTACTGACAATGGATTTTTAAGGTTTTCTTAAAAAATATTCTTATATATATATATATGTGTGTGTGCGCGCGAGCCTGTGCAAACTTTTGGTTAGACGTAGTCCAAAGTATCTTTTAGTTAACCGATAAACCCGTTTGTTAATTACATTGAAAACATTGCTGCCAACGCGAACACTTTTCAAATCCATTATGACACTTTTCCCACATCCAGATGGAAAATGCACCAGACGACATTTTTGCCGTGTGAGAACCGAAGCCTTTGACTTTAACAATCGTCTTTGCCATTCGATGTGCACCTTACGTATCACCTCCTTTCAAATCATTTTTCTTTAATTCGATTGGAGTGTGATATTTTGACGACATGGAGAGTGCATTACAAAGAGATAAGCGAAAAAACAACAATATATATATATATATATATATATATATATATATATATATATATATATTGCACTCATAATATCTGTATAATTGATGATACACACAGATAGATATGAGCAGAAGAAGATAGATTGATAGATATATAGATAGATATTGACAAAAGCAGATAGATATATAGATAGATAGACAGACATTAACCAAAGCAGATACATAGATATGAACCGAATCAGATAGATCGATAGATAGATACATAGATATGAACATAAGCACATACATAGATAAACACATAAATATATAGATAGATATCCAAATGAAATGAGAACGAATCAAACAGAAATTCAAACTTTCACAACATAATGCCTCAGTCAGTTCTGTTATGTGCAATGCGTGATACACACTTAAGCGATCATGTACATTCGATACATGACTGAGGAGGCAAATTTGTTTCCCCACATTTCTTTCGGCGGTAGACCAGTTACCATCCAAGTTTATACAACCAGGTCTGCCCTGCTATTTAACCGTAACTGGGGTGGGGGAGAAGAAGAGGATTCCTACCTTTTCCCAACATATATATTCACAACATATATTTCCCAACATATATATTACTGACAATGACCTCCTTTCAAAACATTTTTCTTTAATTCGATTGGAGTGTGATATTTTGACGACATGGTGAGTGCATTACAAAGAGATAAGCGAAAAAAAAAAACAATATATATATATATATATATATATATATATATATATATTGTACTCATAATATCTGTGTAATTGACGATAGACACATATAGATATGAACAGAAGAAGATAGATAGATAGATAAATAGATAGTGACAAAAGCAGATAGATATATAGATAGACATTAACAAAAGCAGATAGATATCCAAATGAAATGAGAACGAAATGAGAATATAAATTTGATTCTGTTCATATCTATCTGCTTTTGTTAATGTCTACCTCTCTATATATCGATCTGCTTTTGTCAATATCTATCTATCTATCAATTATATAAAATTATACTTAATAGAATATAAGAGTAAGAGTTTTTATATGTAGTATTAACAAAACAAAACAATAGAAAGGCAAGTGAATGTAATGGATTTCGACATCGGCTCTCCGATTACTCACTTCGCATCTATTACCCAACTGCATAATAACAGAGGCTCTTGATGACCAAGAGGCCACTGTAATGAGAGCGGTTTCTAAATTATTTTAAATCAGAAGAGTGATAATTCTATATTATCGCATATTGCATTCGATCATATATGAAATCGCTTCATATATTCATTCATGTTTCAATGCATATCATCGTATCTCATCAGACGGTGGTTAATAAGAAAAAAGAAAATAAGAAAAGCAAGCAAGAAAGAAAGACATTAGATATAGTCTTCCCTAAAAAGAAAAAAAATGATAGAGAGGCACAAGATATAGTCGAAAAAAAGAAGAAATAAAGAAAAATATAGTCTCATTAAAAAAAGTAAAAAGAATAAAGGAAATAAGAAGAGCGAGAAAGAAAAAAGTTATAATCTATTCGCCAAAGAAAAAGAAAGGAGATAGATAAATATAAGGATGATATAGAAATATAAAGTAGCTAGACAAGATATGTTGATAATCGGTTTAACCAATCAAAAATATTTTATGTTAAGATGTCAGAAACCATACATTCAAACATTCAATGGATATATATGGTCTATTGGAAAAGAATCTTGATACAATGTAACGGCACTCGAACGGTTGATATTTCCGCTGAAGAGTCAGCATAATTTAACAATAATTAAATAGTATGTAAATAGAAAGACTCTTTTAAGAAATAAAACAAGAAAAAAAGGAAAATTAATGAAAATTGCAAAACAGAAAAATAGAAGATTAAATCAAAATAATAAAATCAGTAAAGGAACTAGCCAAACTTAAAAGTATATTGATCATATAAATAAATCATATAAATAAAATAAAATAATAAATTATATAAAATTATACTGAATAGAATATAATAGTAAGAGATATTCTATGTAGTATTAAAAAAACAAAACAATAGAAAATGTTAAACCGTCAACCGAACTTATATACTTCTATATAAAATATTATCAGTAATGTTATAAGAATACCCTACCTACTATACTACCTAAACATCTTACAAAGGATAAGTCTAAAATGTTTAACACAAGGTTATTCATCATCGAAGAAGTGATTATTAAATTTTAAAGATTAGTACGAGTGTAAGGTCAAAGACGAAATATGCTTGCAACTAACAATTCAAATCTTTGATTTTACAACTCGTCCCTGTTTAAAAATCTGATTATTTGCATTTCCTCCTGTAAACACAAGAAAGAACTTTCATATAAGGATCTACATATTCAAGCTAGTTTTAAAATTTTCGATTTAACATTAGTGTTTTTTTTTCTACTTGAACATTTTGAAATGAAGTTCTATTTTTATAAGTAGCACAGGTGTTTATACCAACGATCGTTGAAAGTGTTCTTAGTGCTGCCAATATAAATTTTTTCAGTCCTCGGATTTTCTATTGAAAAATAGAACACATATACACAAGGGAGTTAGACAAGCATTTGTTAGACAATGGGCGTTGGTTAAGATTCCTACATTTACAATGGTTGCTGTCTTAAATTATATTAGAATTAGGATTGCTTTATGGTTATTATTGTTAAATTGGTTGAGTGTTTTATTGTTGTGCAAATTTATTATTTTCTCAAGATTATTAGTACAGCTATAGCTAAGTTTTTTTATGTATTCCTATACAAAATTATATTAAGGGGTTTGATTTTCTGAAAATGTTAGTTAATTAAATTTAGAAAAATATGACCTAAATTTATATTAATTGGTTAAATGGGGGTTTGTACCAGATGGTCTTCCTGTTTCTATTTCTTTTCTTAGAACTACGATTATATGCTATAAACTGAATTTCAGAGGACTTAGGAATACACACTATCCCTATGAAACTTTATTATACACAGTTCTATGTTTCTCGGACACCTCTGTGTTAGAAGAGTGTTTGCTAATCCGACGTTCTACAGAAGAAGGAATATGTCGGATTTCAAACGCTGGGTGATTAGAATTAGAATGGATATAGATTGGGTTGACATTGTTCTTCATATAAGGCCGAAAACTTTCATAGACTAAATTTAATGTTGCGTCTAGAACTGAACTTGTTTGATATTAGTCCTTTTTTAAATTAAGATCTAAAATCTTAAAATCCGTATGAATCATTTTACTAAGTTTATTAACTTTATTTCTCGTAGAGAGTTTTAGAGTCATGAGACCTTCATCCCTGTAGAATCTTATACTGTACAGAGTAATCTCTTCAGAAGCATACAGATAGAAAGATAGGTAGATATTGATAAAATCATATATATATATATATATATATATATATAATGATTGAGATAGATAAAGTAATGGTTGCATTTCATGTTTGTAATATTTGTACACGTGTAGTAAAATATATCTGTCTAAATACATACACACACACAAACACACACACATGCATATATATATATATATATATATATATATATATATTACCGATTTCGCCACAGAGGAGTCTTCGGTTAGCAAGGTCGATTTTACTATTTTTTAAACTACAATCTTTCATGATTCCCTCACGTACATTCATATCTGCTCAATGTATATCCAAATGTAAACAAATGACGTCACATAATATGAAATGTACAAAATCCGACAACTATTTTTAGACATTTTCTATGTTTATACATTTTTTTTTTTATAGATACAAATATTTAAGTAAATGCTCGGTTTATAATAAACAGTACTAACAACATTTAACGGCCTGAAATTATTATTTATTTATTATTCAATATATGAAATATACTAAGAGAACTTCGGATTATTTACCTAACGAGTTGTTTCCTATTTTATATATATATATATATATATATATATATATATATATATATATATATATATGAATGTGAGAGTGTGTGTCGAATAGAGATAGGTATATATATATAAACAACCGAATGTTTGCTTCATGCTTATTTTGCCCGTGTTTGAAAATCAGCATAGTTGAACTGTCAAGAATATTTGTCCTTGATAATATCCGTGAGGACGATCCTAACGAGAGACACTTTTGGATATTTCTTTCAGTCAATACCACAGGTCGGCACAAGCATTGTGATTGTAATTGGGTAGACATCTGTCGTTGTTTGCGCTTGCACAAAGTCTAAAGCCATCGTGGCCGAGGGTTTGAACTTATTTGTCTTGTCCAAACTGTTGATCATGCCAAGAGACTGTAATTAAGTTCCGCTCAGCATAGTTGCAGTCTAAACCACAGGTGTGTTCTATTGGTGTCAAAGAAGCAAAACTATGCTTCTGAAGAGAGCAAGTGAGAGGAAATTGTGTGCCAGCTGCTACGCCGCAGAAATGTTTCTAATTCATAATGACCACTAGAACATCATGGCCGTGTTTGAATTTCTTTAATAATATTTCTCGAATATTCAAGACTGTAGACATAAATAAATATTCTGTTTGAAATAAACAAATGACTACTCAAATACGCGTAATAAACAACTAAAATAAACTTTGAAGTGATAATATATACATGTATATATTTCAAGACATTTTTTTATGTTTATACGTTCTATTTATAGATACAAATATTTAAGTAAATGCTCTGTTTATAATAATCAGTTTTAAACAACATTTACAGGCCTGAATATCCGAGAAATTTTCACAGAAAATATCCGTCCTCCGACAGGATTCGAACCTGTTTCCTATACGGAACCGTCATTTAGCTTGACGTGCTTTAACCAATTTCCTAATGTGTGACGTCATTTGTTTACATTTGATACGCCATGAGCAGATATGAATGTACGTCAGAGATCCATAGAATATGCGTCCTCCGACAGGAATAGAACCTGTATCCTCTACAGATCTATCATATAGCCTGGCGTGCTTTTAGCAGTTTAGCCACAGAGGAGCTTTTCGATTAGCAAGGTCGATTTTACTTTTTTTAAACTACAATTCTCCATGATTCTCTGCTCGATGCGTATTCAAATGTAAACAAATGACGTAACACATTATGAAACGAACAAAGTCCAACAATTATTTTAATAAATTTTTTATTCTTATACTTAAATATTTGTATCTACAAAAAGAACGTATAAACATTAAAAAATGTTTATAAAAAATGTTTATAAAAAATATTTGTTGGACTTTGTCTATTGCATCTTTCTCTCTCTCTCTCTCTCTCTCTCTCTCTCTATATATATATATATATATATATATATATATATATATATATATATATATATATATATATGTCTATGAAGAAAAATATACGGAAAAAAAAACGAACAAATTCCTAATATGCAATCATGCTGTTTTAATGTTAATATAATGTCAACGTCGGATGTTTCGGTCTAGTAGAACATCTTCAGGACATATTCATAAAACATAATTAACATTAGACCATATTCAATTCAACATGAAAAAGACGATGGACATAATAGCAAGACCAATCCAAACAGATAATTGAAATCTTTTATAAGATCAGCGTTCCGTTTATGACCACGTCGTCGTCACGCGGGCGATGTTTTGAAAACGTATTCCTAAAATTTGAGTATTTTGAACGAAAAACGAAAATAATTTTATTTTGATCTAAAACTTATATGTACGTTTGTCGAACATTAATCTTGCTAGAAAAGGGGAAATATTAAAGAAGCCATGTCTAGTATTCACCGTGCGTGAGATAGATATTATGCCTGCCTCATAAATCCGCCTAAGATTTTTATTATGAAAATATTTTAAAATCTTCACAGAATCAAAATTATGGTTTGTTTTTTCCGTATATATTTTTCTTCATACTGTGGGATCTGTAGCCATATACTTGCTTTTTATATATATATATATATATATATATATATATATATATATATATATATATATATATATATATATATATATATATATATATATATATATATATATATATAACCAAGGTCACCCCACTCAAGGTGATAAAGTCACTATCGCACAAGAGATTACTAGGTGTGGACGAATTAGAAGTATTACTAACAAGCGAGTTGAGAAGAAGAGTAATCAGGAGGACAGTAAGATTAAAGTTGTATGGAAAGTATGGATCCGGAAAGCATTTCCACGAGCGAGAAGTACAATAAAAAAAATATGTTATCATAGAACTTTAGGTTATGTCTAGCAAACCCAGCTATATATCTACGAATCCACGTTGCCATTCTAGAGTAGTGCTCATTTTTTTAAAGTCTAGCTACACTAGCGAAAAGACCCTGCGACTGTTCTAGTCCCACGTGCCATTTTGATGGATGCCAGTTATCAGTTATCTCCTGCTAATTTTCACTCTGAAAGTTCTCCACTGCCTTAACCGGGTATTGAACCCACACTCTTTGGGTCTGTCACTGGATCTAACCAACGCCTTTATCCACTGTGCCATGTGTCTTTGAGCAATTAGCAGGTGATAACTGATAACTGACATCCATCAAACATGGCACGTGGAACTAGAACAGTCTACCCCAGGGATCGAAATATAAGAGACTTCTTCTCCGGCCCCAACAACTCTCTTATATCCGGGTTACACTGTATAACATAATAAATGAATTAATATATTAATAATAGAAATACAACATGAAATATTATAATTTCATAATACAAATAAACAAATATTACAAATCAATTAATATAGCAAAACATAACAACTTCTGTATAAATCATTAAAAAAATCAATTTAATTTCGAAGAAAAAAAATTTAAAACTGGAAGAAAAATCGAAAGCCCAAAATAATGAGAGACGTAAAGAAAAACAAAATTTCCTGAACGTGCGCGTTTAAAAGAACGAGAAATTCATGAATGCGCACGTGTAAAAAAAAAAAAAAAAAAAAAAAAAAAAAAAAAGGAAATAAAAAAATAAAAACGCATGAAAAAGACGCAGAATGAACTGAAAAAATTTGAAGTATCTTTTTAAACCGGAACCCCTTAGAGAACGGAAATTTACCAAGAAACTTCGAAGCAAAGAAGAAAAATTAATATTTAAAAGTTAAGTAATCTTTTTAAATAATATTATTAATCCTCTATTTTAAATTTTAGTTTAATATTGAGCACTATATATAAAAACTATCTGCCGTTTATATATATATATATATATATATATATATATATATATATGTGTGTGTGTGTGTGTGTGTGTGTGTGTGTGTGTGTTTGTGTGTGTGTAGAGTGGGTGTTATGTGCACGCGCGCGTGTGTATAATGTATATTTCGGATGAAACTATTCTCTCAAACATGATTTAATAAATAATATAGACAGGTTTTTTATATTAATTTTTTAAATGAAATTTTTCAGATTCAAAATACGTTGTTTAGTTCTATCAGTAAATTTCACAAAATTCATAATAAATTTATTTCATGTTATTTTTGGCCCGAGTACAGAAGAATCCTTGAAAATCTATGGCATAACATTCGAAAGTATACGAGAAATATCTATCTATCTGTCTATCTATCTATATATCTATATATCTATATATATATATATATATATATATATATATATATATTTCGGGTGTAACAGCAAAATAGTTCAAATCGGGTGATAGCTGGGGGTAATTTTCCATCCAACAAAATAGTTAATATATATCTATCTATATATCTATATGTATATATCTATATATAAGAAACTGAATTAGATTTGTGTATATATATATATATATATATATATATATATATATATATATATATATATATATATATATATATACACACACACACACGAATCTAATTCAGTTTCTTTTTTCAAGATTTTCAGATAATGAAACTATTTATCATAAGAATCAATAAAAAATCCTTTGAAACATTCAGCTTGAAAGGGAGCATGTTAAAATTGTTTTGTGCCACCCTCACTGTCTTCTAATGAGCGGAAGATCATTTAGGCCTCCAGTAGTGTTACCAACATTCATACTCTGGCTTCTATCTTCAAAGTCCATTCAAGAACTATCAAGAGAAGTTTAAAAAAGAGGGAACAGTAGAGAGGAAAACAAGATTAGGTGTTGACAGCAGCAAAAGTGATCATTTCAACTTTGAGCTAAATATGTTTATATTTTTCAAAGTAGAGTTCAATAGTATTGTAAAAACCACGGTGAAGATATCTTTTATAATTTCTCAGGTACAACGGTTAAAATAACAGCTGAACAATTTTGCTGTTGCAGGATTTGGACAATTTTCCTGTTACACCGATATATATATATATATATATATATATATATATATATATATATAGGATTCGGCGAATTTAAAGCCCTTTTTATTTATTAATTTTACTGGATAAAAATAAATTTAATAAATTTAAGAAAATATATAAAAAATAGTTTCATATCAAAACAACATCATTTGTGATGATTAACTAACTATTTAACATATTTAAAATGTCCCCATTCATGTTCAATACAACACTTATACCTATCAGCAACCTTTCTGCAAAATATTAAGCAGATTTCTACAATAATTTCGGAAAATGAATCTGAAACTATTTTAATTCTGGAAGTGTTTTCGGTTTGAGCTTGCTGTAAATATGGTCTTACAGCACAGCTCAGAAGAAAGAGTCCCCACGTCACCCCAGAATAAAGATTTAACCAATCCCGAACACGTAAGCCGTAGTTAATCTTAATCGATCTTAAACTAGTGTAATTCATTTTTGTAAATTAAAAATAATATATAAAAAGGGATTCACTTTGGCCGCACCCTTTATTTTTTGTGTTTGTATATGTGTGCGCACGAACACGTATCTATAATATATATATATATATATATATATATATATGTGTAAACAAAAAAACAATTTCTTTTTGGATTTCAATCTATAAAATATTCTTCACATGACAATGGCTTCGCCTTAATACTGCCTTGTTTAAATAATAATTGAAACTTTCCTTAAAAGAACGACGGGAAAGGGAGAAAAAAAATTTTTCCTGACTTCGAAAATCACTCTCAAGTTCAAAGACACAATAGCACACAACAAACTAATTCTGAAACTTGCTGGAGGCCAACAGAAAATGCAGGAGGATATTAACCGTTTCTCAGAGACACCTGCGGGCGATCTGGAAAGATCCACCGGCTTCTCCTCTCCCACGACCGCCAGCAAATACAACCCACTCAGCTTTTAACGCCAAACCGGGAAATCGCAGAACAGTGTTGATGCCAAGCTGGACAATTTCGGCACATGACAAAAATTGATGAAGTGTGAGTCCCTGAATATCAGCAATAACCCAATTAGGCAAAAACCTGACAGTTGAGTGGACGATGAGGGTGGATAGCTCCGAGCAATAACACTATCGATTTGGCGAGAAAGCTGTATTGAGGAGAGGGTAGGGCAAAACACTAGATGTGATTAGAAGCCATGCCTATTTCTAGATATGTGCATCTCTCATAGGATGCACTCGCGCATGCGCACACATACATGGACGTAAATCAATAGGTCTGTAGCCTAATGATATAAAATGCATTTATTTTGC
>OZ010609.1:50018103-50095603 GCA_963932145.1 Acanthosepion lycidas | reverse complement strand
CAGCAGGCATAAAAGCTGGAGAAAGGCATATTTTAGACAGTTCAGAGAGAACAGAGGTCATTTAGGGAGCATAATTATTATTACAGGCAAACCATTTGGTCCACATGCTTTGTGGGGATCTAGATTAGAGCTGAAAGCAGAAGCCATAGAAAGGGTTATATGTGTATCACTCAACAGAGGCATAGTTCTAAGTGGGAAGTTAGGCAGGGATAATTTAAATGTGTCGAGAGTAGAGTTTAAGGAGAATTTACGGGCAAAGCTTTCAACTTTATCAGCAGAAGATGATAAGACCTCAAATCGATTTAAGAGGCGGGAATAGAGACCTTGCACATATTTATTATCTTATTACAGAGACGCCAGCAGTAACGAAAGTCAAAGCCTTTAGAGATTATGCGGTGCCTCATTCTCTCAGCAAACAGGGACTTAGCTTCTTCCATGACGCACTCACATTTATGACGATCAGTAGCAAATAGGCACCTGTTATGACGAGAGCTGCCAGGTTATTATTGCCGCAAATAGTGGTAGAAAACCGATAGTTGGAATGGTCGGACGCTTCACCAGAGTTCTTAAAAACTGGAACAACAGATGATGACTTCCAGCAGGCAGGAAAGCAGGACGCATTGAGTCATTTATCATACAGTTTAGAGAGAACAGGAGCCAGTTCGGCAGCACACTTCTTAATGACTATTACATGGATACCATCGGGTCCACCTGCTTTGTGGGGATATAGTTTAGAGATGATAGCAGAAACCATGGAAATCATTATATGTACAGTGTAACCGGGATATGAGACCCGGATATAAGAGAAACCCGAATATAAGAGAGATGTTCTCTGGTCCCAAATTAGAGCCTGTGTCAATGTATATAAATTAGACCAAACTCGGATATAAGAGAAACCCGGACATAAGATACTTCTTCTCCAGTCCCGGCAACTCTCTTATATCCGGGTTACACTGTATATCATTCAACAGAGACTCAGATCAAAGTGAGAATTTACGCAGGGATAACCCAGATGTATCACGCGTAGAGTTTAAGGAGAATATATGGGCAAAGCATTCTGGTTTATCAGCAGAGGATGTTAACACGTCAAATTGGAAAAAGGTGGGAGATCTTACACTTATTTAATATCCTATTGCAGATCCGTCAGTAATCACAAGAGTCAAAGTTATTAGATGCAATAGGGTACCTCATTTTTTTTATAGCAAAGATGGACATAGCTCTTTCGAGGACTAGTTTACATTCATTACGAGCAGCAACAAACAAGGTGCCTGATTTGATGTGAGCTGTCACGCCGGTATAGCCCAAAATAGTGGTTCCTGTGTGGTATAGTGGCCTATCATGCATGTGTGAACCATGGAGAGGATTAAGATTTCAACTCTTATTTCCGGAGAGAAATTTCAGTCATGCAATTCTCAACTGGAATGTTAAAATATGCCAGTACAAGGGGCGTCACAAAGATGACGGGGTGAATCCTAGTCAGTATGCTGGTAACGGAAATAGGTCTTATGAATACGGGAATTCCTGTTTAATAGATGACTGGAATGAAATACCAAGAGGTACCACAGAGAGGTTCCAGTTAACAAGAGGAGATTGTTACGAAGCCTGGCAATAGCGAAGAGAGGAGGTAAGAATTTCATCAAGTAAACAAGCCTGTTGCTCGGTTTTCTAACGAAACGAGTAGGGAAGTTCACGATTGGAGTAAGGGATTGAGCAATGAAACAATTTTAATGCCAGGTTATCATCCACATCAGTAGCTTTAGAATGTTTAAGCCACCTTTTATGATGAGTATTAAAATCACAGAAGACAAAGATTTTAGCAGATGGATGGAGAGAAAGTACCTCATCTTTACTGTCAGATAATTTGTTTAATATACTTCAGTACGGAAAAGAGGGGGATTGATAGAGGGAAAAGAGATAGCTAACGGAGTTTCCTAAAGAAAGACGGAAGCACATGAAAAAGTTGTCTGGGGCAACGAGAGACAATTACTTGGACATCGGAAGAGTATCACGGATGTAAAGACCAAAGCCATGCGAATGTTGGAATCTATTTGAAAAGTAGAAGATACACTGAAACCAAGAATTCATTGGTAACAATGAAAGAATTTAAATTTGTTTCACAAATGACAAAGATATCTGGCGACCGTTCCAAGAGAAAAAGATTCTACGCTGCAGAAGTTGGAACGGATAGCACGAATATTAGAGAAACAACGTTTGATTAGGGTAGATGTGATTTTGTTACTAGTTTAGTTATATTACTTTTTATTTTGATTTTCATGTTTTGGGGAGAAGTAGAAAAGGCCTCTATAATTATCACTATCGGCCATGACAATACAAACTACCCAGAGCGTGGCTAAGAACGCTGAGTAATGTGTCCTTACTGTTACCCACCGAAAATACGTGCACTTAAACATACGCAACATGGAACTACAAATAACATGATATTATGCAACTGAAGCACATGAAAGAGTTTCTCAGAGCAGCCTCTGTAGGATTTCGGGCTCTTAAAGACTAGTCGGTAGAAGCAGCTTGCAAACTAACAAACAGGTAACTCAAAATGGTAAGTCACAGCTACTGGTTAGTCTGATCGGCGAAAAGTTTATACAGTTAAATCATTATGACTCTGGTAGAAGAAAGAAAGAAATAAAAAAAAACGGTTAAACCATATCTTGATCAGGGAATAAAGGATTGACAATAGACATCCAAGGAATGTGGACCCAATAACAGGTGAGCCTATCCACTCCTATTTACCTGTTAAAAAGGACATAAAATATGAAAGAATTAATATTAACTTATGACAGTATAAGTTCTGATGTCTACTAACAAATAAATAAACAGGATAACTTAATCCGCTCTTGTGGCGTCAAATTCTCATTTGGGGAAGGCTCTGAATTAAAATGTCTAGCCATTAATAGCAATAGACGAAACGAAAATAAAAGAAAGAACTAAAATCATCAAAAATTATAAAATTTCTTTTGCAAACAATAAAATAGCACAAGGCATTATAAGTTACTTGCAAAAAAACGTATTCAGTTTTTTTCTCAATATAGGCTGAGTTAATTTAAATGGAGCTATGGTAAATAACTTCGACGGAAAACATATATAGATATATTTCAAAGTGGTATGATCGTAACAATATATATATATATATATATATATATATATATATATATATACACAGACAAACATATATATATAGAGAGAGACATAAAAAGACAGACAGAGAATGCATCCTCGAGCAATACTTTAACGATATTTGATCAACATTTTCACCTCAAAAATAGAACATTTTATTTCAACTTTACATACACTGCTGTGCAAAATCTTAAGGCCAATGAAAAGAAAAAAGAAAAACTGTACATGTATTTTTAGACAGAATCACTTACTTGAGTAAATATTTGAAAAATGAATAGCATAATTCTTCCACTTCCTATATATTCCTGATTCTTCCGTCAAATTCGACGTATTAGGGTCAAGCAGATCAGTGCCTAGGAATGGTCAGCCCGACACCAGCACATGAAATTTGATTATAGAGGTGATGGTTACGTACAGGACTATCCACATTTTTGAATGGCTGAATACAGACCCGATGCACTACGTTCCACAGGGACCCCAAACGACCCTCCGCAGGTTTTGAATTCAGAGTTGTCCTTCTTCTAGACTAGTTGTCAATTAAGACTATTTAACCAATTCTGCCATTCCATTTACCCAAAGGTGGTGGGAGAAGGGTATTTAATGGATTCGACTAGAATCGAACTCGTCTCTCCGATCCGAAGATGTTATCCATTACACCACCGTGACTCTTCCTTCTATCTATCTATCTATCTATCTATCTATCTATCTATCTATCTATCTATCTATCTATCTCTCTCTCTCTCTCTCTCTCTATATATATATATATATATATATATATATATATATATATATATATATATATATATATATATATATATATATATATATATAGGATCCATATATATATATATATAGGATATATATAGGATGCATATATATATATATATATATATATATATATATATATATATATATATATAGGATCCATATATATATATATATATAGGATATATATAGGATGCATATATATATATATATATATATATATATATATATATATATATATATAGGATGCATATATATATATATATAGGATATATATAGGATGCATATATATATATATATATATAGGATATATATAGGATGCATATATATATATATATATATATATATATATATATATATATATTGCATATATCAATTACAGCTCTTATTAATAACTGCATTGATTTCTTCCCGCGTAAACTGGCCGTTGGCATCGTTATCACTCCAATAATGGTGTCGAGCCAAGTATTTATTTTTATATTGAAGAACAGGCGATAGTCAAATCAGGAAAATAAGGAGGTAATCAACAAGTTCAAAGCCACAGTGACACACATCAGGTATTGAAATCAAGGACGTAACTGCTGGTGGTTGCCTTGATGAAATAAAAATCTTTTCAGTCTTACTCGGCATTGCGTATTGATAGCTGCCTCAGCTCATTTGCATAGTAATTCCCTGGAATTTAAAAGATTACATACCTATATATATATATATATATATATATATATATATATATATATATATATATATATATATATATATATTCTCGACTCTGCCGTCGAATTCGACGTATGAAGATCAATCAGATCAGTTCCTAGGAACAGCCCGACACAAGCACTTGAAATTTGATTATAGTTGTAAAGTTTTTTGTTAGAACCATCTACACTTTTTGAAGGGCTGAATACAGAGATCTGGTGCACAACGTGTCACAAGGTCCCCAAATAAGATGCCACATGGACCCATAACACACACACACACACACACACACACACACACACACACACACACACACACACACATATATATATATATATATATATATATATATATATATATATATAGAGAGAGAGAGAGAGAGAGAGAGAGACTCTCCCTTAAATTTGAGGATTCGATAACCTCATTCAGTTTTAATGCTTTTATCGTATGTGACATTTCAGTCGCACTAGTGACCTTTATACAAGTCCACTTATTGTGCAACGACATGGATCTCGGAACAGAGTCACAGAAATATTTGTTGACACTTTTCGTCACATAGCCGATTAACACGACTGATTAAGAATCTATTACTACCACTCTGGAACAAATATCGGTAGTTATTTCTATCCAGGACAACTCGTTCAAAGTTAGTATGAAGCATATTGTTAGCTGGGAGTTCATTCTTTGGCTTGTCTTTACATCTGAGTCGCGTAATATTACTTTGTGCACTGTCAAGCTGACTATACATGAGAAGCTTGGGTTTTCTGCTGCCATTCATCATTGCAACATGCCCATCCCATCGACGTCGTGACTGCACCATGAAAGTCCTAATTTCAATAAGATTGCTTTTTGCGAGAAGACCAGCATGGGATAACCTATCCTCAAACATAACCACAGATCGAGACAACTATATATATATATATATATATATATATATATATATATATATATATATATATATGTATATATATATATATATATATATATATATATATATATATATATATATTGTGTGTGTATATGTGTAAAGGTTAAAGACAATAGGAAAACTGTATTCTTAGTCGACGCGTTTCGTCAAATGTGGACATTTTCTAGGCATAAACGAAATAGACTTATTGAAAACAAAGTAACTATTAATAACAAACAAAATGTCCTTAGCAACTAGAAAAATTTAGAAAACGCTATTATATTCATATTTTAAACTGGAAATTACTATACGAATACAATAGCGTTTTCTAAATTCTTCTAATTTCTAAGGATATTTTGATATACCTTTCTTTTATTACTCATAACCCTCTTTCACACAGCCACTCCTCTGGACATATATGTTGTCATCGTATGTCCTTTGGAAGGAGAAAATACGACTATAGTTGGTTATGGAATGTCTGTGATCAATGTAGTCAAAGAGCTGGTTCCTTAGAAAGAATGGCAATCCGAAAGAGAAATTATATTTGGATTTTAATGACAGGTCCCACTTTGGCAGACCTGCTGCCGCGGTGTATCAGAAGAATGCTCCACAAACTTATACTCTCAGTAAAACTGCCTAAAGGTGGGTGTCCATCATGTCTCTCGATTTAATTGACGGGACTGAGTGGATGGAACATGTGCTACCGGAGTCCTTAATTGACACGATTATATCGCGATCATGTGTCACTTAATTAGGGTCGTAGGGAAACCCGTTTATTGCAGCCGCTAGAGCAATCGTGAGTTTTGGGTAAGATAGCCTGACGGAGAATAAGATAACCAAGGTTGTCGTGTTATTTATTCATGGTTCTGGGTGTATGAGGGTTTACTGATGGATTCTTAACTATCTCAAGCGTAGTTACACGTAAATGAAACGAACAAAATAGACCGGAATTCAAACACGACTTTCAGATTTAGCATTGCGAACTGCTATCTATTAAATAGCCGAACATACAGATTGTCATTTATATTTATCTATGAAAAAGTTCTCTGGTGACAATAAGTTTAAGGAAATATATATATATATATATATATATATATATATATATTTATTAAAGGCATTTTTATGTTTAACGTTATAGATACAAGTATTTTAAGTAAATGCTCTGTTTATAATAAACAGTATTAAATAACATTTACCGGCCTGAATGTCCGAGAAATTTTCATAGAAAATATTCGTTCTTTGACAGGATCCGAACCTGCATCCTATACGGAAGCGTCATTTACGCTGACGTGCCTTACCGTTAGGCTACAAAGAAGCGTTCGGTAGACAAGGTCGAATTTACTGTTTATAAACTCAATCTTCCATGAATCTCGAATATTCATAACTGCTCATGGCGTATCAAATGTAAACAAATGACGTCATATATTACGAAATGGACAAAGTCCGACAATTTATTTATTAAACATAAAAATGCCTTTAATAAATAAATTGTCAAAGAACGAATATTTTCTATGGAAATTTCTCGGACATTCAGGCCGGTAAATGTTATTTAATACTGTTTATTATAAACAGAGCATTTACTTAAAATACTTGTATCTATAACGTTAAACATAAAAATGCCTTTAATAAATAAATTGTCGGACTTTGTCCATTTCGTAATATATATATATTTATATATATATATATATATATATATATATATATATATGATACATGTATAGCAAAGAAAGCAGCTGAAAACTTTATCCGAAGCGGTTACAGATACCCTTATTCGAAAAAAGGAATAATATGATTGAGAAAGAAGGAGGACATGTTGAGAGCTAGATTTGGTTTTCTGTGTATTGTTTTTATATTCGTTTCCATTTGCTTTGTAGGACCCTAGTCTTAAAATAGCGAGTAAAGAAGAACGGGGTGACTTTCCGATAACTAAACACGACACCGCCTAACGATTATTGATAATATTAGGTTGGTGCAAATATAATGTCGTTTTCTCACATATATTACTATGTCAGAAAACGACATTATTTTTTACACCAACCTAATACATCTATATATGGAAGTTTTCTCGATCTACTCGAAATTTTCAAGACTTTAACGCGGTTTACCATATCTCGGTGGCTAACAATCGTTAAACCTACGAGAAATATTCCCAGCATCCCGATGGAAATGATGTATAACGCATCCTTGATTCGTTTATTATTGACAGACGGCTGAGATGGTCCTACACTCGAGAGGCATTGACTCGACTAAAGCCTTTTGAATGCTGCCAAGTATAAAGAAGAGTCAATCTCCAATGTGTCATGAGATGAAAATCGTTAAGTATAGAAACAAGAGGATGGAGAGAAATGACACGAGACGAATAAAATTCGGCTGCCAAACAAAAGCCCACTGCATAAAGAAATACTCATATTATATGTATATACATATACATACATACATACATACAGACATATATATATATATATATACATATACATACATACATACATACAGACATATATATATATATATATATATATATATATATATATATATATATATATATATATATAAGCTGGCCACTCGTATTCGAGGATACCGTCTATTTAGGGCGGCTAGCCAATCCCTATTGAAGACGCTTCTTCAGACAGATTTGCGTTTGTTCAACACCCACGGAGCCAACCGGTGGTTCATACTGCCACTATACTATCGACAGCCCCTCAAGGTTTCCGTCTTCCCATTTACACACACAAGGCTTGTGTCAACCCGTGGTATGGTTTTCAGGCACTTTACAAAGATGCCGCATATATATATATATATATATATATATATATATATATATGCGTTTCCCTCTGCCTCTGTAGCCAACTTTCCCTGGCGATCCGTTCAGGTGAAACCTAGGTACGTTTGTCTGGCTCACTCGGTTTATATATATATATATATATATATATATATATATATATATGTGTGTGTGTGTGTGTGTGTGTGTGTGTGTGTGTGTGTGATCATTTATTCGAGAATTATAACATAAACATGCTATAAATCACTACAAAAGGAGCCATTTTATTTCAACATTTTCTGGCGTCTTATCAAAAGATTGTGTATAATTTTCGAATAAATGATTATATTTGCTCTACTCTGTATTGAGCAAACTTTTAAGAATAGTATTTGTTGGTTATTGAAATTTGTTCCGTATACACCAAACCTATACTTGTGTGTCTATATATATATATATATATATATATATATATATATATACAGAGAGAGAGAGAGAGTCAGAGAGAGTGATAAAGAGAGATTACTTTGACTATAAACTAAATAACGAGAAATTAGTAACTGTATTTCCATGCAGATAAAAAATAAATATTAATTTAATTCATGGTACAAGCAAAACACTGTTCAATGTAGTTAAACAGACCTATGAAGTATATAATAATAAATACACATATACCTACGTTTGTAGTTCAAGTTAAAGTTTCATGGCTTCCCAAGTCGTCAGGCACATATAGCGAATACTGGGTCTCATGGGAGGAACGCTAAATTACACACAGATTCAAAGCTCAAAGTTAATATAAACCGAATATATTATCGGGGTGTAGATTTAAAATATAGAGTGTATGGAGGGAGAAACTGGGGCAAACAAAGCAAAAAAAAAAAAAGAAGAGAAATGATGCAAGCTTAAAATTTATATGGTACATGTTATTCCGTTTGGAAAAAAGATTTAAGTTGAAAAATATTAATCGTAAGGAGGAAGAAATACGATTAAAAAGAAGCGGGCAAACGCGGTGAATTCTTTGCACATTGTGATAAAGGATTGTACAGGATTCGAATCTGTATCGTATACGGAAGCGTCATATAGCCTGACGTGCCTTACTTCCCGGCCGCAAAGAATCGTTCGATTGGCAAGCGTGAATTTACTGCTTATAAACTTCAATCTTCCATGAATCTCGTACATTCATAACTGCTCATGGTGTATCAAATGTAAACAAATGACGTCACACATTATGAAATAGACAAAATCCGACAATTATTTAAAGAGATTATTTTGTTTTATAGATAAAAGTATTTAAGTAAATGCTGTGTTTATAATAAACAGTATTAGATAACATTTACCAGCCTGAATGTCTGAGAATTATATTAATATATTAAAATATTATGTCCATTTCATGATGTCTGACGTCAAACTTTAAACTTGCATGAATGCATTTGATTGTGGTATAGTAGATGGATATGTTTAGTTTTATTTGAGGAACCAACAACACTTTTTGAAGGGCCGAATACAGAGACCTGGTTCACTACGTGCCACAACATATATATATATATATATATATATATATATATATATATATATATATATATATATATACATACATATATATATATATATATATATATATATATATATATATATATATATATATATACACATACATATATATATATATATATATATATATATATATATATATATATATATATATATATATATATATTAATAAAAAGAAAGAACTGTAAGATATATAATCCGGTGTTCTTATAGATATTTTTATTTTTACAAAATAGTGCTCAATCATATTTAATTACAAAATTAAATTCGGGGCTTTTAGCTTCCATTTTTGAAACATGGTTGGAACTGTGTAGCGAAAAAACATATTTTAAGTCTATTAATTTATAATATATATATATATATATATATATATATATATATATATATATATATATATATATATATATGTATGTATGTATGTATGTATGTATATACATAATATCACTTGATGAATAAAAGGGATAATTCTAAGGAGGTTATAAGTCCAAAGATTGCTCAATGTAAGAACAGAGCAATAAATTAATGAATATAGATTCCTTATCAAAGCCATTCGGTGAGGTGATAATTTATTTCGAAAACTTTAGACCAATTTATAAAAATATTTTTGTAAAATGGTCTCGAGAGATAGACGTCTGAAGTTAACGAAATATATTATCACCTCGCCGACTGCATTTTTAAGGATAATGTATTCATTATATATACATATATATATATATATATATATATATATATATATATATATATATATAGATAGATAGATAGATAGATAGATAGATATAGATAGATAGATAGATTTTCTTAAATACATCGTTGATGAAAAAATTAGACGACTCATTATATATATTAACTTCAACCAAAAAGAACATAATACTTCCTCAAATAAAACTAAACATATTTATCTACTATACCACAATCCAATGAATTCTAACTATACGAAATATCGAAAAACCCTATAAGTACTAATCCTATAAGTACAAATCCTATAAGTACTAATAAATTTTCCATTGATCCTAGTAAAAATAACTCTATTATTATAAGTCAACACAACGAACTTAATCATAAGCAATAACTCTTTTCCGTCAACTAATGTTTTAGAAAAATATCAGTACAAATGTTCTTTGGGAGATTATATCACTGATTAAAAGTGTGTGTGTGTGTCTGTTAGCGCGTGCGTGTGTGTGTGCGTGTGATATTGTAGTGTGACGTCCGCCGGTGTCGTTTCGCCAAATGTGACGTCTGCCTGGCTGAGTCCGTCGTGCTATCCTCTCCTGTGATGACCAACTGGCTTGGTATTGGTCGCGGCACTAAATGTGACGTTCTAACCTTTTGGTGATTCGGATGAGAATCTGGTTAGATTCGGTATCAGCCTTGTCGTTCCCAGCTCTCCTCCAACGTCTGGTTACCGAAGTAACTGTTTTGATTTCCTGTCTAACCTACCCACGATGTGATTTGATCTTAGGCAGACCAAGTCAATCAGTTGCCGGGCTGTAATGCAAGCCGAGTTCGATCAAGGGTAACACAACACAAGTATATGTAAAATAAAATAAAATAATAACTCTAAAAGTTCAAATGTGTTAAAAAAGGATAACAATATTTTATATCTGGTTACTGAATACAGGACTGCGTCTTCTTGCCAACCCGCTATATGAATTCGTGACACTTTGTGTTTGTTAGGTGAGTCTTAACATCTTAAGTTGTTTGTTCTTTAAGAAACTGGTTTTGGTGTATCTTCAGGCGATATTCGTAAAACTTGTTTTGGTGGTATGAGTCTAAGTCGTTCTTCAAAAATAAATTGTTCTTGGCTAGAAGTTCAGGTCGTGATGCCTGGAAAATTTCAGCCAGGTTTCTGCGGGGCGGGTGCAACTCCAACTGCGAACTTCACTCAACTGCCCCTCAACTGGAACTCGAACTGCTTTTCACTCACTGCGACTCTGCTTATATGGACGCCGACCAAAACCGGGGTGGCTTGTCGGGGTTTGAGGTTCCTTGATAATTCTAAATCCACAATCCACTTCTTTGTTTTCGGTCAGGAAAATTTATTATTTTCCATTTTTGGAAGTCTTTCGTCCTCCCACCTTCTGTTCTCATATTGGTATCTCACCATACCCTCAGAGGGTGTCAACGGGTTTCCCCTCCCTCTCACTGTGGCATCTCACACCTATCCCTTCAGGAGGGCGCAACAGGCCCCCCTCCTTCTTCACATGATTACCTCCGCCTAACGCTCATGCCACCATTCAGCCAATGGGCGCTCAGCGGCGTGGGTGTGGCCAGACTAGCCTCGGTTTAAAAAATCTTGCTCAAAGAAAAAAAAATTATCTTCCTTTTTCTTTTTTTTTCCTTTTTCTTTTCTTTCTCTTTCTTTCCTTCTGTCCGGCAACAAACCCTTGGACTCTTATCACCCGGGGCCTTCGCCAAACAAGTGGGTGGTCAATTGAACGTATTTGCATTCTGTCGCTAATTAACTGTTCCGATAAAATAGTTTCGCTATCATAGCCAGCCCTGACAATAAACAGATGCTCCCATCAATGATATTCTGCATATAGACAAAGGCTTAATCTTTCCTTCATGGTGGTCAGCGGACATTTTTGTTTTTCGGTCAGCGGATGACCTATTTAAGTTTTATCTCTTTAGAATTCTGCGGGAGGTCACTTGCCCAACTTGAAATGTTTACCATTGCCATGGCAGATTCGATATATCTTATTCGCCGCCCCGTAACATAAATCAGATTAAATCCGAAACATCCGTGACCCCACTCTTCTCGCCAATGAGAATAAAACTTTTAGCATTTTTCTTTGGCAAAAAGAACAACATCGTTTAGTGTCCTTTTCGTGATGGCTTCTTATCACCTCAATTTAATTCTCGCCTTTCTTTATTCTTCTTTCTTTCTAGCGACGTAAATAGTGTCACAGTAGGCCGATGTTAGAAATTCGCGAGATAAAAAAATAATATCACTATGATAACAATCACGCCTGTGTTCTTTCTTTACGAGGAATAAAATGAAGTTGGACGTTTGAAATTTAGCAGGTTTAGGGGTTAATTTGTAGTATAAAAACAAAAAGCCCCCGCTACTGATAATGGACTATTCTAGTGTGAAATTGTTTGGTTATTTCGAAAATGACATTAATACAGTGCACTGGATTACCGTTTAGAAATTAAAGACAATGAAATTTCGATCTCTTTCTTGTCGCGTACACAGAACGTCCGACATTACTGGCTTTGTTTACATAGGTTTACCTCGAGGAATCATGCGGCGCAGAAGCTTCACTTATCTTGATTACTACGCAGTGCACGAATTTTGAAATGAATGCACGAAATAATGCGCGAAAAACGTAAAATCCGTCAATTAAAATAAAACAAAATAAAAATTACGTGCCTGAAAAGTAAAAAAGGAAGTTTTCCTTCATTTCTACCATGTTTGTTTTTTATGTATCGTGAAAATTTCTTGAGTTTAAAGCTTTGTAAATTTCATTTTAGAGTGGCATTCTGTCTCATCAGCAATAAGCAGATTTATTAAAGTCATTAAAGAAAAAAATACTATTCATTTAAAACTTCGTTTTAAAAATTAAGCTAATGTTAAAATAACGTCCACGAAAATCGTGCAATAATCAAGACGAGTAAGATACGAAAAGCTGTAAAAAGGCCGTTAACCGGATAACGTTCCGCGCATTAAGACTGGAGGAAAACGTATGCAAGCAACGCCAGAAATGGCGGCCGGACAACATGAATGTGATCTAACATTGACGATAAATCGAAAACAGTAATCGAATGCAATATTTTAACGTCACCCAATTGCAGAAAATCGTGGTTGTTAGCAAAAAAGACCAGCGCAAAATGCAAATTTCAAATCAGAGATATCAGAATCAAACAAATTCAGAAATTTCAATATTTGGGAATTCGAAAGGCGTATTGTGATATTCAAAGATGCGTTGCAAAAGCTAAGCAGAGTATTAAGATATAGAAAAACTTCGCTAGAAATAAAGAAAAGAATACTAAAATATTACGTGATATTTGTCTTCGTGTACTGCTGGTTAATCAGCTCAAAGGTGAAGAAGATCCTTGAAGCAGCAGAAATTTGGTTCTACAGAACGATGCTGGAGATACCATGCAAGAAACGTGAGCAACGACGAAGTTTTAGAGAAAATGGCAACAAAAAGGAAACTTATATTTAACATCAGGAAGAGGAGGACAATAGTCCAAATGTACATAGTGTAAATAATGATAATTCCTCATATGTATCTGGAAAACGAATGCATCCATATATATATAGATATGATGTGTGTAATATCGCAAGGTAAACTAAGCGACCTAGCCTTGGTTGGCTGCCACTGTAAGATAAGTACAAATCTGAATCGTAGACCATAGATAAAGTAAATGCAAAGCAGTGCATTATCTTTGTCAAGAATGCATTGTAATTCACTAATAATAGACAAAAGGAACGTGTGGAGAGACATGACCCTAAAGTCACATAGTATTTAAAGAAAAAATAAAATGTGTTTATCCAATGAAAACATGCTGGTCTCGTAAGGGTTATACTGATTTCACCTTTAAGAAAGGTTCAACTGTTGATTGGCCGCTTGTATCCATGTATACCTGCCTGCTAGGGCGTCTAGACAATCCGTGGTGCAGACGCCTTGCCCTGGAACCTTTGTGTCTATTCCAAACCAACAGAGCCCATCTGCGGTTTATAATGCAACTATGCTGAGAGGAAATCTAGGGGAGCGCATGATATGGCTTGAGAAACAGTTTGAATACGCTATGCCCGAACTCTCGGCCACGATGACTTGTGAATTCGTACTAGCACAACCATCAACACTTCCCAAAGATTTCACTCTATCCAGTTTAACTCACAAGGGTTGGGTCAACCCGTGATATGGTTTTCAGGTACTTTCAAAACGTCTCACACGCTCCTATGGTGCCGTACGCTGCTGTCCAGGTTGATAACATCAAGAAATAACCTTCCTGGTAAATCGACGATATGATTCGATACCGGGCCACCTTGTCTGAAAGCAAACGTCCTAACCACATAAAATAAAATTATGTTTGCGTCTTCAGTAAAATAGTAGGGTAGAATGGACTATCAAGTTTTGGGTGCTGACCAATCGGATAAGAAGACAGACACCGAATTCCAAAACGGGAAGGCGTCAACGGGATACCAATGAACGAAGAGAGCCTAGTAATGTAAACGTTATCGTCGCGAAAAATGGAATCACTGAGCCGATTTCCAAATTTTGTCTAATATTTAGCATTCACTTTCGCAGAAATAACTTTGTGCAAGTCATGTGCAAGCTATATACGCCTCACCCACCTTTGACTTAAATAGTAAGATACACAGCTCTCCCGAATTCATTGGATAGTAACCAATCGAAGAAAAAGAAACATCAGGGTTATAAAACATAGAGGCGTTAACGGGAAAATGCTCCATTACGTTTCCCAAGAAGACAAGCAATTGAGAAATAATAAAAAATTGAAATCTTTAAGTTTTTATTGTCACCAATCCGTTGAAGGGAAAACGCATTAACAAACTATTTCCAAAGAAGATATGGTAATTCACAGATAGGAACAGGATTGTGAGCAAGTTTGATGGCAGTAAAAAAAAAATAAGCGATATAGCAGTATAGATTGAGATCTCAAAACTTGCAAAGCAGCTTAAGAGAAGTTTAGTTTCTGGACCATCGACAAGGAAAGTGGTCATCATTCGATGATCTTAGAACTGATGACAATTCACAAATATTATAGAAAAGGCTTTCTGTGGAGTGACGCGACTTCCACTGCACGGAGCGAACATGGTGTTTAAGAAACAGATAGGTCCAACAACAGGCTAGCATTGCCAGTCTAGGAGAAGGACAAATCTGAATTTAAGACCTTCTTGAAAGCAGCGCGAAAACCATCCGCTGATCTTTTACAATCAGCTATGTCAATTCACAGATAATAACGAAAAAGAATCCGTGGAAAGCATTGATCTCCTAATCCTTGAAAGGACGTGGTATCTAAGAGAAACTCAACTAAACTAAATAGTAGCCGTGATTGGAAACTAGTCTCAGGGGAAGAAAACGCAGATTTCAAAACCCTACCTACTTAGACACATGGTGCAAATAATATGCCTGTGAAATAACAAGGTAGATTTAAACAACTATGTATAATCCATTGATTATTGAGAATGCTATTGACGCTAACACGTAGTAGACCCGTGCAAAGTGGTCTGGTGATACCTAGGCGAGACCATTGTACTCTCTTTGATAGATAACATGACAATAGATATATAATAATGAAAACGGTAAGAGGAGAGTAACGTTCTTCTACCTCCTGAAAGGAAATGGTAATTTTAAAATGCTTTAAACCTCAGGGTAGACTGGTTTCTTTCGCCTTAGGTGACAATAAGTGTAAAAGAATGAACATTTTGAATTCTCACCCGTGGAGAATGGCACGGGAAACTACAGCATTATTATTACACAAGACTTTCTGCCAGTTCTCAGACAATCGCTAGGTCTAGAATGGTGGATAACGGCTTAGATTGAGAAATTAGAGAGCCGATTTCGAATTCCAGTTGAGTTCATTTCATTCACTAAGGTTGGAAATGGTATGAATCCATCTCTTCTCACCCATAGCGGAAACAAACTGAATCCTATAGCCTTGGGTGGAAAGAAAAATTCAAAACCATCTTGAGGATGTCTGGGAACCGCTAGGCTGTCTTAGCCATAAAACACCACTGCTACTACAGCTACAACATATTTGTGCTCCTACGACCCTAATAGGCTGCATGTATTGTGATCTTGATTACTAAAAAAGTTGGCTCTCGCCTGTGGTACTCTCGAATTTTTTATTCTCTGCCAACTACAATTTTCAAAAGTTAAATGCGGTGTCATTCCGCATCTGCGGTCTTCCTGAAGCCCGTCCATTTAACGTCATTTCCCCTCACTTAAGAATATTTACTCATGATCTTTCGCTAACTATATCTTGCATCTTAGTGGCATTGGTCCCTTGCTTGGTGTGAAATGATTAACAAAAATAGAATAAAATAAATATGAAGTATGTGTTATATGCGACCACCTATGTCCTGAAAGGTCATCGTATTCAAAAAATAACATATATTTAGATGTTCTTTATTCATTACGATTGTAAATCTCTCTGATTTTGTTTTTATTCTAGGAGAAGTGTTTTTCATTTGTCTAGCTGTAATATTTTTTTTACAAAAACATCACATTTTTGATTGAATGGACATCTCGCTACACAGGTTCCAGGAAAGAAAGACTTTGTTTACAAACGCTAGGCATAGATGGTTTTTGTGCTTTTACTAAATTAAACATTTTTTTCTCGCTTCTGGAAATAAAGAAACGGTATTTATCACATACTTCTCATTATATATATATATATATATATATATATATATATATATATATATATATATATATATTATTTCCTTCTAAAGGTTATTTTTAAATGGTTACTCATATTTGAGTACATGCTCTGTTTCTATTAATTTACTAAACAGTATATTTATTTTTACATTATATCTACCAGCCTGAAAGTTCGAGATATCTTGTAAGAAAAAATTGGACCTCCGATTGTTCTAACAAGATTTCTCGAATATTTAGGCCGGTAGACATGAATAAATAATCAATAGGCTGTCAGATCCTCATACGTCAAAACCGAAGGGAGACTCCATTATTATTATTATATATATATATATATATATATATATATATATATATATATATATATATATATATATATAATAAAATATAGTTGTGATGTATGGAATATTTAAAGGGTAAGGTCCTCAATATCAGGGATAGATCATATGTAAATATAAAAATGGACATTGAAATTAACACTCAGATACGACATCCTGTTTGATGCTTAACACAATCATCGGGCCTAACACTTTCGTTTAGTATGAAACTGCATGAACCTCACCTCTGAGTGTTGACTTAGTGACCATTTATATATATATATATATATATATATATATATATATATATATATATATATATATATATTACATATATATGTGTTAACTCAGTGCCCACTTACACACACACAGACACACACAAATATATATATATATATATATATATATATATATATATAGTCAAACCTAGAGAGCCAGACAAACCTACAAAGGTTTCACCTAAGCTAATCGTCAGGGATGACCATCCTTAGGTGAAACCTTGGTAGGTCTGTCTGGCTCTCTAGGTTTAACTAGGCGTGCTTTACTTAACGTATTGAGCACTCTTTAGTTATTTTGCTTACTCGTATCGGTTTTTTTTTCTTTGGACTTTGGACTTGCATGCTAGTCGATTATTTTCGCCTGACGTACATGTTCTTTGTTCTTTCCATTTTATACATTTTTCCCTTTTGTATTGGTTCGCAAATCAGTTTGGTTGGTTGGTTGGATTTTATGACATATCAACCACTGTGGGTCATTTAATGCCAAATTAAGGTATATATATATATATATATATATATGCATAATATCTTACATTATTTGCACAATTCCGAGATTCATGCCTAAGCAATTTTCAAGTGCTGAAATTTCTATATTTATTTCTATTTTTATTTATATTCTGGGTCCAAATTATGTAGGTTATTATGTATAATAACTAATACATGCAATTGCAGAAATAGCAAAACCTGTCCATTAAAAGATAAATAT
This sequence comes from Acanthosepion lycidas, assembly GCA_963932145.1. Taxonomy (NCBI): domain Eukaryota; kingdom Metazoa; phylum Mollusca; class Cephalopoda; order Sepiida; family Sepiidae; genus Acanthosepion; species Acanthosepion lycidas. The sequence goes on along the minus strand of OZ010609.1, from coordinate 50,077,147 downwards.
ACGTTCAAATCAATTATTTATAAAGCTGAAATCAAACATGGCGATAAGTTCAAGTTTTACGTGGGATCTACGGACAACAATTGGAAATCGCGCTTTTACCCCCACCGAATGATATTTAACAATATAAAATATCGAAACAACATTGCCCTCTTTAATTCTTTTACTGTAAGCTATAAAGCGAGACTAAAGACCCAATTATCACTTGAAAGCGAAAGCTAAGCCATTCAGCGGGAAAGGCAAGAAATGTTACTTATACCTCTCTGAAAACTTAATAATCCTTAAAAATATAAAAGATACTAACCTCTTAAAGAAAAGTTGATTAGCACCTGCCTACCTAGATTCAAATTCCTACCCGAAAAACGTTGACCTAGATTAATATATTCTATCATTACTCTTTTCAGTATATAACAATTATTTTTATTTCGGCTTTGTTTATTTTCTCTTTCTTTCTCCTTTAGTCTTACTATCAGAAACGTTTTTGCTTACTCATCTATTTTCATTCATTTTTTTTAATTTTATTATTCATTTATTTTCCTTATTAATTTAACTACTTATTTGCATATTTACTAGTTCCTGTATATGGCTTTCATTTCATTGTTTTATATTAACATTATGTTATCTTACTTTATCACGATATATCTTATTTTAATATTGCAGTTATCGCTAATTTTATTCTTATAGAAATATTAATATTAATAATATTTTTAATAATTACTCTGTTGATTCCAGAAAAAATAGAGTTATACCCTTTGATTTTACAACACCACTACTAGTTTTTAAACCTGCGTCCCTCTAAAATTTATAGAATGTATATTTCTTAGTTTTAACTTCATTTTTAATCTTACATGTCGATCTGGGTCTAAATTCAAATTCAACTAAAATTTATTTAAAAATTTAACGTCTTTATTTGTATATGTATATGTCCCAGTTTAAAGTTTTATTTCATTTTACATTATTTTTCAAATTTTTCTAAATGTTTTTTTTATTTTAATTTATTTCAGATCATTTTCTTTCCATTGATATGTACTAGTATTACTATTACTAGTAATTTACGTTATTTGATTTATTTTATTTTATATTTTATTATTGTTTTATTTTATATTTTATTTTTGTTTTATTTTATATTTTATTATTGTTTTATTTTATATTTTATTATTATTTTATTTTATATTTTATTATTATTTTGTTTTATATTTTATTATTATTTTATTTTATATTTTATTATTATTTTATTTTATATTTTATTATTGTTTTATTTTATATTTTATTATTATTTTATTTTATATTTTATTATTGTTTTATTTTATATTTTATTATTATTTTATTTTATATTTTATTTTTGTTTTATTTTATATTTTATTATTATTTTATTTTATATTTTATTATTGTTTTATTTTATATTTTATTATTATTTTATTTTATATTTTATTATTATTTTGTTTTATATTTTATTATTATTTTATTTTATATTTTATTATTATTTTATTTTATATTTTATTATTGTTTTATTTTATATTTTATTATTATTTTATTTTATATTTTATTATTGTTTTATTTTATATTTTATTATTATTTTATTTTATATTTTATTTTTGTTTTATTTTATATTTTATTATTATTTTATTTTATATTTTATTATTATTTTATTTTATATTTTATTATTGTTTTATTTTATATTTTATTATTATTTTATTTTATATTTTATTTTTGTTTTATTTTATATTTTATTATTATTTTATTTTATATTTTATTATTATTTTATTTTATATTTTATTTTTGTTTTATTTTATATTTTATTATTATTTTATTTTATATTTTATTATTATTTTATTTTATATTTTATTTTTGTTTTATTTTATATTTTATTATTATTTTGTTTTATATTTTATTATTATTTTGTTTTATATTTTATTTTTGTTTTATTTTATATTTTATTATTATTTTATTTTATATTTTATTATTATTTTATTTTATATTTTATTCTTATTTTGTTTTATATTTTATTATTGTTTTATTTTATATTTTATTCTTATTTTGTTTTATATTTTATTTTTGTTTTATTTTATATTTTATTATTATTTTGTTTTATATTTTATTATTATTTTATTTTATATTTTATTATTATTTTGTTTTATATTTTATTTTTGTTTTATTTTATATTTTATTATTATTTTATTTTATATTTTATTATTATTTTATTTTATATTTTATTATTGTTTTATTTTATATTTTATTATTATTTTATTTTATATTTTATTATTATTTTATTTTATATTTTATTATTATTTTATTTTATATTTTATTATTGTTTTATTTTATATTTTATTATTATTTTATTTTATATTTTATTATTATTTTATTTTATATTTTATTTTTGTTTTATTTTATATTTTATTATTATTTTGTTTTATATTTTATTATTATTTTATTTTATATTTTATTATTATTTTGTTTTATATTTTATTATTATTTTGTTTTATATTTTTTTCTTATTTTCTTATTATATTATTTTATATTATTGTATATTATTTATTTTATTTCATAATAGCATATTTTGTGTTTGTATAATTAGTTTTAGTTAGTTTAGCAATATTTAGATCGATAACGTTCCTAATTTCTTGGAAAAAATAGATTTGCACTCCTTGATTTCCCAACCCCTCCGTTTTTGTTTACTTACGGTTTTAAAACCAATAAGAAACCAATTAAGAACTTATATTTTTTATTTACAACTTTATTTCCAATGTTAAATGTTAATCTGAGCTTATATTTAAATTCAAAATTAAACTACAATTCATTTAGATAATTTAACATCAACAATATTCCACCCAAACGATAATAAATCTTGCGTGAGCCAGAAAAATTCAACCCACAATGTAAATAAAAATAAATGAAATTGCTTCGGCTTGAAACAGAGGTGTGCTATTAATTTAAGAAATTTAGTTAATTTCATAATATATATATATATATATATATATTAATAGCTCATTTGTTATATATATATATATATATATATATATATATATATATATATATATATATATATATATATACCAAAAGAATATATATATATATATATATATATATATATATATATATATATATATAAGAAAAACAGACCACTTTAAAGTACCATTATAATAATTTATTTCACCAGAACACTTTTAAAGGACGCCGGATCATCAGAGAGCACTTCCAAAAATGAAATGAAACGAAAAATGAAATTAAAATTGATGGGTAGTGTAAGTTTTTGCAATTTAAAAGAGAGTGTAAAAGGAGTAGTTAAAGAGACATGGTAGAGTATAGGGAGGGATTAATTTCATATCTCTCACACGCATACTTTGTATTGGGGAGGAGGAGTGACCAGACCTTAACCTATTTAGACGGTTAACTTAACGGAAGTGATATATTGAAATGGGAGGGGAGAAGGGAGAAACGAAAAAGGAAAAAAGAAAGAAGAGGGAGAGGGAAATAAAGAGAAAGAGGCTCTAATTGGGTTTTAACAATTTATGTAAAGTATAGATTTTAATGCTTGGTTGTAATTTAGATGTCTAAAAAAAACAAAAAAACGAATAAATTAATTTGATGTTTGCTATCAATTGAAATATTTAATTTTTTTTTTTAAACAAATAGTTTAGGGATTTAATATAAGTTAAATACTATATTTATTAACATATTTATAGAGAACATATTAAAAAAAATATTTTAAATTATAACAGCTTGTTTATCCGACCAATCGTACTTTTTTAATATATATATATATATATATATATATATATATATATATATGGGAAGGCATTTTCTTTTTGGAGATATAGTCACTGTAATATCATTACAAAAGCTGGTAATGAGTAAATGAACGTATGGAGACTGGAGACAAATGCGTGCAGCGGTTTACAAATCTATTAAGTTTATGTATCCTTCTATTGAAGCGAATCTATAAAAGTGTTGTCAAGGGCGAAAATAAATAAAAAAAATTCATTGGAAATATGAAATATCTAAATTGAATTTTTGTTTATATCTTTTTGGTCACTTTTTATTCATTAATTTTTTGTGATTTCAAGTCGAATTTGAAACTTTCTTTTCATATTTTCTTTTTTTTAAAAAACAAACAATATCTCCTCCTCTTCATCTTCTTTCTTCATTCAAGATACAGGGAATCATCTCTCTCCACAAATTCCTCTCTTTTGTGCCTCTTTTTACCTTTCTTCCCTGTTCTTCCCATTATCCAAGTTATTCGCTATCTTCTCTTGACTTCAATCTGTTTCTTCGGTGTCATATTATCCCAGTTATATGTCCCCATTATATGCCCTATTACAATTGACTCTTTCTGATTCAAAGGTTACTTTTTGTTTCCAATTTCCCTAAAACTTCCACATAGCTCACATATGTAATCTATGGTATTCTCAAAATCTTTTCTATAAGAACAACTAGCAGTGTAAACCATCTTCGACCGGGTCTTTCATTACTAGGAATTTTTCCCGCTCACTTGAAGCAGTTTAAGTTTAAAGACAGCCCACCCAATAAAGAATAGTAACAACAATTGGGTGCAACTGAGGCACATCCTCAAATAGGGGTGGGGGCAATTTAAATGGGGGATGACCCTGAAAAGGGACCTTTTTGCGTTCACAATATTGTTTCAGCATCACACAGAGCAGCAGTTGAAAAGGCAGATCTCCTCAGCTGTTATTTGATTATCATTTTCAGCCTCGCGCGCAGAAGCGTTCTGGTATGCTCTTCTGGAAAACCGATGGCTACGTTGATCTTCAAACTCAGTGTCTCCAATTGAAGCATTCCGAGAGGCATTTTGAGACAGGCAATCTAAACGTTCTAAAGACGATTCATTATCTCTTATTCGCATATCGGACCTGGCGGTAGCGGTTTTGCGAACTAGGCAAAATTTTTTCTTTGGTGGCATGTCTTAGGCAAGTATGAATTGTCAAACTGAATGCGTGGGCAAATAGCAGGAGAGAACGCTGTAAAGTTAGAAGGCTCTCTAAGCTCGAGTAACTTTAGAAAAGGTTGGAAAAATAAATGTTGAGTAATGAAGAAAGAAGTTTACTAATTACTACGATGAATGCAAGGCAAAAACTGTCAGGACAATAACAAATTTTAAATTGGGAATGGCTATAAACGACAATGAAAGCAGCACCTTAAAACTGTAGTAGTAGGCTTTATGCAGCGAAAATGGTTTGAGATGTTTAGCCAACAGAAGGGGAATGTGTAATTTGGACTCAAACCCAGCACTGAAGAATTATCTATCAAACAAAACAAAAAAAATCATCGAAATCGGATGAAAACTATGGAAACGCATAAACAATATCCCATCACACACACATACATCCATATACTCATTTTGAGAATTATATATATAGATAATATTGTTGTAATAATTTAAAGAATTTATTTTTATTAAAGTTTTTATGAAAGATATATATCCAAGAACAGATAGTAAATAGCAAAACGTTACTAATAGTTATAATGTACAGGAAGTAGTGGAGATCCGTTGTCGCCAACAATCTATCAAAAAAAAAATATCAACTAAATCGGATGAAAACTGAAAAAGCATAAACATCCCATCACATACATACATACATACATACATACACACAAATTTTGAGAATTATAGATATAGATATTTCTGTTGCCTTGGGTTCATTCTTCATCTTTAAGTACTAACATAGAAGGGTCGATATTATATAGCAATTCAGTATTCTCTTTTTGTAACAAAATTTTCCTTTTTCATGATACTTTATTCTGATTGTGCAAGATATATTTTGCTATTGCAATGCGTCTTTCTGATACGGTATCGCATTTTTCTTTCTTTGTTAAAACATTGCCTGAATATTTAACTTTTTGATCTTGCTTGATTGCGGTATGTACAGTGTTGTAATTTTCCACTTTTGCTGACAACCATAGATTTGTTTCCTTACAATTCATAGTCCTGGGTATGACAATAACTCCCATCCGACAACAAACCCTCGAATCGGGAGATTAGAGTGTGGAACAACGTCTTAATTACTATTGTTCTCAGGTCCACTCTAACCAGGGATGATAGCACCTTTCAGGGTCCCGCGTAGTGAACTCCAAACTAAAACAAAACACTATGAAAGGATTAAATTACATTTTTATACTAAAAACAATCGCAATACATTTTTATATATAAAAATAACCAACTACAACTAATAACAGTAAACTGGCCTACAATATAATTTATTTGAAGGCATCTAAATGCGTTCAAAGTGTTGAGGTTTCGGCATAGATTTGTTAATATGTCACGAAACAAAATCGATCCAATCCTACAGTTGATGTTTGAGTGATATTTGCGATGTCTTGTCTGTGAGGAAGTGGATACAAGGTGGAAAGTAATTCATCACCCACGCTTTTAAAATCTATGAAGACTGGAATGTAAGCACTCGGTAGTTCAATCACAGATGTGACTCCAGTTTTGTTGTATGCGGATCTTATAAAATAGATTATATCAGAACGATTCAAGTACTTAAGTGCGCTGTATATAGAACTGATCATTATCCCGGGATTTTTAACACTGAATCTATGAAGACTGGAATGTAACACTCCGTAGTTCAAGCCCAGATGTGACTCCAGTTTTGTTGTATGCGGATCTTATAAAATAGATTATATCAGAACGATTCAAGTACTTAAGTGCGCTGAATATAGAACTGATCATTATCCCGGGATTTTTAACACTGAATCTATGAAGACTTTGAAGGTATCACTATGTAGTTCAAGCCCAGATGTGACTCCTGTTTTGTTGTATGTGGATCATATATAAAATAGATCATATCAGGATGATCCATGTACTTAAGTGCACTGTATAAAGAACTGATCATTTTTCCGGCATCTTTAACAAAGAATATATGAAGTCTATAATGCAATCACAGTGTAGCTCAAGCCCAGATGTGACTCCGATTTTGTAGTCTGTTCTTCTTTAGATCATGCCTGTACATGAGACAAAACAGATATTCAAAGCATGTAACCTCTAATTCATGGTCCCTGATGATAGAACTCTAATAGTTTGATTTTTACATGTACAAACGTTTTAAAGACCCTTGATGGGAGTGGTCTTGGGCGACGGTATTGATTCCGTAATAAATTTGCATACTTCTTTCTCGCGGCCTTTGATCTCTAGTTGTCTTGAGACCAGAGATAAAAAGGAACTTCAACACAGGGAATATTAAACTTAAATATTTTTTAATATCCATGTTGACATGTTCTATCTATCCAGTGGGGTCGTTCTCCACCCAGGCTGGAGAGGCGTTTCATGCAGAAAAGTAAACACGTCTTCATTGCTCGACAGTTTAGCAACATCTTACTGAAAACATTTCATCTATCTATCTATCGTTCTCACAGACAATCAAAATCGACTTCCTTGTTTTGTCTTCTATCTGACCGCAAATGTCAACATCCTGAAGTGCGGGTAGAGATACACTTCTTCCTAAAAATAATAGTCTTCTAAACTTTTATTTAAAACAAAGCCAGGGAGGCACTCAAGGCAGAGGGTTACGTTAAGGGGTAGTTTAAGGAAAGGAATATAACGGTTAAATTTAGATTCGAAAAATTAAGATGATAGAGATCAAAGAAACGACCCTTTGGGTGTCTGTTTCACAGAGCAGTGGCTCACGGAAAGAAGCTATTCGAGTGGAAAGAAGCTGTTCGCCGATGGAATAGGGACGGAATGTGAGCGGTTTCTACAAAGTGGCATCGCGGGCCCTAGCCGTGAAGTGTAGACCTGTCGGAATCAAGTAATGTAGTTCGTCTGAGCACTTTCCGTAGAAGTAGCAATAGTATCGAGACTGGAATGCTCCTGCCTAAATATTACAAGGGTACTTCATTTTTGGCTTGATCTGGGTCTTGTAAAGGTAGGGGATGACATGATGAGTTACTTACTGACAGGATCATTAGAGGGAGCCGACAATTTTATATGCACTTTTAGCAATGGATCGGAGGAGAGGTCAGTCGCCCATCTCTGCTCATCTAAATTATTGGAACCTACCTTCTAGGAAGGACTTGATAATAAAGAACACTCTCCTAGAGATACCATAGCTAGAGAGAATGTTTAGAAAACCCTTACTTTAAACCTTCTGAAATGTCTTTGATGAATCCAATGTGATCAATCTCGTAATGAATCTATTGCCTAGTGTCATAGTTATCCCTTCTCTCTCTTTCTATCTCTCTCTATATATAAATATTTCTCACTCTCTACCTTTCATCTATCTGTCGTTCTCACGTTCGTGCAGACAATCAAAATCGACTTCCTTGTTTTGTCTTCTATCTGACCGCAAATGTCAACCTCCTGAAGTACGGGTAGAGATACACTTCTTCCTAAATGAATCCAATGTGATCATTCTCGTAATGAATCTATAGCCTAGTACCATAGTTATTCCTTCTCTCTCTTTCTCTCTCTCATCTCTCTCTCTATAGATATTTCTCTCTCTCTACCTTTATATATATATATATATATATATATATATATTGAATAGTTCATCAAAAATAAAAATAAGAACAAGAAATCCGTTGATTACTTAAATACAACATATTTTATCATATGTTGTAAAAATATGTTATAAATATTAGAAGCCTTAATCATATAAGGTAACATTATATTCAGAAAATGGTTTTCACTTTTCACTTCTAACAGGTAACAAATAAAATATATTTAAAACATATTCTTAAAATATATATAATCTTTTTATTTGTCAATGGTTTATGAAAGCAGATAGTGCTTAGAATTTGAACAATACATTTACTACTTTATATTGTTTTTAAAGAATTCACCTGATGCACGGCAGTATAGACCCGAAAACACCATTAGAAAAATTAGAAAAAAAAACAAAAAAAAAACATTACTAATGAATGAGAACAAAAAGTAATCTGTGGTACAGTGAGATAGCGACTGACATTGCATTTATTATGTTTTTTAAATGGAAGAAAAGCATGGAGCTGGAAGGGAGTCCCACAAGCGAGAAGTGGTAAGAAAACGGCTAACTAATGAGATCTCAACTCCAGCCTAGTACTGCAGTTAAATTTAAAATGTCTAGGTAGCATAGAAAGGGCCTCATCCGAACAATTACCATGAAAATATTTTTGGAAAAGACAGGGAAATAACCTTACGGGAATGGGAAAATGAGTAGTTACCAGATCATGACCAATAATATTGCAGATTCTTCTTTGGATTTTACGAAGAAGCTCAAGATAATTATAATGCGAAATGATTCGACAGATATGAGGGAAAAGGTAATGGGATATTAAAGATGGATACTTTGATGATCTTCAGTATATCTGAAACACGCACACACACACACACACACACACACACACGCATATATATATATATATATATATATATATATATATATATATATTAGGTTGGTGCAAAAATAATGACGTAATAATGTCGTTTTTTGACGTTAAAAATACGTCAAAAAACGATATTATTACGTCATTATTTTTGCACCAACCTAATATATATACGTTATTAATCACCATATGTGTGGGTATACATAAGTGTGTATGTATAAAAATAGATTGCTCGGAATCGAAAAAAAAATGGCGCCGGAAAGAGACTTACAGAGGTGAAAACAGATGAGGTTCGTTTTGTATAATTAAAAAGCGTCGTGTTTGGTACCCAGGAGGCTCCAAGAAATTTATGTTAAATTACATAAATTATCAAAACAGGTAAATGTATCAGAATTTGTAATTAAACGAATGGAAAATCGATATATTTACTGAAATATTTCCAGTAAAACGTGTGCAGATGAAAGAATTATGTCACATATTAAGCTGTATGCAATTAAGAATCTGATCGCCGCTGAAAGCTGTACGTATATATTCGTATAAGTCTTTTAATAAAGTTTATCTATCTATCTATCTATCTATGTTTGTTATATATCTATCTGGCTATCGGTACATATATAATTATCTGTATATGTGACTGTCTATTCATATCTATAGGTATATCTATCTCAGTCTGTTCATCCAACTGTCTCTCTATCTAGTTATTTACCTTTGTTATCTATCAATCTATCTGCCTAATTATCTATCGCATTCCATCTAATTATATCTATCTATCCATATATCTAAGTCTGTTTATCTATCTATCTATCTATCTATCTATCTATTGCACTCTGTCAGTATCTATAGACCTCAATATCCATAACTCTATATCTATCTGACTCATTCTCTCTCTCTCTCTCTCTCTCTCTATCTATCTATCTATCTATCTTATTCGGTTCATTATCTATCTATCTATCTATCTATCTATTTATCTATCTATCTCACTCTGTCTATTCATATCAATCTATCTATTTATCTGTCACACTCTGTTCGTATATTTTTTCTCAAATTAAACTCATATCACTATATGTTAGGTTGGTGTAAAAATAATGTCGTTTTCTCACATATGATACTATGTGAGAAAACGATATTATTTTTGCACCAACCTAATATATATATTCATCTCCTTATGTCTATTTTATCACTCTCTGCCTTTCTATCTATCTATCTAAGGTTGTTGTTCTATCTATTTGCAACATGCGATGGATAAATTGTCGTCTGAATTGCGCAAAAATCAAAATAACACTGACAACTCATTTTAACAGATATATCTATCAAAGTTACACAAAAAAAAAAACTTTATTCAATAAAATCACCATTGGCTTTAACTACAGTCTCCAGGCGACTTCTGAAGATATTCTGGGCGGTCCCCTAGTTTCAGTTGCTGAATGCTGCCATAAACTTTGCCTTCAGTTCATCTTTGGTGTTACAAGGAGTTTTGTTGGCCTCTCGCTCAACTTCGCTCCACGCATAATAATAAATTGTTGTATGCGAAGGTAGAAGGCAAAACTTGGTTCTCCTTCTTACGTGTAATGTTGCAGAGGCCTGCAATTTAAATTTAGATCTGTCTCGAGTGTCGTTCCGCTCCGTTGGATAAGTATTGCTATCTGGTCTGGTGTTTCTGCTGTATATTTTGAGGTTTCAGATAAAATCCAAAGAAGAATTTGCAATATTATTGGACCTGACCCATCATTTCAGTTACTTTCTCACCGCCAGAACATCGTTTCCCTGAGCCTTTTCTCTAAATACTTTCTTGGTATTTGTTCTGCTGAATGCCCCTTTATGGTACATAGACGTTATGCCATACAAGGGTGGCGGTAATCTTTTATCCTGTTAAATTTAAAATGGATAGATCTAAACGTAAATCCTATGCTAAGAGTTTCTTCTAACGAAAGTCTCGGGTGATGGGCACTCTTCCGGTTTCTTGCTTTTTAGTCAAGTTTGATCATAAAAAATTTAAATGCAATACCAATCGTTATATTCTGTTTTAAGAAAATAGAAAATCACCTCCATTGAAAAAGAGTTCGTGTTTTGTATGTGGTCTATCAAAAGAAAACTTTTTAACAAAAAAAATGCCACTTTAAGTATCAGAAGAACTATTCTAACGTTCTTTCCTCCCTGACTGTCGTGCCCAAATCAAAAAAATTGTTCTATGAATGAAAACCGTATCTTTGATTAACGAGTGGAGAATATGAATATATATATATATATATATATATATATATATATATATATATATATATATATATATATATATATTGCGCTTTGTGAGGGAAAGTGCGTTTCCTATGTTGTGAGTGGAAGGTTGGAGTTTTCACCCTGTTGCCTGTTGAACTGCTAACGACAGCTTTTTTTCTTTTGTGATTTGCGATTGGCACAAGATTTTTTTATTTACTGACACCATATTCTAACACCCCTATTCTTAATTGTAGTTGTCTTTTATTAATAACTAGCAGCATGGTCCGACGTTTCCTGTGCTTGATTCAAAAATCGTACGACTCATACAGCAATCGCTATCAAAAATTAAAATATTTTTGCCCTTCCTTGCTTTTAAAGGAGAGCCGTTTGCCCTGTTGATGTTGCTACATGCCTTACTTCTTGCCTATCTCACACTGCGAATTTTTTCTAAGCTCTATACTAAACATTAAATCTGTTACGAAAAAAGAACTAAACAAAATGAACACAAAACGATCAGATTTAAAAAAAGGACTCGTAACTGGAAAAAGCGAATGAAAAAAGAATTTTAACAACAAATACTTTTCCACACCAAACCCAGTTCTGTGCAATCAGAATTAACGTTGAGTTTAAGCAAGCGAATGAGCCAATTGGAATAAAGTGCCATGCAGATTTAAATTTTTCCCACTTTTGACGAATGCAGCTATCGATATTTTTTTTTTGCATGCTAGCATGCTAGATAACATTCGTGTTAGTCAGCTGTTGGCTCTCACGCTGGCCAATAAAATCTTCCTGCCTATTTGTGGCAACCAGCTATAGGCTCTCACTCTGGCCAGTAGAAAATGGCCGCAAACTAAATGAAAACTGCCGTAGAATCATGAAAAAATCGATTATTTCCACAATCAATTGGAGTTGGGAAACGCAACGTCGGTGTTGGCCTTCTCGCTAACTTGGAGCATGTGCATGTAAATTTTGGTGCAAATCCGTCGAAAATTGCGGCCGGGCATTCGTTACACACGCACAGACACACACACAAACAGACACACACATATCCTGTCTTTTATAGATAGAGATGATTTTTCGCATATTCTTTAACGCTCTTTAATCTTTGCGTCTTAGTTTCTTTATTGCCTTGCTTGGTGTGAATTAATTAAAATAAAACAAGAAACAACTTGTTTTATACGTTGGCGTATTAAACTTTGCTTAGATATATGACAGGACAGTCTTGAGAAAATGTTGTCACAAACATCTATCGATATTTGTCTCTTGGAAAGGAACTTGCCGAAATTAAATGCTTCCTCTTTTAAACCGTGCTTAATCATTTTCAAAGAAAGAACATTGCAAATCTAGAAGTATCCAGGAAGTAGCTTGTATTGTAAGTATCAATATTTAAATATATGTCGTTGTATGTTATATGACAAGAACTAAAATCAAACTTATAACTTGATTGACCCTATGCAAAAGAGACGTATATGCTTAATATAGATTTCGTCTGTGAGGTTACATGGTTTTATTGAAGTGTTATTTTTTTAAGCATTTCACCCCAACGAAAGGCGCCGTGCCAATAGCACGCTAAAATTTATATAGTGTGAAAATAAGAGTAAAAAGGGCTGTTTTCAGTAAATATTAAAGAGAATGACGGAGATCAAGTTCAAGGCATCAGAGGATGTCGATTGTCATTACATTTAAATTTTTGAAGATTATAGTTATCTGGGAAGCAAGTAAGAGGAAGGGAGTTCCACTGTTGGGAAGTGCAAGAGAAGAAGCTGTTGGCGTAGAAGAAGCCGTTAGAGTTAACTCTTTAGACAGTAAAAGGATGGGACCGAGACGCCAACCTAGTAGCACGCTTAAATTCATGCAGTGGGACACCAGGGAAAATAGTTTGTCAGAGCAGATGCCATGAAAATATTTGTAGAAAAGACAGAGGGAAGTCACATCACGTCAGTGAGAACGTGACTGTAGTCGAGATGCCATGTCAGGACCTATCAAATTGCATATCCGCCTCTGGATTTTGTCGAGAACCTCGAGATGAACAGCGGGGGCACCAAACCATATATGGCAACACCATTTCCATGCAAGAATGAATGGTAGATTTGTAGATGTGACGGATGGTCTCAGACGAGAAAAACGATCTGGCGCGACAAAGTGAATCAACTTTCCTTGCGGTAGATGTAGCTATTAATTCAATGCATTTGTTCCACCTCAGGCCAGTGGAAAATGTCAGAACAAGAAGGCGCATAGTGGCGCTCTCGTTCAGCATCAGCCAGGAGTTTTCTCTATGGTGTGTAGATGAGAATAATTTCGTTTTGGAGACATTAAAGTTTACAATTTGGAATTATCAAGGAACCCAAACAACGACAGGCCCCCACTCGGTTTTGGCCGGCGTCCATATAAACGGAGTAGACGGTGACAGTTGGGCAGTTGCAGAAGACGCAGAGAGACGGAGACGCAGATAGAGTTGAGCTGTGAGCTCAAAGACCAGCCTCACAGAAAGCTGACTGAAAGATATCCACGCATTCCGACTTAGACTTCTAACCAAAAAGAATTTATTTTTGAAGAACGACTTAGACTCACACCACAAAACAAGTTTTACGAATATCGCCTGAGACACCAAAACCCGGTTTCTTGAAAAAGCAACTTAAGATATTAAGATTCGCCTAACAAACGCAAAGTGTCACGTATCTATAGAAGCTGTTTGGGAGAAAGACGCAGTCCTGTATTCAGCTACCAGATATAAAAATATTTGTTATTCTTTTTTTAACACATTTGAACTTCTCGAGTTGTTACTTTATTTTCTTTTTCATATACTTGTGCGGTGTCACCTTTGCTTGAATTCGGCTTGCATTACGGCCCGGCGACTGACTGATTTCGTCTACCTAAGATCAAATCACAACGTGGGTAGGTTAGACTAGAAGTCAAAGCAGTTACTTCGGTAACCAGACGTTGGAGGCGAGCTGGGAACGACAAAGCTGATACCGAATCTTACCAGATTCCCATCCGAATCAGCCAAGGGTTAGAACGTCACATTTGTCGCCGCGAATAATATCAAGTTACATTGGTCGTCACGGGATAGCACGGGCGCGGGAGAGGCCGGGGTGACGTCAAACACACAGACACACACAGACACACACACACACACACACACAAACACACAGATACATATATATATGTGTGTTTGTGTTTATACATCCTACTTCGATGAAGTTTTAATGGACAAGACGCTGACACGAATATACAATACATATATATATATATATATATATATATATATATGAAGAAATATAGTCTTAAGGTGTGCTATATTTATGGAATAAAGTGCTCAATATCAGAGATAGAGCGTGTGTAAATATAAAAGTGAACTTAGAAGTCAACACTTAGAGGCGACAGTCTGTTTCATGCTATATGCAATCGCCAGGCCACCGATTTGCCTGACGATTGCATATAGCATGAAACAGACTGTCGCCTCTAAGTGTTGACTTCTATGTTCACTTTTATATATATATATATATATATATATATATATATATATATATATATATATATATATAATAAAATAAAAATAAATAAATAAATCTCCGTAGACGCTCAAGCCAGTCTTTCGTCGTAAATTTAGCCACCCCCACCTTACCCTGACCCGGCATCTAAGAAAATAACTCTATACTGATACAAATTATTAACACCCCACCCCTGCCGATTCTAAACAATCCGCCCTTGATGTTACCATGGAAATTTTTGATTTCAATTCTGACCATACTATTAAAACTCGTAAATTTAAGAAATAAGTCATTCCCAAAAAAATTTCGCTTGAAGATGGAACAGAGCCTACTTTAACTCAAGTTAATTCAAATATTATTTTGAAGTTTTCGGTTCTTGTTTTGAAACATGAGACCTCTTATGTATCGAGTTGGAATCATATTTTTAAATAAATAATTATATTTATGCTCTACTTACGTATCGAGCACTATTTTTTAAAAATAATAACAAAAATACTAAGGAAATTTGGATTATTTACCAAACCAGTTTCTTTCCTATTTTCTACAATATTTTCACACACAGACACACACACACACACACACACACACACACACACACACACATATATATATATATATATATATATATATATATATATATATATATATACAGATAGAGAGAGAGAGAGTAAAAATAGAGCTGCCTAACAAATTTTATACCGATCAACATTTTTAAATTTAAGTTGCTTTGAATATTACTGTCAGATATACGCAGGTCCTCCTGCTATATATTTAGAGATTCTTGATAAATTCCAAATAATCTGCAATATCATTGATCCTGATCTGTCATCTCCACTTCTGTCACTTTTCCACTACCGTAAAATAGCTGCCTTATTCTATAAATACTTTCATGGCAATAGTTCTCATGAACTTTCGTCTATGGTTTCTAGATTCTAGGAATTTATGTAAAGTACTAAATTCAAACTTTTAAACAATTATTACGTTTCCATTAATATGACAAGGCTAAAATTTAAGAAGCTGACCATTAGATTCTTTTCCATCTCTTTCGTTAATACAAAAACATTCATTAATGTTTAGCAATTCCTCTTGAAATTAATATATCATTTTATCGGGTTGACAAACATGCAGAAAAAAACGCAACCATTGAAGCTACTAGGTAAGCCGAGGTCAATAGTTATATACCGAGCTGTGATTGAATTTGTATGAGTGTTTATCTGTGTTGGCACAGTAGATTGCCGACCAAATAGGATTATCGATGCAGTGCCTTCTTTGTTAGGGAACACACGAATACTGACATTTGTATCGAAGCGTTATCCTTTAACAAACCACTCTATCCACATTAAATTGAACGTCCCTCTCGAAACTACATTCTCCACTGATTAGAACGAGATAGACGTCCACGTTGAAGGGCCACATCGCGGTACTAATGCCAAAGAATCGTCAGGGGATGACTTTTAAGCTGGATATCTCTAAATTAAATCAATATAATCAATCATTTATTTTCTCACGAAACGGCCCTTTTTCGGAGTTTTAGCACTATTAAAATGAAGGCCTGCATCGATTCCAGCCCATCGAAATACGATAACCTTTATGGTACGTTTAAAAGACAAACAGCATGTTCTTTCTCCGCGTGGTTAAAGTGAAACGTAGCATTATTATAGATACTGGCAAGAACTATCAGGTGGGTTAAAAAATATCTCAAGAAACGACATTATTTTTGAATCAACCTAATACTTGGTTCGTCCAAATAATTTGAGAAGGCAAAAAAGGAAACTATGAATTTCAATTAAGAGATGCCAAAATCAGTGCGGAAATATTTGGGAAGTTTTTTTTTAACAGGGGATGGACAGTGGGACACTGAAACCCGACGGTAGTTTGTAATGGGCAAGGAAGCATTTCAAAAGCTAAGCAGTGTACTAGCGAAAAGAATATTAAACAAGGAAAAGATTATTACACTGTTACGTAATATCTGTTCACCTGTATAGTAGTGAATGCTAGGAAATCTCTTCAAAGATGATGAAGAGACTTGAAGCCACAGAAATCTGGTTCTACAGAAGGATGGATCGAAGATGTGAACAGCGACAAGGCTTAAGAGAAAATGGAAATAAAAAGGAAGATTATAAGAAAAGAGATGAGGTTTCTGGAGCATATAGTGAGGGAAAATGTCTTGGATAATATGATACTCACTGGACAGATTGAGGGCAAGAAAAAGAAAAAAAAGCAGATGACATACATCAGTCAGTGATGAAAAATGCGTTATACACGCCGGGGCGATCATGTATCTTTCCATATATGACTGACTAAGCAGATTTTTTCCCGTAGTAGGTTGCCACTGTTTTGCGGTAGGCTAGTTGGCATCCAAGATTATAGAACCCGGTCTAACCTTTTATTTACCCATAGCTGGGGAGAGAAAAGAGGATTCATACCTTTCCCAGGGGTATTAGCACGTAAGTGAATGTAATGGATTCGACTGGAATTCGAACTCGTCTCTCCGATTCCTCAATCCGAGCTGCTATCCATTACTCCACCGCACATAGTGAAATTGGATAGATAGCTGGCTTAGGAGGAATAACAGAAATACATTAAATTAAGAGCGGAAAGGGACAGGAAGTTGTGGAGAGCAATGATCACGCCCGTCCTGATAAGACACGGCACATAAAGAAAATGCAAGCATGGATATATATATATCACCATAGAAAATTTGTTCAAAAGCTAATGTAATACATTGTGATAATATCAGCGAATATATCACTATAAAAATGATATAGTTCATACTGGCGAACAAATTATGAGGTTTCGTTTCAAATCTTGTAATATGTGTTGAAGCCCATTTTTAATATTCACATATATGTATACATGTCCATGCTCATCGATAGTTACCTGTACACAATAACATAACATACACTTACGCGCATATACACATCATAGACACTTTTTGCAAGAATGTATCTATGCATGAGTACACTGTGTACTTGTATGTATGTATATACATATTTTTGTGTGAAGATTTGCATGTGTCTGAGGGTATATATATATATATATATATATATATATATATATATATATATATATATATATATATATATATATAATATATATATATATGTGTGTGTGTGTGTGTGTGTGTGTGTGTGTGTCCAAATAAAGAGATAGAACATTCTGGTTTAAAATCCAAAACAATGCTACTTTTAAAAAAAATAAAATCTTAAAATTAATAATTTGATGGATATACATGCATCTGATTATTTCACTGTAAGTAAAAATCATATTCTTAACCGGATATCACCGGTGACACGTCTCAAAATGATTGTTCATCTAGACAAGTTGGAATAAAACATAGTTTACATTTTTTTTTTTTCATTTTCTGATTTAGATTTGACCTGTCTTTTCATTGCTCAAAGAAGACATACCCATAATACTTTTGAAATCTTGTTACTTATTAAATAAAATACCATCCTGTTTTCAAAAGTAAATCATTTACATCAAAAGTTACCCTACATCGCTTGATAATGGAACAGATTTAAGTTCCGAAACATAAAAATTTCCATGTCGCGATGTTTACACACACACACACACACACATATATATATATATATATATATATATATATATATATATATATATATATATATATATATATATATATACATATACAAACAGATATAAATAAATCAAAGACGCACAAAGATATACAGACTGTCTTCAAATGTCAAGCCAGAACATATACATGGTAAACAAGAGTAAGTAATGTGATTCACAACAAAGAATTTATCCTCAGAGAGTCTCAAACACTCTTCCAAAGACATAGTTTTGTTTTTCTTCTTTTGGTTGAATTGATGGCGCCAATGATCATATAAATTAAGCTTTACTCTGGAGAAACACGTCTTCGATAAAAATGCTCCACTTTTTCTCACATCTTCTTACACACACACACACACAGCCACACCCGCCCATATATATATATATATATATATATATATATATATATATATACACACACGCATATATATATATATATATATATATATATATATATATATATATATATATATATATATATATATATATATGTATGTATGTATGTATAATGGCATTTTACCATGCCTGGTCAGCTTCCTTATATTGATAAGTTTGTTTTGTAAAAGTTATCATGTCTACAACGGATATATTTTAAAATTCTAAAAATAACGGGCGTGTTTTTTAAAGCATCACTACAACGACAACGGAAGTCAGCTTTTATCCCAGTTTGTATTTATAATTTACCGCTGAAGATGATCTTCAAAAAGGTTGAAAATACTTGGGTAAAAAAAACAACAAAACATTACAGCCTCTCTTCACATCAAGAAACTGATTAGACAACCGAAAAGGAACTACAAATTAGTAGCCACAATATCTCTATATTATGTCTGAATGAAGATGCTGCCTAAATAAACACACACATATATATATATATATATATATATATATATATATATATATATATATATATATATATATATATATATATATGTATGGGGGCGCGCGCTGCAGAGAGGACGTGGCAGAAGCGGAAACCATTATTATAAATTTAAATTGTTATGTTTAATGAACGAATATGTACAATCTTTTACCCCAAGAGAGAACAAAAATAGCCATTGACACTAACAGTTTAAAGAGACATAATTTTGGACACTTTTCAACGCTAGAGAACGAATAACGTTAAATGCGATTATATTCGTCTTAATCTTCATTATCATCGCGCGAATCTGCTTGTCAAAAGTAATGAATAATTAATTCACTTCGGGATTTTAAATATTCGAGAAAGCATTGTCGATTTTAACAGTGGTTATTTTAAGCTTTTCAGAATGGAAACTTAAGAACTTTTTCTTTGTTTATTAATTTCGAGAAAAATAAATGTATAAAATATATGCTTTTTGGAATGCTATAAAAATAAACATATATTTCTTAAAAATTAAGCCATCAAGATACAGACGACAATTTCAAAACCTTCAAACGCAAGATAAAACTAAAACGAAAAAGTAATTAATATACTGAAAAAAAAAAGCATTACTAAGAATTCTTAATCTAACCATGTTGGAAATTATATTAATTTATACACAAGGGAGATCAATAAATTTGTAGCTTATCATGTACTTAGTATCGGAAATTTAATTGGAAATTTGATCTTTGTTTAGAATTAACCACAGGCATCACGTTGAAACACCGGTTCTCATACGATCACCGAAGTCAAGCAATGTCGAGACTAGTCACTACCTAGATGAGTGGCTGCTTAGGAATGTCCGGTCCTTTAAGGTTGGATGAGAGGGTGGTTAAATAGATAATCTCACGGAATTGTCAATCAGAGACCCGAGTTCCAATCGCAGTTGTGTTCGTTATATTCACTTACGCGCAAATAAACTTGGGAAAGGTATGAATCCACCCGACCTCCCCTAGCTATAGGATAATTAGCAATATTTGTATACCTAAAACATTATTATCCCCTCCAAAAAAAAATCTCTCAACTCCCTGTATTCTATAAAAGCGATGTTTGGGTTTTCTTCCCATAGACAACCACATGTTCCTAAGTTCCATCTACCCAGGATTGTAATTCTCCTTCTCTTAGACTGGTTGTCACCCAGTGCTAAAGAGACCAGTTTGACCTACTTATTTAACATATACTTAGTAGTGTGGTGTTAGAAGAATCAAATTCATACCTTTCCGAAGGGTACTTGCAGGAAAATTAATTTACACTATTTATTATGTTGCTGCAAAAATAATGACGTAATAATGTCGTTTTTGACGTTAAAAAATACGTCAAAAAACGACATTATTACGTCATTTTTTTTGCACCAACCTAATAATATTCTAGCTTACACCCCTATCACGTTGACACACCGTTTCCCATACGATCACCGACATTAAGCAAGGTCAAATATAGATGGGTTTCCGTTTAGGAATATCAGATGTTGTAAGCTTGGATATTAGGGGCGGTGTAATGGTAATGGCATGCAATTGTTAATAAGAGTGCCGAGTTCCAATTCCAGTTACGCAATATTTGTTTACGCGCAAATATTAGGTTGGTGCAAAAATAATGACGTAATAATGTCGTTTTTTGACGTCAAAAAGCAACATTTTTACGTCATTATTTTTGCACCAACCTAATACTTTTGCGAAATGTATGAGTCCACCTCTTCTACTTCAGCCATGGGATACTTGGAAATATTTGTACCAGTAAACCATTATTATCTTTAAAAAATATCTTATTATCAAAAATGTTTTCTGGCTTTTCAAAACATGTAGTACATTGATAAGCCATACGAAGTAATCCATAAAAATTAATTACTGATTTAAGAGAATTAACAGGGTTGGATATCGTGTTGGAATAAATGATATATATTACATAGGACTTTTCATAATAAGCTACAGATAAATTAGATGAAAATGAAAATTCTGGAAGAGGCTGCCATTTTTTTTTTTTTTTTAATACTTTCTTTCGTGTCTGGATGTGTGGTGTGGTGTGGTGTAATGGCTATCAGCTCGGAAGGAAAAATCAGTGAGTAATGTTCGAATTTCAGTCAAGTTCTTTACATTCACTTAAACGAAAATACCATTGGGAAAGCTATCAATATATAATTCGTCCCCATCCACTTAGCTTAAATAGCGGTATTTTATCCGGTGGCTTTGGTTGTCAAGTAGTCTACCGCAGAAAGAAACCGCAACCTACTGCGGGAAAAATCTTCTACCTAGTCAGCCATGTATCGAAGAAAGATGGTTCAAGCGTGTAACATGTATGATACTTAACTGACTGACTGATTTCGTATCTGGGTGCTGGCTTCCGTTAAACCGTGTGGACAAAAATATGGTGTCTGATAAGAATTTTTTTTTTTTAGCGGGGATAGACTTCTGAGATGGATGTGCAGGTAATATAACGAGAAGACGACAGATCAAATTCATATTCATGTCCAGATCATTGCAATCACGTTCACACAAATACACTTTGAAAACTATGTTTCTCAGCTCCTTACTTAAAAAAAAGATATTTCCTTTAGAAATTTCTTGAAATCTATGGGAAAATATATTTTTTCTTTAATCATATTTTTTTTTAAATATCTCTAACAGAAAACAACATATTCTTCCCAGAATTTCCTGCTTATTCTTAAAAATAATAGTCGTCAAATCCTTTTTTTTGCATCTGTAAAATTCTTCTTCGTTTATGTGCACTGCCACATCAGGACGTAGTCGATCATGGATCCCCACTCCCCCCTATCGTTTGTAGTTCTCAATAGGTTTTGTCCCTTTGCTACTTCTCCCAAACTCTGTTCTGTCATTCACTTGTTTAAGCACACAGGGTATGTCACTCGTTTCTTTTCCTTGTCTCTCTTTCCCTCTATCCGTCCAGTGAGTATCATATCCCCCAAGCCCTCCTCACGTGTCTCAGAAATTTCAGCTTCCTCTAAGTGATTTTAAGCATAAGCTTTCTTTTTGCTTGCATCCTCTCCAAAACCTCATCGTTGCTCATATGCTCGGTCCATGATATCCTTAGCATCATTCTGGGGTACCATACCTCCGTTATCTCGAGTTTATTCTTCATCCTTGAGGGGACAGTCCAACATTCGCTGCCGTAAAAGAGGACAGATATTACGTAGCATTATAGTACTCATTTCTCTGTTTCCAACGAAATGCTCCTGTCGCGTAATACTCTGGAATGCGTCTTTGGCCATACCAATATGTCTTCGGAGCTCAACGTAACACTTACTGTCCGCTCTCAGAACATTTCCCAGGATTACGGAAATAATATATGACAGTGTTGTCACAACAGGAGACACTCCTTAAAACCGCTAATCAGAGGCCTTGCTGCCGGATGGAGTTCGTAGTCATACGCAAGACGAGACATATTTGGGGAGGATATTAGAATAACTAAGAATATACTGGCAGCAAACTGCTTGCATGCAGATAGAAAAGGAGTTCAGCTGGATATACAAAAATATAAAGTGACGTAATACAAAGACGCGTTTTATCACCAGACCAATTGAACCTATACAGCCGGGCAATTGTTGATATAATTAGAAGACCTACCTAGAATATCACCTGACACAGATACAGACTCCAATCACTGAGTCAGCCACTCAGCAAGAAACTCCTATTATTCATCTTAGCAGGATATATCATAACAAGCAAAGAGGAGGTTTTAAGAAAACTAGAAACAAAAAGGACACTTATAGACAGAATAATAAAAAAAAAGAGTTGGGATTTCTGGGACAAATAATGAGAAAAGAAGGGTAAAAAATTTGAAATTAGGACTTATTGAAGGCAAGAGGGACAAAGGTAATCAGCAATTTATATACCTGACGAAATTGTGTAAAATGATGTAGAACAGGGAATGGGAGGGACAGTAAAAAAAAATATAATGCTTAATCAGAGCTACAGAAAATAGTAAGTTGTGGGGTGCTTACCCACTTCGCGAAGAGACACCTGATAATTATGCACCAACAGACTATTACAGATCATGCTTTACATTTTGTCAAGAGCAATGAGATGAATATTAGGAACACCATCAATATTCAATGCACTGACTAACGGTATATTTGTAAATGTGTAAGATAGTCTCTGAGGAGAAAATATTTCTGGCAGAATACAAGGACCTAAAATTCCTTGCAGTAGATGCAGCTATTGATTCGATGTAATCCCTCCACTTCAAGTCATTTGAAAACGTGCGGCCAAGAAAGCGCAGTGTTTTGATCACCAGGAGTCTAGCATCAACATGATGATGGCAGACAGAAAAGATTCTCTATGCTGGCCATATGAGAGCAGTTTGGTTTTGGGGTTTTTAGCTTTTACAAGCCATTGCTTGCCTAAGATAACCACTGATTGGAAGTCATTTTCAAGAGCAGCAGTTAGGTTTACTTTCTCATCTCTGGGAGATTTGCTATTGAGACAGGCGCAAATGGCAATCTAAAATGCACAAATACCTACTCGGGAACTGATGACCTTAGGAAGATAATTGATGAAGGTCGGAAACTACGTAAGATCCAGGATAAAGCGTTGCGGTATACCAACGTTCATGGGAATGATCTGAAAGTGAACTTCTTTAAAACAACCCTCATTTCCTGATTGGATAGGAACGATTGGATTAAATCAATTGTCCTGTAATGCCGTAGCCATGGAGCTTGTGTAGAAGACCAGCATGCCAAACTCTGTCAAAAACCTTCGAGATATGAAGAGCCACAGCTCAAGCGTTGCCGTTATTATCAAGAGCTTGATATACATATTCAGTGATGGCCGTTTACACATCAGCAATAGAAATGATGAAATGGAAGCAATATTTTTTGTCCGAGACGACAAGTAAAATGCTTAACCATTTACAACCTCGAATAATTTGCCGAAAAACGGTAAGAGATAATTTAAAGCTTCTCCAGAGTTTTCAAGACATTTACTACATTTTCTTGAGAATGATGGACGAGTGAATTACCTCAGCTAGATGAAAGAATTACCTTATCCACGGTCTGTAAATCAGCCTTTCCTTTTTCTTAGACCGGCTAAGGCTAGAGAACACAGTCTACCCTGCAATTTAACAGATAATTACGTTAGGAGTGACATAATTATACCTTTCCCTTGTTCATTTATTTCAACGTACTCTTCCAAAATTTGAATCCGGCTAGGTTACTCAACTTTCCGTATCGATATCTGTTATACGAGATTTGATATAAAGAATTATCTACCCGGAATATATATATATATATATATATATATATATATATATATATATATATATATATATATATATATATATATATATATTAGGGACTTATCAGCTGTCTGTGAAGAGATTAGATATTTGATGTTTGCCTTAGCAGCCTTATGCGTTTGGCTTTATTAATAAAACCTCTACTGTTGACAGTTCTGACGCCAATTTTTCATTCGGCTATAATTCCTGTTAATATCGCGAGAGAAAAAGGAATAAGAAACTTTATAAAATTGATCTTATTGTTTCTGTTTTCCAAGGATGGTTCTGTTGCTCGCGAATTTCGGATATAACTTGATGCACTGCGTGTCCATAAAACGTTGGGCAATTCAGTTAGAACTATTGATTGATTTATTGACGTTTTTTTTTTACAGCTTACCAACACTTTCCGGGTTATTTAATAATCGTCTTTTTGAGAGTGAATATTGCGTTAACGACTTTTTCGTCAGGAATGTTCTTTCCAGATAGAAGTGTTATAAGGTTGGTGACAAAAATAATGTCGTTTTCTCACATGTGTTACTATGCGAGAAAACGACATTATTTTTGCACCAACCTAATATTTCGTCCAGCCAGTTTCATCTAATTACTTTGAGCTTCCCCTGTTCCTTGTATTAGGTTGGTGCAAAAATAATGACGTACTAATGTCGTTTTTTTGACGTATTTTAACGTCAAAAAACGACATTATTACGTCATTATTTTGCACCAACCTAATAGCTTAGTAAATTTTGTCTTTTAACTCTCCTAAAACTTCTTCCGCCATTTATTAGGTTGGTACAAAAATAATGTCGTTTTCTCACATATGTTACTATGTGAGAAAACGACATTATTTTTGCACCAACCTTATATCATTTAACCGATTATTTGTGTGTATTATTTAACCGATTATTTGTGTGTAGTTTAATATATCGAACTCCACTATAATTCGAACTCGACTCACCGATTTCTCATTCTGAGCATATTTCTATACACCACCCGCACATATTCGGTAAGAGCTGAAGTCATCATCATAGTATATGTCATATTATAGTCAGATTAAATAAAATCAATGCCGAAGTAAAATAGGCAAATAAATGACAAAGTAGAAAAAATGTATGTAACGCGTTTCGACGCCTAGAAGGACTTCATCGGATTAAATCAATGGTTCTGCTTTATTGCATAAGTGTAAGAACGGGAGCGGAGATATAAAAATGCAAGTGTCTGTGATAATTATGCAACGATAGGAAAAGCTAAATAGGATGGAAGGCTATTTACATTATTCGGACTATTGTCCTCATCTTTGTCGCCATATTTATTACAACGTTTCGGCCTTTCAGTATGTCTACATTTCTGAGATGAGGTATTATGTACACTATTTACATTATTCGGACTATCGTCCTCATCTTTGTCGACATATTTATTACAGCGTTTCGGCCTTTCAGTATCTGTCTATATTTCTGAGATGAGGTATTATGTAAACTATTTACATTATTCGGACTATTGTCCTCATCTTTGTCGCCATATTTATTACAACGTTTCGGCCTTTCAGTATCTGTCTACATTTCTGAGATGAGGTATTATGTACACTATTTACATTATTCGGACTATCGTCCTCATCTTTGTCGACATATTTATTACAGCGTTTCGGCCTTTCAGTATCTGTCTATATTTCTGAGATGAGGTATTATGTAAACTATTTACATTATTCGGACTATTGTCCTCATCTTTGTCGCCATATTTATTACAACGTTTCGGCCTTTCAGTATGTCTACATTTCTGAGATGAGGTATTATGTACACTATTTACATTATTCGGACTATCGTCCTCATCTTTGTCGACATATTTATTACAGCGTTTCGGCCTTTCAGTATCTGTCTATATTTCTGAGATGAGGTATTATGTAAACTATTTACATTATTCGGACTATTGTCCTCATCTTTGTCGCCATATTTATTACAACGTTTCGTCCTTTCAGTATCTGTCTACATTTCTGAGATGAGGTATTATGTAAACTATTTACATTATTCGGACTATTGTCCTCATCTTTGTCGCCATATTTATTACAACGTTTCGGCCTTTCAGTATCTGTCTATATTTCTGAGATGAGGTATTATGTACACTATTTACATTATTCGGACTATCGTCCTCATCTTTGTCGACCTATTTATTACAGCGTTTCGGCCTTTCAGTATCTGTCTATATTTCTGAGATGAGATATTATGTACACTATTTACATTTTTCGGACTATTGTCCTCATCTTTGTCGCCATATTTATTACAGCGTTTCGGCCTTTCAGTATCTGTCTATATTTCTGAGATGAGGTATTATGTACACTATTTACATTATTCGGACTATTGTCCTCATCTTTGTCGACATATTTATTACAGCGTTTCGGCCTTTCAGTATCTGTCTATATTTCTGAGATGAGGTATTATGTAAACTATTTACATTATTCGGACTATTGTCCTCATCTTTGTCGCCATATTTATTACAACGTTTCGGCCTTTCAGTATCTATCTACATTTCTGAGATGAGATATTATGTACACTATTTACATTTTTCGGACTATTGTCCTCATCTTTGTCGCCATATTTATTACAACGTTTCGGCCTTTCAGTATCTATCTACATTTCTGAGATGAGGTATTATGTACACTATTTACATTATTCGGACTATTGTCCTCATCTTTGTCGACATATTTATTACAGCGTTTCGGCCTTTCAGTATCTGTCTATATTTCTGAGATGAGGTATTATGTAAACTATTTACATTATTCGGACTATTGTCCTCATCTTTGTCGCCATATTTATTACAACGTTTCGGCCTTTCAGTATCTATCTACATTTCTGAGATGAGGTATTATGTACACTATTTACATTATTCGGACTATCGTCCTCATCTTTGTCGACATATTTATTACAGCGTTTCGGCCTTTCAGTATCTGTCTATATTTCTGAGATGAGGTATTATGTACACTATTTACATTATTCGGACTATTGTCCTCATCTTTGTCGCCATATTTATTACAGCGTTTCGGCCTTTCAGTATCTGTCTATATTTCTGAGATGAGGTATTATGTAAACTATTTACATTATTCGGACTATTGTCCTCATCTTTGTCGCCATATTTATTACAACGTTTCGGCCTTTCAGTATCTGTCTACATTTCTGAGATGAGGTATTATGTACACTATTTACATTATTCGGACTATCGTCCTCATCTTTGACGACTTATTTATTACAGCGTTTCGGCCTTTCAGTATCTGTCTATATTTCTGAGATGAGATATTATGTACACTATTTACATTTTTCGGACTATTGTCCTCATCTTTGTCGCCATATTTATTACAACGTTTCGGCCTTTCAGTATCTGTTTACATTTCTGAGATGAGGTATTATGTACACTATTTAGATTATTCGGACTATTGTCCTCATCTTTGTCGCCATATTTATTACAACGTTTCGGCCTTTCAGTATCTGTCTACATTTCTGAGATGAGGTATTATGTACACTATTTACATTATTCCGACTATTGTCCTCATCTTTGTCGCCATATTTATCACAACGTTTCGGCCTTTCAGTATCTGTCTACATTTCTGAGATGAGGTATTATGTACACTATTTACATTATTCGGACTATTGTCCTCATCTTTGTCGCCATATTTATTATAACGTTTCGGCCTTTCAGTATCTGTCTATATTTCTGAGATGAGGTATTATGTACACTATTTACATTATTCGGACTATTGTCCTCATCTTTGTCGCCATATTTATTATAACGTTTCGGCCTTTCAGTATCTGTCTATATTTCTCAGATGAGGTATTATGTACACTATTTAGATTATTCGGACTATTTTCCTCATCTTTGTCGCCATATTTATTGCAACGTTTCGGCCTTTCAGTATCTGTCTCTATTTCTGAGATGAGGTATTATGTACACTATTTACATCATCCGGACTATTGTCCTCATCTTTGTCGCCATATTTATCACAACGTTTAGGACGTTGTACGCTCCGGCTTTCTTCAGGTGGTTGGAATTTCGAACAGAACCCTTTATTCCGCTCACTGGGTAGACTGTTCTAGTTCTACATGCCATGTGTAATGGATGTCAGTTATCAGTTATCTCCTGTTAATTTCCCTCTCTAAGTTCTCCACCGCCTTAACCAGGTATTGAACTCACACTCTCTTGGGTCCTGTCACTGGATCTAACTAACGCCTTTATACACTGTTCCATGTGTCATCTCAGAAATATAGACAGATAGAGGATGGAAGGCTGATAGATAATTTTTTTAAACTTATTTTTCGGTTAGCAAAAACGAGCGGGCGGTTACCCCCAAATCTAGCCGTGCTGGTGGAAGATCCCCGGGATTTGCGTAGTGAACATACCTCCACATTAGTGACTGATCGTAGTCGACGTGTTTATTAGCTCCACTCCGATGATAGATAGGACAGAGTGGGAATCCAACTGATTTGTGTTTCTTTTTATTACATTTTATAATAAGTATTCTGTTTTTTGATAAGTAAAGCTCATTTTTTTCATTCATTTCACATTAAACAAGGCAATAAAGCCACACTAATACGCAAGGGGTTTACTGAGTGTGAAAGAATATATGAAAAATAAAAACATTATTTAGCAATAAAATAACAAAAATTAAGAAAACCAACAATGATTGACATTGCATTTAAACTTTTGAATATAAAACCTGGCAGGAAAATAACAAATGGAAATAAAATTCTACAAGTGAGAATTTCGAGAAAAGAAAATATTAGCACAGGACTTGCGAATATATCTAGCCATTTCAAGTGTAAAATGATGAGACTGTTGCAGCTCGTGTTTTCGTGATGACGAAAATAAATGAGGAAGATATATTCCTAGGTAAGTAATGAAATAGAAAGTTTCCTACTCAAAAGTACAACAAGCAATTGACCTAATGCTAACTCGGTATTTGTCCGAGTTCCCCACGAAGCGGGATAAGGCACAAGGCCGGTTTAGCGTGGGTATTTTTCAAACCCGTAAGCTTGGGCCAAAATTCGTCTGTCTACCTCCTCAGACGAGACTCTGACCTCCGTCAGAGCCTCGTCTGGGTTCCTCAGTGACTGAAAACAGGGAGTTCACCATGCACTAAGATATTAGCGCGCGGCTAAGACCTGAAGTTAACTCTCCTCAACTCTGCTTAACGCCGCTTATTTACATAAACGGACGATTTCATTCATTTATGTTGTATATGTCAAAGAAGTAGCTGCCAGTCTAGTAAAGTGCTTACATTCCCAAAGTTTAGGTACCACAGAGGAAACCATTTCACCCCAAGTAAGGCAATAAAGTCGCTAAAACACAAGGAACTACTAAGTGTGAAAGAGTATACGGATATGTAAAACATTATTGAAGAGTGAGAACAAGAATTAAGATTTAAATTATTGAAGATCAAAGTTGACGGAGAAGCATATAACTTATGCTAACTATCTCTTATGCGAATGTAGAAAAGATAAGTTAGCATATAACTCATGCTTATAAGCATATAACTTATACTTATGAGATAAGTTAGCATATAACTCATGCTTATAAGCATATAACTTATACTTATGAGATAAGTTAGCATATAACTTATGAAACGCGTCATTTAAAATAGAAAAATGATGAGACCTAACCGCTAATCTAGTAAAGCGCTTAAATTCCTTAAGAGTAGGTACCACAGAGGAAAGTTCATCTGAATACTTGAAGTACATATAGAAAAGACACCGGTAAGCTATATTACGGGGGTTGAAAAGTAACTGCAGTCGAGCTGCCAGATCAGGACCAATGACATTACAGATTGTTCATTGGATATTATCAAAGATCTTTACTATCAATTTTCTATACATTTTCGTCTTAATAAATTGCTTTCTCTTTTAAATAAATCAGCATTTTTTAAATCAAAATTATGGTCAGACATTTTACAGTAAACAACTCATACATTAAGAGCGATGTATTGTAAAAAAATTATTTTTTGCATTAATGTAATCTTCTATCTAAATCTTTGGGGTTTCTCCTTTATATTTGTTTTGGCAATTACTACAGGAGTTAAAATAAATT
This sequence comes from Acanthosepion lycidas, assembly GCA_963932145.1. NCBI lineage: Eukaryota > Metazoa > Mollusca > Cephalopoda > Sepiida > Sepiidae > Acanthosepion > Acanthosepion lycidas. The sequence goes on along the minus strand of OZ010609.1, from coordinate 50,046,361 downwards.
CTTTCTTCAACTTAAAATTATTATTTTTTGCATTAACCTAATTTACTTTCTAGTTGTGATAGATTTAGTATATAGTGTAATGTATATCTCGATTTACTGGATTTTCTGGAATTATGCATATATTATTCTGAAATAATGAAGGTCTTTTTGCGTTGAATATCAATTAATTATGGTATTGGGAGAACAGAAAAGTATTTTAATAAGTTACACATAATATTTTTGTTATTCCTTTGTCTAACTTTGTACAAATTTCTGTATCAAATTCTCCCATATTGTAATGTGTATTTCTCTGTTTTGCTATATAGGCTCGATACGAAGTAGTATGTTGTCACTTACATGAGACGGTCTCATCGGTTCATTCTACGAGATGTGAGAATTGTGCGATTACTACATTTTCTAATCATTTCACAATAATACCACTATGACGCAAGGGGTTACTTGTAGCGAAATAGAACGAGACGAGTTCAGTAAGGGAAAAAAAAAGATTTAGGTATCACAAAGGAAATTCATTAGAACAATAGGATTCCGAAACAGAGAACATGGCGATTGATAACGTACCTAAATTTTTGAAGAATGTATGTTTTTAAAATTATTTCCCCACAAGTACAACAATGCAAAGGGTTACTGAGTTTGAATAAATATGAAAACAGAAAATATAATTAAAAAAAAAAAAAGAGAGAAAAGAGTCAAAGACAATCTTAGCAAGTGTTCTTGTAGATTTATGATGAAAGATTTGTATTAGGTTGGTGCAAAAATAATGACGTAATGATGTCGTTTTTTGACGTATTTTTAACGTCAAAAAACGACATTATCACGTCATTATTTTTGCAGCAACATAATATTTACAATACGTTTGCTTTCCCTCCCCACACTTCCTTACATTTACATAACATTTGGTTTTCTTCTTTTTTTGTCTACATTTACGATGCACTTGCTTTCCTCTTCTTTTCTTTTATTCTGGTCACCCTTCTCCTTCTTTTCCTTCTTCTTCTTCTTCCTTCACCATAACGCCTCTTTTCTAATAGGTTGGTGCAAAAATAATGACGTAATAATGTCGTTTTTCGACGTATTTTTTAACGTCAAAAAACGACATTATCACGTCATTATTTTTGCACCAACCTAATATTGAGTCAGTTATTGTAAGGGCGTTGTATTCATAGTGCTTATATTGATTTTTTCAAATTATTTAACTGTAAGCAAGGCGATAAAGTCATGACACAAGCATTTCCTGCGCGAGAAAGATAATCAGATATCTTTAATGGGGGAAAGGACAATAAAAGAACGGGGTTCAGGTAGACATGAGATGACGATTGGTGATGAATTTAATTTTTTTAACATTGCAGGTGGCAAAGAAACAAGGAAACAGAAATGTGAAGTGCGAGCAAAGAAAATATTAGAATAAAAATGACGGTAACATCTAGCTAGATCGACAATAAAACGGCGGAATCTAATTACCAATTTAGTAGAATGCTTAAATTCATATGGTTGAGACTGCAAGAAGGAAAGCGCATCAGAATAATTACCATAAAATGTTAGCAGAAAACAAAAGAGGGAAGAAAATTTACATCGGTGACGTAGTAAGTGAAGCCGAGATGTCAGGTCAGGTTTGATAATATTACAGTCCCATCAATGAATTTTGTCAATAATCTCGAGATAAATTACAGGAACACCGGAACAGATTTGGCAGCATTTAAAAATATAGATACGATTCGATTTTATTTAGAAAGCTTTAATTAATATCAACGTTTTATTCGTATAATCAATACCGGTCTTTTTATTTTAATTGTTATAACACTGTATGTTACGCAGGGAATTAATTGCCTCATCAATTGTCAAAAATCCAAGCGTTTTTTAAAAATCAATTCAGCCCAAGCAAGTAAACAAGCCAATAAGATGCAAGAAGGTGCTACTGAATGTGATTGTATAAGAGAAAAATAAAAACATTATTAAGGATAGAGAAGATTAAAAGAATAGCAATTAAGATAGTAAATTAAATAGTAGATAATGATTTGCAAATTGTTTAAATTTTTTTTAAATTAAAGTCTTCTGGAAAGCAAGAGCCTGGAAAAGATTTCTACAAGCCAGTAGTGTGAAAGATGTAAATGTTAGCCTGAAACTTACGGTTACATCAATTGCAAAATGATGAAGCCTAGCTGCCAGTCTATTACTACGCTAAAATCGAAGTACCAAAGATAAAACTCATTATAACGAATGTCAGATGTGGCACAAAGCCGAGTTTATTGCGGGGTATCCGAACCCATGGGGTCGCCCAAAATTTCCCCGTAGACTCCGGGGTCGGGTATCTGTTTCCCGAGACGAGACTCTGCCTTTCGACATAAACTCGTCTGAGGTTAGTCTCTGCCCGGAGGCAGAGAGTTTGTCCAGCAAAGCTGAAGACTAATCTCCCACTGCAGACCAACATACAGTGTTTACTACTGTGTTTTTTTGTTAATGGGGACATCTCCATTATCATCCATACATACTAAAACAAGATCCTTCTTTGGATTTTGTCAAGAATATCGAAAGTAGCAAAGAAAATATGGCAGCTCAATACTGGCGGCTGGGTCATTAAAAATACTCTCCGTTTGAAAATATTCTCTTTCGCAGGAAATCATTTTTTGTTGGTGAGGAGGTGCTTGGGATAACTTCCGGTAGTCTAGTAACGTGTTGCTAAATGACAGAGATATCATCAAAACTTTTCTTTTCTCGAGATCTCTCAATTTTGGAATTAGCCAGACAAGCAGTATTTTTGTTATGGCGTTCTTAGAAAGAATCCCGCGAAATCCTAATGCGTCATTTTTCTCATTCCCGAGTCTTCTGATAGAATCGGTAACACTGTTTTCCTCTTCGTAGTCCGTTCTTCTGCTATCAATTACAGAGTGTTGCCAAACCTATTGCGTCATCGTGCGCATCTCTTTCATTCACTGAACAATCTTTGACACTGAAGACGTTCGATTTCTTTATATCATGTTTACTAAAAGCCAATTTTAAAGAGTGCTAAAGTTTGACTAGCACTTGTAACAACCTTTTTACCCAACTTGATGTTAAAACGTCACACTAGGTTCCTTTCACGCATTTCCCGCCAAACTTATAAAATGGACACACACAAGTTTTTCTATTACTCGGTAATGAATGATTTATCTTTGTACGTGTCAAGAAAGAAAGTCGGAACATATCCAAACATGTTCTTGCATAAATCCTTACCGACTAATTACATCAGCTGCAGATATGTTACGAGTTAAATGTACACACCACACACTGCATATAACATTTCAGTGTAACGAAAATAAATCTTAGCATGAAATATATACAATGTATTCGAAGAAAAAAACAATGTAAAAAAATGACGTAGAATCTGTTGTTTATTGGAGCAAGTAATGACTTATTAATTTGTAAGCTTTCAAATAAAACTGCTTTCTTTAATCGTTTCAAAGGATTTTTTCACCTTTCGTCAGTATGTCTGATGCCAATCTCTAGTGAGCGTTTCATTGTGCATTTTTCATCTCATGTTTTCCGTTGAGATTATGTGGGGAACTATATTGAATGAGTTACCAGGTATGCTGAGAAGAAGATGGGTTCGCTATGTCGTGTTAGGCAATTTTTCTTGCCAGAGTCTATGTTCAACATTATATGACTACCATTCGACAATGCACTGAATATTTCTACCACGTCTGTTCCGGTGCTTATGCGATGAATTTAGAGATTCTTTATAATATCTAAAGAATCTGCAATATTTTGAGTCTTAACATGACATCTCGACTTCAGTCATAGCGTAGTTTCATTGATAATTTTCATGATAATTGTTCGAAATATTTTTTCTGAGTCTGTCTATATTTCTGAGATGAGGTATTATGTGCATTATTTACATTATTCGGACTATTGTCCTCATCTTTGTCGCCATATTTATCACAACGTTTCAGCCGTTGTACGCTCGTAATTTCGAACTGAAAATTTTATTTCGCTCTCTGGGGTAGATTGTTCTAGTTCTACGTGCCATGTTTGATGGATGCCAGTTATCAGTTATCTCCTGCTAATTTCCCTCTGCCTTAACCGGGTATTGAACTCACACTCTTTGGGTCTTGTCATTGGATCTAACCAACGACTTTATTTACAGTGCCATGTGTCCTTGAAGACATCTGGGTATGAATTTCTGGGTATTATAAACCTAATGTCTTCAGCAACCATTTTAACCAGAGCTCATATTGCAACTTTGCTGTTATCATTGATTTTCTCCGTCACTCCTTATTACTGGTTCCCATATTGTATTTATTTTTATGCTTGGTCGGCTCAGGAGATTTTTGTGGCCTCAGTTCGAAATTCCAACCACCTGAAGAAGGCCGGACCGTACAACGGCCGAAACGTTGTGATAAATATGGCGACAAAGATGAGGACAATAGTCCGAATAATGTAAATAATGTAAATAGTTTTTCTCTTTAGTACCGAGGTTTTACGAATTTAAGCGCATTACTAGATTGACAGTTTGGTCTCATTATTTTAAAGTTGAAATTGCTCGATGTAACGGACAGTTCTATGTTTACAGTTTCTTCTCTCGCACTTCCCCTTTTAGAACTTTTTGCTTTTCAGTCAACTTTGCTCTTCATTATTTTTAATGCAATATCAACCGTGTTATAATTCCAGTTCTTTAGTATTCGCCCGCATTCATAACGTTTACTACTAGATTGTCAGTTAGGTTCCACTATTCTACTGTTGATCTAGCGAAAATATAGGCTTAGGTTCTGTTCGAATATTTTATATGCTCGCCTTTTTCGTCTGTGGAATACTCTTCTGTTTCCTTTTTTCGCTGTCAACAACAATATTGTCAAAATTAAATGCATTACTAAACATCATCTTCTGTCAATCTGATACCTGTTTTCTTAATTTTCTTTCTCACTTTAAAGTCTTCTCATTCTCTTTCACGCTCAGCAACCGTTTGGGCTTTAGTGGAATTATCACCTTGCTTGCAGTTAAATAATAAAAACGATCAATTTAAGTTTTACAAAAAGATGCCCTTACAATAACTGATTCAATACAAATTCTTCATCATAAATGTAGAAAGCTTTCCAGACAATTTTAATTTAAAAAAGAAACAAAAGATTAAACGTTATAAAAATCATTATCAATTATGGTAATTCTTATTCTTTTAATCTGCTCTATCCTTAATAATGATTTTAATTTTATCATATTCTATCACATTCAGTAGCCGCTTCTTGTATCTTGGTGACTTATTTGCATCGCTTGGGATGAATTGATTTAAAAAATGCTTGGACTTTCCACAATCGATAAGTTTATTAATGCTCGCTGTAACATACAGTACTATTTTAAGACATTTTTTATGTTTATACATTCTTTTCATAGATACAAATATTTCAGTAAATGCTCTGTTTATAATAAACAGTATTAAACAACATTTACCGGCCTGAATGTCCGAGAAATTTTCATAGAAAATATTCGTCCTTTGACAGGATTTGAACCTGCAATCCTATACGGAACCGTCATTTAGCCTGACGTGCCTTACCGCTCGGCCGCAAAGGATCGCTCGGTTGGCAAGGTCGAATTTACTGCTTATAAACTACAATCTCTCATGAATCTCGTACATTCATAACTGCTCATGGTGTATCAAATGTAAACAAATGACGTCATACATTAAGAAATGGACAAAGTCCGACAATTTATTTATTAAAGACATTTTTATGTTTCACGTTCTTTTTATAGATACAAGTATTTAAGTAAATGCTCTGTTTATAATAAACAGTATTTAACAACATTTACCGGCCTGAATGTCCGAGAAATTTTCATAGAAAATATTCGTCCTTTGACAGGATTCGAACCTGCATTCTATGCAGATCCGTCATTTAGCTTGACGTGCCTAACCTCACGGCCACAAAGGATCGTTCGGTTGGCAAGGTCGAATTTACTGCTTATAAACTTCAATCGTCCATGAATCTCGTACATTCATAACTGCTCATGGCGTATCAAATGTAAACAAATGACGTCATATATTAAGAAATGGACAAAGTCCGACAATTGATTTATTAAAGACATTTTTATGTTTAACGTCATTTTTATAGATACAAGTATTTAAGGTTTTGTATTAAAATTATAATAATAATAATAATAATAATAATAATAATAATAATAATAATAATAATAATTGAAGCTTTTATCCTTGCTGCACAGGACCAATGCTTATCTAGGAATTATCAAGCGCATATACTAAAATATTGTGTTAGCGCAAAATGCAGGTTATGTGATAAATATCCAGAAACTATTGATCATCCTCTATCAGGTTGCACGATATTGGCACCCTCTCAATATAAAACACGGCATGACAGAGTGGGCCAATATCTGCACTGGAAAATTTGCAACTTCTATCGGAAGGAAACTGAAAGAAATTGGTATGAACACAACCCAGACCGAGTTACGGAGACAGGACCTGTTACAATTCTATGGGAGTACACAATAAACGCTGACAGAATATCAAAGCCAACCGTACAGACATTGTTATTAAAGACCACAAGCAAAAAAGTGCCTCCTTATTGGTATGGCAGTCCCTGCAGACTTCAATGCATCTTTGAAGATATTCAAAAAGCTGTCAAAACAAGGACCTTGAAAAAAATGTGGCACATGGGAACATCAACAATCCCTGTTGTAGTTGGAGCCCTAGGATTGGTTGGAAAAGATTCCAGTAGACTAATTGAAGGGATTCCTGGAAGTCCATGCCTCAAAGAGATACAAAAAAATTGTTCTGACAAGTACAGCCCACACTTTACGAAGGGATTTATCTATGTAATTTTGTTTTTTTTTTTGCAGAGGAAAGTGTCATGATACCATTTCTAACCTTAGGTCCCTGGGCGGAACCCGGAAAGAAATGTGTAAACGCCAGAAATCAAAGGAAATAATAATAATAATAATAATAATAATAATAATAATAATAATAATTATAATAATAATTATTATTATTATTATTATTATTATTATTTTAAAATTTTCCTTATATTGAAGTAAAGGGAGACAGAAGAAAACATTGATTAACTTACCTGACGCACCTGCGAAAAGTGATACAAAACAGGGATGAAAGGGAGTGTAAAAAGATATACATTACGAAGATCCACAACAGATAGTCTATGATAGGTGATGAGGAAAGTAGGATTAGATATTTCAACACTCACAGGACATACTGAAGGCGAGAGAGACATGAAAAAAAAACAATGATTAACTTACTTGATATACTTGCGAAAACTGATACAGAACATAGTCTCGGATGGTTTGTAAAAGGAGAAACCGTGGTAAAATCTACAGAGGAAACCTTGTCCCTTCAGATGGTGCATTTTATGAAGGGGAAACCCTCATAAAAAATATAATACTTTTAGTTATTTTATATTGATATGTAATTTAGACGTTTTCGTAAAAAAAATGAAATTAAATATTCACTCCCCAAATATCCTAAACGAAATATAAGTAATATAATTTTATGTTCTTTTTGGCATTGTCCTTAGAATTATACCTGTCAGTCAAGAGAAACGAAGAGAAATCTTCTAAGATGAAGTAAAAAAAAGGAATCATGTTTTTATTTTGCCGCTTAATATTGACTGTTATGTAAAAAAGAGACTGGAGCATGCGCAGCACGAATTTAAAAAATGCCAGTTCTGTTTGGCCACTCAAAATTTCCACACTTCGCAAGAATAACATCTGGCGCAGACACAGACACAACTCTCTGATTCAGTTTCAGCAAGAAACTCCTATTATATATCTTAACAGGATATGTTATCAGAAGAAAAAGAAAGTTATAAGGAAACTAGAAGCAAAATACACAGAATCAGAAAAAAAGCAGGATTTCTGGGACACGTAATGAAGAAAGAAAGGTAAGAAATTTGAACGCTCACAAGAAATATTGACGGCAAGAGGGACAGATAGAAACAATAATTAATAAACCTAAAGAAACTGGCCCAACGGTAACAGAACAGGTAGTAAAAAATACAATGATTACTCTGATCTACAGAGAATAGTAAGTTGTAGAGAGCGTCGCTCACCAACTTCCTGAAGGGACACGGCGCAAATAAATATATGTTCAGTTGTTTTATGTTGACACATAATTTAGTCATTTCCATAAAGACAAATCAATAGAATAGTTATTCTCCAAATATCCCAAATGAAAAAATAAGTAATATAGTCTTTTAATTGTTTATTTTTTTCTTTTCGGAATTTAACCCTTCGGGCCCCGCGTTCCTGCATAGTTTTAACCATTCCGCCTGATCTCCTGAGTCAAAATTCGCAAATAATTGGTATGTAATATTTCACGGTAGATATAAAAACATTTTCAAGTGTTTACGCTCCGTTCAACTGGTGGCTGGTGGGTAAAGCGATTCTCAGGGCTCACAAGGTTTAACCTAGACAGTGAGCGATTCTGACAGAATTAGAAGTCCTGCCAGAATTCATGTCAGCCTTGCAGACATAACACCACGACCATCCAGTGGGTCGTCCGTGAGCCAGCATGTTATAGGATCAGTGTCCATCTCATCATGTTTTGTGTTTGTTAATGCGGAATATTAAAAATTAATAAGCAGACAGTAAATACTAATCAGATACACTTTTTCAGATCAGTAAAAATCACAAAATGTTTTCATGCATGACGTATTAACCATTTGAACCTTGCGTTCCTGAATCATTTTAACACGTCTCCCTGAGCTCCTGAGTCAAAATTCGCAAATAATTGGTATATAATATTTCACGGTAGATATAAAAAATAGTTACAAGTTTAACCGGTGGCAGGACTTTAAGTCATTTATTTCTATCAACAATTCAACTAGTTGCTGGGCATTACGTCATTTTTTCTACCACCGGTAAAGCGGCGATCAGGGCTCAAAGGTTGGTTGGTTGGGTTTTATGGCATATCAACCACTGTGGGTCATTTAATGCCAAATTAAGGTATATATATATATATATATATATATATATATATATATATATATAAACATACATATACATATATATATACACACATATATACATATATATATATATATATATATATACATACATATATATATATATATATATATATATATATATATATATATATATATATACACACACATATATACATGCATACACATATACCTATACATATATTAAATATACAGTACTATTAAACGTATAGCTGGCAACATTATTGTTTCAAAAACGCATAGCTGGCAACATTATTTTTTCCAAAAAACGTATAGCTGGCAACCTTATTTTTTCAAAAACGTATAGCTGGCAACATTATTTCAAAAACGCATACCTGGTAACATTATTGTTTCAAAAACGTAAAGCTGGCAATATTATTTTTTCAAAAAGATATAGCTGGCAACATTGTTGTTTCAAAAACGTATATCTGGCAAAATTATTTTTTACAAAAAAACATATAGGTGGCAACATTATTGTTTGAAAAACGTATAGCTGGCAACATTATTGTTCCGAAAACATTATCTGAGGCCTTGTTGTTGGACGTAGTTTATAGTCATACCCAGGACGCGGATGTAGTTTATTGTCATACCCAGGACGAAGGGCTCACGAAGGGCTCAAAGGGTGAATGTACAAGTCAAGAGGAGACATTGAGGAAGATAAATTTTCTAAGATATGCAGAGAATAAACTGAAATAGATCAATCTACATGTCCAGGATTTAAAATTTATACACTCACACACACACACACACACACACACACACACACACGCACACACACACACACATACACACACGCGCGCGCGCGCACACGCACGCGCACACACACACACGCACGCACACACACGCGCACGCGCACGCGCCGGCGCACACAAAAATGACAGTAATTTTCCTAGCATGAATTTTAAAAAGGTAGATCTTTTGGCCAACAACATGAATATGTACAATTCTCCAACTGGCAGAAAATATCATTTGGGGAAGACATTGCTGTCATTCACACAGTAAACTTAATTCAACAAGTAAATATACCTATTATTTATCTTTCAACAGGGTATGTCATAAGACTATTTTCCTACTCACACTTTCAGGAATTATCTGAACACCGCCTTTAAGTTATAGCTTACTCCTATATGGAACTTATATATTCGTAACATTACTAATGATTCTGCAGAAACGGTCGGCTGATTGTATCGTTGCAGCAAGTACAATGGTATATGGGTGCACCGCCAAAAGCCTCTCAGTCCAGAGCTTGGCAGCTGATATTAGAAGCACGGTAGGATAAAAGCTGGCTGCTCACATTAAATGTCTCAAAGATCAATACATTGACCTTCCATGATCACCGATCGGACCCAGAAATTTAGCCAATCGTACTATATGGAAGACCGGTACCTGGGACAAAATCAGTAGCAGAACTCAAGTGGAACGATCCATCGCAAAAGAAGCTGGTCATTTCCTTGTACTGCTCATGTAAGTACCTGATCCCTCTTGCCATACTCTACCTTTACAAGAGCCAGATCAGTCAGAAAAAAGATTACTGCTGCCATATGTGGACGATAGTCGCGGTCTTCATTTTCGATAGAGTCAACTCACGTCGTTGTATGCGACTAAATATGTTCCTCTCTGCAAACCTTTTAGACAGACGAGACGTCGCAAGCTTCTCACTGTTCTATCGCTATTTCCCTGATCAGTGTTCAGATGAAATACATTCCTTGGTTCCAACTGTATTAACGTCCACGTCTTTCATTCCCTTCAAAACACCCTGGTGAGATATGTTCCATTCGAAACTCTGCCTTGTGGAGTCAACACCACGAGGCTGCTTTCCCGATCACTACAATCTTATCCTGTTCAAGTCTGGGTTCAACCGTTATCGTCCGCAACTATTCGCATAAGCTGCGCCTCTTACGCTGTAACAATATATAGAGTGGGGTCAGGGCCTTGTATAGGATGAACAGCACTGTAAATAAAACAAAAAAAGAACAAACCAACTTACTACCTTGATCTGTATTTACAAGAGTCTGATCAGACTAAAAACGAAGAAGTGCTGTCATATGTCTGTATATACTACCCAGACCTCACTGTACAGGCGTAGTTGTGTTCAAAAACGATCAGGCGGTCTTCAAATAATTTCTCACAGATAAAAAGTTGCAAAATCCTCGCTACTGTCTTGCTATTTCTGTAGCAAATTTTCAGACGAGCTTCATCGCTTATTTCATATCTACGGCCCGCCATAACACATAAGCGTTGTCAAGCCATACTTATTCATTTGTATACCATTGGTAAGGAGGGGGTGTCATCCAGGGTGATTCTTAACCAAAACTGTTTCTTTTCTGGAATAAACTCCTGAAAGGATGCTTCCGCGACCACTACTATCTTAAATTCTTCACGTCTATGTACAACTGTTAACTCTCCGACATACCATTAAATTATGAATATGTTCTTCCTCTCTTTACGCAATTAAAAATTCTCATTCAGCAACTTTCCACCTGAGTGACTATTGGGCTTTCTATTCGGTAGAAAAAACCGTTATAATAAAATTTCCAAATTTTCTTTATTATTTTGTTTCTCTAATTTATTCTACTCAATTCACTTCACTAATTGTTTATGCGTCAGCACACAACATTCGCTAAACTTCATCCACGACGTCTAGGCAAATAAATATGATGGGAGATATATATATATATATATATATATATATATATATATATATATATATATATATATATATATCAGGTTGGTGCAAAAATAATGATGTAATAATGTCGTTTTTTAACGTATTTTCAACGTCAAAAAACGACATTATTACGTCATTATTTTTGCACCAACCTAATATATATATATATATATATATATAGTTTATGCAAAACTAGGTAATCCGTCTGGGTAGACCCAAGGAGGATGATATCCAGAGAGCTCAATGTAAATTCAGAGCAGATATGTTTGAATAAAAACAGATCAAGGTTCCATGTAATAAGTTATTTCACCACAACCCCTTTAACAGGGCTCTGGATCATCAGACTTTTCATTTTTCATTTCAACTTTTGTAAGTAAAGTCTGATGATCCAGATCCCTTTAAAAGGGTTGTGGTGAAATAACTTATTACATGGAACCTTAAAGTGATCTGTTTTTATTCAAATATATATATATATATATATATATATATATATATATATATATATATATATATATATAAGTGAACATTGAACACTCAGAGGTGACAGGCTGTTTCATACTAGACGCAATAGTCAGGCCACGAATGTTTGATTTTTCATGATCTTGACTTGCTGCTGATTATTTTTTCTTCATAGCCTTCATTACACTGACGATTTTTTTAGTGCGAAGAGAACCGAACTGACTATAACAAAATTTGAACTCTGATTTCATATTCTGGTCTGGTAATCTTGATTATTACTACTACTACTAATACTACTACTACTACTACTAATAATAATAATAATAATAATAATAATGAGTAAAACTTTCAGTATTCAATTTTTTTCTACTTTTTGAATAATATCTCATTTACGAAAACTACAAAAATACTTTCCAATATACCTAACATAGCTACTGTGTATTAAGTTCGAACCTTACTGGGTGTCTCATACATAAAGCCTTGTGCCAACCTAAGCTGTAATGAAATAAAAATAGATAACGGAACCCACAGCTCATTTTGCTCAGAATTCTTTGTGAAAGTGATCTGATACTCCGATTGAAAAACGATTACGAATCTTTTAGGCCAATTACATTAAAAGAAAGCAAAATCTACTATAATTAAAACGTGTTTCAATCTGCGAGTATGAGTTAATATAGATTGAAATTGGATTTTCTGAAACGGAAAATGGAAAATCAAAGAAATATAGTCTGAATTTCCAAACTTTGAAAATCTCATGATCACTGAATATACAAATCGTGCAATTAGGATCGCAGAGAATTGGTCAAAGTACCAACCATCCCAGAATTCAAATCAATCTTTCAGATAACATTTGATAGCTACAAAAGGAATATAATAACTGTAGTTTCCGTAATCATCGATAAGTGGGTGCGTTGAAGCATAAGTTTAATAAGTGCTTTCTATTAGATTAAAGGTTCTAACTCTCAGATATATTCATCGTCAGCATCTATCAGCTAACATGGCCATTTTTATATAAATTACGAAAGTCTAAGTGCTTGTAAACACTCCTTTCACTCCGTTATATTACAAAGAGTTGCGTTAATGGAATATTCATAAAATTACCCTTCTGTTCTGTGACGTATGAACAAACCTCGATGTAGAAATACGCTATCAGATCTGTACGTGAAAAATAAAAGCGAACCAATTTAATCAAATAGGTAACCGTGAATGAAAAGAGGGATCTGTGTCTATATAAATATATCTATCAACATCTACCAATAACAATCTAGCTGCATTGTTGTCCCAAGGCAAAGCGGGGAAAATAGAAGGCAATAATGGCAGTTATTACATTAATAGAAACATGTGTGTAATGATGTGATTATTCGGAGAGGATGTATCGGTTTTCAATAAAATATTAATAATACAAAAACTTATGCAGAAATTGTGAAGAGCATTCATATTGGATGCGGTAAAAAAAAAAGCATGGAAAAATATTGCATGCAGGATAGATATGAAATATTGCATGCGGGATAGAGATATGAAATGTATTTGATGCTCATCCACACGTGGTTTTATTAATGTTTCAGAACAAAGGAAAGAAAACACATACATACAAACTAGACAATCATACAGCCACACTGACAAAACTGAAGACTGAGTGATATATTTCTAGAAACATAAAATATATTTACATACATTTTATAAATAGGAAGCATGTACAAACACACGTATTGTAGCATTTGAAGAGTCAAAATGAACAAATACTTTTTAGTATTAATTTATATATGAAATCATCAGAGTATATCCCGTCCGTCAACTTACGGAATGATCACGTTGAAACAACGATTTCCGTACATTCAGTGAAGTTAAGCAACGTCGAACATTGTTAGATCCTAGATGGGTGATCGTTTGGCTTGGGGATACCAGATACTGTAATTATGGATATGAGGGTGGCTTGGACTGGTTAATCGTGGAGCCGATTCCAGTTGTGTTCGTTATATTCGCTTACGCGCAAATCCCAATGGAAAAGGTATGAATTCATCTCTTCCCCCATCTATAAGTTAATTAGTAAGACTTGTATCACAAAACCGTTATCATCTTCCTCAACTCCGAGCAAAATTCTTACTATTTAAAAGTATTTTTGGGCCAGCAAATTGTTGCTAAGACGTAGAAAACGAATCAAAAAATACTGATTAGCTAGATAGTATTTTTTACATTTATTTACATTCTCTGGAATATACATTTGTAGAAGAATATATGTCCACAAAGTGAGGGTTCAGGTTATATATTAGTGCTTAAATAAAATTAATCCCCCACTTTATATCCGCATTATAATTTCTTTATAATTTAATTTATACATTTTTTTAAGAATGACTGTAAATTTTCTCCATCCAGGTATGGATTAATTAGTAAGACTTGTATTACTAAACCATTATTTCCAAAAGAAAAACCTCTTAGAATCCGGAAATATTTTATGCTTTTAAATAATCTGTCATGTTTATTATTTTCATGAAAAGTATAGATATATTTTTTGCAAAAAATTTTCAAAATTGGCAGTATGGACAGGAAATGTTAGATGCATCATTCAAATGCAAACTCAACATTCGACACAACTTCGTCGGAGTGCGACGAACATAAATATTATTCTTTTGTGTTGGATATACAGGTGTTTTGCTTAATTGGTGGAGCGGAGTTTTTATAAATGATTAAATTGAATATATTGAATTTAGCATAGTATATAATATATATATATATATATATATATATATATATATATATATATATATATATATATATATATATATATATATTAGCTTGGTTTTCAAATAATGATGTAATAATGTCGTTTTTTGACGTTCAAAATACGTCAAAAACGACATTATTACGTCATTATTTTTGCACCAACCTAATATATATATATATATATATATATATATATATATATATGCTGTTGGAGAAAAGGGAAAATGTTAATCATTCACTGAAAAGCAAGAAGCTGTCACCAAAACAGGAATATAACCAGGGAAATGACAGTCCTTTGTCTATTGTGGTATGAAGGATAAAGCCAGCCAGAGCGAAAGTGTAAACAAACAAAATGATGTTTACCATTTGAAGCAATTTTCAGAAAAAGCGATCAACACCCATTAATCGGTAAGGCATGACATTCTTACACGATTATTCAATCCAAAATAATGCCCAAATTACCCAGGAAAAGTTTGTTTCATTAAATACGGAATTTTATCAAACACTCCGAGTAAGGAGTAAAATCCTAGCCTTGCTCCACCTCACTGTTTTATTTTCAGATAATTTTTTTAGACCAAAAAGTTTTTATTAATTGTAAAGTGTTTAAACATATTTAAAGCATTTCTTGGTATTGAAACCTGAAAAACATTACAATCGATTGATCAAGAGTTTACTTTCATACACGAAATGAGATTGATTGACTGATTCGTTTTTTACGGCTTATCAAGACATTGCAGGTTATTTAAAAGCATAAAATACTTTCAGATTCTAAGATTTTTTTTCTTTTGGAAATAATAAGTTTTTACTGATACAAGTCTTACTAATTAAGCCATACCTTGGAGAGAATATGTGGAGTTATGCCTAATCAGAATTAGATAAAGAAAAGAGAAATAATAATTTAGATATAAAGTGGGGGGTTAATTCTATATTACAATCATTATATGAAGTGATCCCTCAATCTGAGGGAACCGGAGTTTCTATAGATTTATATTCCACAAAATATAAATTAAGAAAATAAATAATAGAAATTGAAAAATAGAAATTAATTAACAAAATGCTTGTGCAGCTAATCAATATTTCATTGATTGATTGATTCTGTTTCTACGGTTTATAAACCCTTTGCAGGTTATTGATATACAGAAAATATTTTCAGATTGTAAGAATTTTTCTTTTGGAGATAATTGAAGTCGTGTTTCGATGAGTATCTATGCTTATCATCAGGAGATTGTAAATTACCATTTGATTTAATGAACGATTTATTTAGATTTAAAGGAAAAATACGAACACTTTTTACGAAAAAAGAAAAAAAAGATTGGCGGGTGTTAAAAATCCCCAAAAGTTAATAACCCTTTCTTTTTTTCTTTGTAAAAAGAGGTTTTATTTTAACTTTAAATCTAAATAAATCGTTCGCTCGCCAGTAATTTATATTTTTTCCAATATATATATATATATATATATATATATATATATAAAAGTGAACATAGAAGTCAACACTTAGAGGCGACAGTCTGTTTCATGCTATATGCAATCGTCAAGCCACTTGACGATTGCATATAGCATGAAACAGACTGTCGCCTCTAAGTGTTGACTTCTATGTTCACTTTTATATTTACACACGCTCTATCTCTGATATTGAGCACTTTATTCCATAAATATAGCACACCTTAAGACTATATTTCTTTATATATATATATATATATATATATATATATATATATATATGTGTGTGTGTGTGTGTGTGTGTATTACCACTTCTTTGTCCAAAATGTCTGCTAATTCTAACTATTGTCTTCTAAAAATACAACAGTGAATGCTATTAGAAATATGAAACTGCTGTCATTAATAACTAAGCTACAGAGCTATATACATTTCCTCATCTAAAACAATTTCCCTAAAACAATAAAATAATCTAAAAAAGGTACTTAACAATAATCAGCAACGTAAGGATCACATTAACATCAGATAGATACTCACAAACAATATCAAAATACTAGCAAAACCCTACAGCAAAAAAGACAGGCCCCAATCACATAGTCGACAAGCAAATCAAATCTCATTGAAGCAAGAACAATTTTAGCAATAATAAACCATAGTCATCAACATAATATTGACAATAACGTTATTACCATATATTACCAACATTCAAATGCACTACTTTTAAAAAAAAGCGAAACAAATAAAAAGCATCATATATAGATATATAAAACTAGTTGATAAAAACCAATGCATCAAATTCATTTTTAATACTGACAATTCAAAACTAACAATATAGTTTTAAAATAATACATCCCAACTACCAACCATCTACATAAGTTCAATGTTGTGTATGAATATACTTTCCCAGTCATAGAAAGTTTCTTTGTAAAAAAAACAAACACAACAATGACTTACATATGATATACGACAACCACTCACTCACATAGTTTCACCTGCCACATAACATGATATTCAGACCACACATTAATCAGCAACGTAAGGATCACATTAACACCAGATAGATACTCACAAACAATATCAAAATACTAGTAACCCTACAGCAAAAAACAGACTCGAAGCAATATTCATAAAAATAAAAACATCCATCTATGAATAAAATCAATTAAAAACTCCGCATCATCATATGTATCTAAAAAAAGGATAAATATTTATACTATTTACATTATTAAAACTGTTGTGCTCATTTTTATTGTCACATTCACGATGTTTCGGCTCGTTGTACGCTCCGGCCTTCTTCCGGATTTGTCTATATTTATAAAATGAGTTATTGCAATTATTTACATTATTTGTATTGTTCGGACTTTTGTCCTCATTTTTATTGTCACATTCACGATGTTTCGGCACGTTGTACGCTCCGGCCTTCTTCCGGATCTGTCTATATTTATAAAATGAGTTATTGCAATTATTTACATTATTTGTATTGTTCGGACTGTTGTCTGACTGAGGACAACAGTCAGAACAATGTTAATTTTGTAAATAGTTACATGTATAGAAAAATAAATAAAATACCCACCACACACTCGTCACACCACGCCTAAATCACAACACTCATTACCTACGTATTTACTCTCACTATTTCTAAGGAAATCACCATTTGTCTCTAGTTACCTTGATGCTGACTTAAGAGATTCGAAATTGGTATATTTTTGTATTATATCTTTTTCAGAAAACAAGTTTTGACACTTTCTGACAGAACTTGCACCTTTTTTTGTACTAATGTTCACGCAATTCGAGACCCAAAAGCCCCTCAGGGCAGAGGATTACTGTGTAGTGTTGTATTAGAAAGATGTAAGAAAGGTCAAAACTGGAGTTCTTGAGGTTATACAGGAAAGATAACAGCAAGCTCTATTCAGGAAGTGGTCAATTAGAGAATAATATTTCAGTATTCAGTCCGGAAGTGAACTTTAGAAGGAACCGGAAGCCCAATCCTGAACATGAAAGAAGTGATAAACCTCTACTCTTGTTCAAATATCACTGAAGGGGAGAAAAAAATTCATTCGTAATTTGGAAAAATATGTATATACTTCCCAGATCCCAGCACCTATCTACGAGCTATCAAATCTCCTTAATAACATTATTACCTCATATCTACCCACCAGTTACAATATCACATCAACTCACAAATTCCTTCAAATTTCTTAAAAGTATAAAATCAACCTAAGGTATTTTAGCGTCACTCGACGTTGAAGATGTATTCACAAACGTCCCCGTTGATCAAACTATTGACATAATCGACAAATACTTCCCTTCCACATCCATCGATCAAACCAAATATCCTTCTAGGCCAATATAAGCAACATCTCCACTAAAACTAATGGCGTTAGTATGGGTAATCCGCTCCGCCCGTGCGTCTCCGATTACTACATATCCGTCGTAGAAAACATATTTAAACTCGTCACGAAACCCATAACATATCTCCGATACGTAGACGATAATTTAGCGAAAAAATAACAGATGACCTCAAAATCATATTTGAAAACACATGTATCGATTACTTTACCTATGAAGTGAATAAAAAAAACCTACCATTCTTCGACGTTCTCGTAAAATACAGTAATAACACTTTCACTACATCATTATATATATATATATATATATATATATATATATATATATATATATATATATATATATATATATATATATTAATCATTGACTCCAAGCGAGCCAGGAGTATTACTAGTCCAAAAAAGGTTAGATGGTGTGAAAGTCTGAGAAAGGACTAGTATAGGGAGGAGTCAGGAGTTCAAGGTAAAAGATGGCGATTGACGCTGCATTTAAATTTTTGAAGATTGCAGTTATCAGGGAAGCCAGTCAGCTGAAGGGAATCCACTGTCTGTGCGAGCAAAGAAAATGTTAGTGTAGAAATGGCGGTTGCATATAGCTATCTCAACAGTAAAAGGATGGGACCTAAAAGCCAATATAGTAGGAAGCTTAAATTCATATAGTGGGGACACCATGATAAAAGGCTCTTCGAAGCAGTTAACATGAAAATATCTGTAAAAAAAAAAAAGACAACTGGAATCCACGTCAAATCGTTGAGAAAGTGACTGAAACTGAGATGCCAACTCAGGGTCGATTACATTGCCGATCCTGCTATGACTTTTGTCAAGAACATCGAGGTGAACAACAGCGACACCAGACCAAATAAGGCAATCGTATCCCATGCACCCGTGCATGGGATATTTGTAAACACGCAAGATGACTTTGACGAGAATGACTTTCTAGCACGACACAATGAACTAAATTTCCTTCCAATAGATACATCTATTGATTCAATGTAGTTCTTCCACTTCAAGTCAGCTGAAAACGTGAGGCGCAGGCAGACGCTCGCCTGGAGTCGAGCATCACCCATGGCGATGGCGGCCAGTGGAGTAATTCTATGATGGTTAAATGAAGGCAGTTTAGTTTTAGAGGTATTAAAATTTACAAGCCATTTCATGGTCCATTAATCACTAGTTGGAAGGCCTTTTCAAGAGCTATGACGGATTTTCTATTAAGACTAGATAAAATAGTCGTGCCATCTGCATAAATAATTACCTGGGAACTGATGACATCAGGAAGATCATTGAAGTTCAGAAATAGAGTAAGACCCAGTATAGAGCCTTGGAGAAAACCCACGTTCGTGTGGAAGCATCTGGAAGCGAGTCCGTTTATAAAGACGTTTATTTCACGATTTGGTAGGAATGTTTGGATTAAATCAAGCAAATGTGCGGTAATACCGTAGCCTTACGCAGAAGACCCGCATGCCAAACCCTTTAGTGCCACAAGTCGAGCTTTGCCGTTATTATAAAGAACTTGATATACATATTCAGTAATGGCCGTAAGTACGTCAGCGGTAGACAGGTCAAAACGGACGCCATATTGTTTGTCAGAGAGTTGGTCGTGAGAGCTACGATGTTGAACCACATTAGCATTTATTGAAGTATGGAATGCTTCGCAGAAAAGCAGTAAGAGACTAATACGGCGATAGTTAGAATGGTCAGAATGTTCTTTGGATTTCTTAAAAATAAAAACTACAGATGAGGACTTCCAACATGTAGGAAGCAGTGATGCTATAGTTATAGAGTTTGGAGAGAACTGGGGCCAAATCGGGAGCACATTACTTTAGGCCGAATGCTGCGATTCAGTCGCCTCAGCTAGTCTTATGGAAGTTTAATTTAGAGCTGGCGTGCCTGACTAGTAACGGATACCACTCAGTAGAACCTCAGTTCTAGCGGGAAATCAGGTATGGGTACTCCAAAATACTCCTGTGCTGAATTGGAAGAGAATTTCCTTAGTCAAATATATCCGATCTAGATCTCATGACTTTGTATTGATTGAATAGAGGGTTTTTTTCAGGGCCACCAGTAACCTCTAGACCCGGACTTGCGAGATGATATACGTTGTTTCATTTTATCAGCAAACAGAATTCTCGCTTCATTGAGGGCACGATTGCACTCGTTACGGGTAGAGACGTCGGTTTCAATCAGACGTGTCCAACCGTTACAGATAGAAGACGTGTTTCATGTAGCATACCGGGGCCGAGCACGCAGGTGGGAAGCAAGGAGATAAACGCGGTTTAACTTGGTATTTCCTTGCAGGAATGATAGCATCAATACTGGCTTTCACGCAGGAAGTGACCTCTGACTCGCATTTTTGAATACTATGATTAAAAACTTCATTTAAAGGGATGTCATGAAACATGCACACGATAGAAGAGTGCTGGGATTCTCATTTTGTTTTAACTAGCCGAAATCATTTAGTATTTTTATTTTATTTTGGATAATGGTATTTTCCATTTTGGAAATGGTAAATAGTAAATAAAACAAGAACTTGTAAAACCTGGGATGACCCATGCCCTTTATGCCTACACGAAACACTACACAACATTAAGTTTCTAAATAATGAAACATTATTAAACCATGGGCAGGACGTTTTTTTACCGACATCAACAAATTTTCGCATTAGATAATTAGCATAAAAAAATATCCCATAGTTTAATAAGAGTCTTAAAAGCTTAGCCAAATCATTAAATGTGAAAAAACCCTTTCTGTAGTCGTCAAAAAACAAATCGAAAAAAACAAATTGAAATTCAGTGTAATACGGTTTGTATATAAAACACCCACTTGAATAAACAAATAAATAAATAGATAATCAGATAGACAATAATAAAACACAATCTTCCCGACACATAACGACTTGTAGGCCCGCCATAAAAATATCCCTCATTGGGAACTAAGTAGAGGATAACCGCCAACATTAGCCTTGAAATAGATACCCTACCCAACCTTAGCAAAACCTCTCAGAAGATGATGAATCTATAGATAAGAATTAACTCTTTGACCACTTAACGAAGAAAACTAGCCTAGGCACCCCCACAATGTCATAACGGACCATGCCTAAAAACACACGTAAGCCAAGAGATAGCTTATTCCTAAAATTTCGCTTGAAGATGAAACGGGACTAAACACCTCAAATCAACATAACTTTAATAATTATTTGGATGGTTTCGGCTCTCGTTTTTGAAACATGAGAACTCTTATTTAGCGAAGGAATCATATTTTTAAACAAGAAAATATTATTATATATATATATATATATATATATATAAATTAGGTTGGTGCAAAAATAATGTCGTTTTTCTTTTGAAGTTGAACGTCAAAAAACGACATTATTTTTGCACCAACCTAATATATAAACACGCACATTCGCACACACAGACACACACTCACAAACAGTGCGGAGAAACAAATATTCGTACACAAAGAAATTTTTAATTTATTGTATTTAAAACTAATGAATAAATATACTTTTCATTTAATTAACTGTACAAAAATGCATAATAACTAAATATGCATAGAAAAGAGACACATTTGATTTAATAGAAATAAATCCGATTTATCCATTTTAATGGGCGGAAAAAAAAACTATTCATACAATGCAAATTTCAGATTTTAAAACTTTTATTAGGTTGGTGCAAAAATAATGACGTAGTAATGTCGTTTTTTTACGTTAAAAAATAAGTCAAAAAACGACGTTATTACGTCGTTATTTTTGCACCAACCTAATAAATTGCTTTAATATTTTAGATTATTCAAGTGGAATATCCGAGAATGTTCCAGTAATGGTATCAGTAGTTATTTTAACCTAAAAATACAAACATAACATTTTTAAATTGAGATTCGTGAAAGAAGGTTATCGTCATGTGCTAAAGAATTGTTAATTTCACGAAAAGTACTGATTGTTAAGCTTTGGAAGGAGGTAAACGTTACAAGAAAATCTCAGTCAACCTGAATATTCCATTTACTAGCATTAGTCCATTCTTTCCAAGGTATAAAAATCCGAAAACTTTTGAAAGCAAAGAACACCAGGTGGTCCACGGGAGATTTCTTTATGAGCTTCGAGAAAATTGATGCATCAAATTAAAAAAACAATCCAGTGGTTATTGTCAAGAGTTGCAGGATGTTTATTCTTTCATTAGGAATCTGTGTCACTAAACGGACAATAAGGAACAATCTAAAGTCACGCCCACGTAAAAAAAAACTTCCACTTGCTATTGAAATGACACAAAAATGCTAGGTTAAAATTTGTGAGCATAAAGATAAGGAAAAATAGTAATTGAAAAGAGTATAACGGACAGACGAAACCAGAACTGAGTTGTTTGTACGTAATTCTAGAAATCATCTATGAAGGAAAGATGGCGATGTCTTCAGACAAAACAAGACTGTTCCAACAGTGAAATTTGGTGGATAGAGCATCATGGCTTAGGGATGACTTTCTGTAAAACGTACTGGCAACATATCAGTAATAGACGGAAGAAAGAATGCCACATCATATCAAAATATTTTGTAAGCAAATTTACTGACTTCGGTTGAAAATCTTGAACTTCCCTCCTGATTGGATCATCCGACAAGATAATGATCTTAAGCACACCGAAAATCTACGAAGAAATGGCTTGCTGAAAATAATGTAAATATCCTGAAATGGTCAAGTTAGTTCACAGGTTTAAAATCAATCGAGAATCTGTGGCGTTATTTAAAATTTCAAATCCGATCGAGAGCTTCCGGGTCTGAAGTCCATATGTGAAGTAGAATAGAACAAAATACCAACTAAAATTTGCAGATCATTCATTGATAACTAAAAGATGTTGGTTGCAGTAGAATTGAATAATGACTATTCTACAAAGTATTAAATGAAAATTATGTATTCTTTTTGTATTATACGAATAGAGTTTTTACCCGTTCAAATGTATAAATAAGATTATTGCTATTAATTTTTTTGTTTTCCATACACATTTAGTTATTATGTATGTGTACAGTTATTTATATGAAAAATGTATTTATTTATTGGTCAGAAATACAATAAATTAATTATTTCTATTTGTACGAATATTTGTTTCTCTCTCTCTCTCTCTCTCTCTCTCTCTCTCTCTATATATATATATATATATATATATATATATATATATATATATTCATTTCTGTAGTTTAGTGCTAGCAGCATGCAGAAATATTTCTCCTCCCGATGATGGCCATTTCGGCCGAAACTTGTCGAGGAACCTAAATGGAATAATAATAAAAAAAAACGAAAGAATATTAATCTACAACCCTGTGTGTCTGAAGATTTTAATTTTTTAATTTTTTTTATTGTTCAATATATATATATATATATATATATATATATATATATATATATATATATATATATATATATATATATATATATATATTGATGCATACAAATCTAATAGGATCTGTATTGAGTTAAAATAGCTCCGCTTCTTTATTTAGATAGAAACACAATAAATTAAAAATTTCTGTCTGTACGAATATTTGTTTCCCCCAATATATATATATATATTGATCTATACAAATCTAATAATATCCGTATTGAGTTCAAGTAGTTCCGCTTACTGTGTTAATTCTTTCGCGTTAAGCTGTTTTTTTTTCTTTTTGTAACTGTCAGACTGTTATTAAAACAATTTAAAGGCGTTAGTTTTATCGTTACAACGACTTTATTGCTTGTTATATCGCTCCTTTTCATTTTCTATTTCCGCTAGCCGCTCTGATTACCTATATATGTAAATCGATACATATATAAGCAGGACAAATACAGGTGAAACGTTAGGGAAAGAAGAGACCCAATGCGTGGGCAAATGTTCTCATGGGTTTCAAGGCGAGTGACTTGCTTAGAAATTGACCGCAGGCTACAACAACAAACCTTCTGCGCATGTGCAATTTGAGACATGAAAGACTTGAGACATTCAACTTAATGGATATCCAATAAATCATATATGGCTTTTATCGCTACTCCTTGACTTTAAAAGCTCGCTAATTCGTTTTAGAGCTCTAATTCGCGCCAGAATCTTTGAGGGAAAACATGCTAAATTATTCAGTTAATTCAGACTATTTAAGCTCTGATACAATTCGATATATTTACATCGCAATAATATCAGGTAGATGTTTATGTTATGTCGGTTTCCCAGGTGTTGAAAACGTACCTCCTGAGAAAAAAAAAACAGCATAAAAAAAAACATATTGTTTAAGGTTACCCACTATTAATATTTATGTGGAGGAAATCTTTGATTAACCTTGAGAGGGCCTCAGGAAATTACGTTAGAAATTTTAACATATTCTACTTCGTCTACGTACCGTATCCCTTCAGAACGTTGGGGGGGGGTTATAGCTCTCCACAACTTCTTGTCTTTTGTATCTCTGAGCAAAATTTCCGTTTTCGCTATACATCCTAGGCCCCATTGTACTAAACATTTACAACACTGATCGTACTATTAGCGAAGTTAAGCAAAGCTGAGCCTTATTAGCATTTAGATGGGCGACCACTTGGGTGTACCTGAGGCTGTAATCTTGAATAGTATAATGGATAACAGCAAGGAATGAGAGACGTGTTCCAATTCCAGTTGGGTTCGTTATATTCACTTACGCGCGAATAATGATTTTAAGCACACCGCAAAATCTACGAAGTAATGGCTTGCAGGAAATAATGTAAATATTCTGAAATGGCCAAAGTCAGTCCTCAGGTTTAAACTCAACCGAGAATCTGTGTCGTTATTTGAAAATTCAAATCCTATCGTGAGCTCCAACGAAAATTCCGGATGTGAAGTCTATATAGGAAGTAGTATGGAATAGAATATCACCTAAAATTTGTAAATCATTAATTGAGAATATGAAGAGGTTGGTTGCTGTAGAATTGAATAATAGTTATTCGACAAATTATTAAATGAAAATTATGTATACTTTTTGTATTATACGAATGAGATTTATTAGTATTAAATCATTTTTTGTATCCTATGCATATCTACTTATATATCTGTGTACAGTTAATTATATGAAAAGTGTATTTTTTCATTTATTTAGAAATACAATGAATTAAAACGAATATTTGTTTCCCCAAATATATATATATATTATATATGAATATATATATAATATATAATATATATATTATTATATGAATTTTAAATGTCTATTTTGTATGAAATAAAAAATGTATAGCCGGCAACATTATTGTTTAAAAAAAAAAAAAAACGTATAGCTGGCAACATTATTCTTTCTACAAAAAAAACTATAGCTGGCAACATTTCTTTTAGAAAAAAAAAAAACGTATAGCTGGCAACATTATTTTTTTTTTTTTACAAAAAAAACTGAGAGCTGGCAACATTATTGTTTCAAAAACTTAGAGCTGGCAACATTATTGTTTCAAAAACTTAGAGCTGGCAACATTATTCTGAAAACATTATCTGAGACCTTGCTGTTTGATGCAGTTTATCGCCATACCCAGGACGCGGATGTAGTTTACCGTCATACACAGGACGTGAGCAAAACCTGGAAAACTAAGAGTTCACTATTTGCCCATAGCTGGAACCCTAACAGGTGCTACCACCCCGGGTCAAGGTGGACCTGGGAACACCAGCAATTAAGAGGTGGTTCCACGCTCCTCAAAACCTCCAGATCAGAGGCCTTGCTGTTGGATGCAATTTAACGTCATACCCAGGACGCCTCATTGGGGGGGGGGTCTTACCCCTCTACAGAGGTGCAGTCGGCGTATTCTAAAGCCCCAGCCAACAGGGCTGGGCAAGTCTCTTCTTTATACGTGAAGAGATTGTCCAACATTCAACACTATATATGTTGATTGATATTGATTAATGTTTAGCACTGTTTTCTGTATTTCCGAAGGATTTTTTTTATATTTCCTATTACTTTTCTTGGCTTTTGGAAGGCACCTTTCAGTGTAGCGTGGAATTTAATGTCACATCTTCTGCCGTCGGAATTTTGATGTCTTTTAGATTTTTGTAGAGGACAGAAAATGGTTAGCACTCACCAGTTTCGACTTTTTTAATCTCACTAGAATGCTGAAATCTTCACAGTAGTTAGTATTGTTGAAGTTAGCATTACATTTTTTGTCGAGATTTAAAACCTCTACGTTACGTTCAACTTCGCAAAGCAATCGATTTATAGAGGCTGATTTATTTGGAAAATAATTTGCGCATACTATTTACATTATTCGGACTATTGTCCTCATCTTTTCGCCATACTTATCACAACGTTTCAGCTGTTGTATGCTCCGGCCTTCTTCAGGTGGTTGGAATGTCGAACTGAACCCTTTATTTCGCTCACTTGGGTAGAGTCTTCTAGTTCCACGTACCATGTCTAATGGATACCCTCAAGAACACATGGCACAGTGTATAAAGGCACTAGTTAGATCCAGTGACAGGGCCCAGAGTGTGTGAGTTCAATACCTGATTAAGGTGGTGGAGAACTCGGAGAGGGGAATTAACAATTGACACCCATTAGACATGGCACGTGGAACTAGAACAGTCTACCCAAGTGAGCGAAATAAAGGCTTCAGTCCGACATTCCAACCACCTGAAGAAGGCCGGAGTGTACAACGGCCGAAACGTTGTAATAATAGTCCGAATAGTGTAAATAGTGTACATAATACTTCATCTCAGAAATATAGATCATACAGCGCAGTTTACTAATTTCTTTAATATAATTTCATTTTATAGAATGTCATGGTAAACAATATCTTTTAAGAAAATGTATTTATTTCCTTTTTAACAGAGATAATTTTTTTTAGTGTTTCTTCCCCTTGAGCATGCGACATATAACTGGCAGTGATTAAATATTTCTTTCTGGAGTCAAATTCCAACATTTTGAAACGTTTGGCTTTGTGATTTTTTACAGTTTTTCGTAAACGCAAAGCAAACTTATAATTCGATTCTTGTTCATATATATTAATTTAATGAAATATATTTTTTGGAAATAGTGGGAGTATATTGCATGTCAAATAATAAGTCTTTGAATTTTTCGAAAGAAATTAATGAAAATTTGTAGTACTAATCTACACATCCTAGCAAAACCAACTGTAATTTGTACCCCCTTACCTGTTTGTAATTCTCCCCAAAATTTGGTATCCATCGGTCGATGTAAGGTTATTTTAGGGAGCGTGACAGACGGACTAACGGAAATCACGGAATTTTATATATAGATTCCAAGCCCTCACTTTCCTGCACGTTGAAAAATCTGCAACTATTTCATCGGCATGGCTTGGCAACACAAGCTTAGTTTGGCCAAAGGTTATAGAAATAGGGTAAAATGTGGCAGTTGGATATACAGTGCGTGCCAAATTAATATCGAGATAACTTTTTTTTCTAATGTAAACAAACACAGTAAACAAATTGGCGCCATATTTGTTTTCAGCACGGTGATTTGAGCGTGCCAAATTATTTGAAAGGTTTTGTTTACATTGCGCAGATCAGTAAGAAAATTTCAGTGATTGCGCAGCTCAGTGTTGCCAACATTGTGTGAAAATTTTGTGTGAATTGATTGGACGGTTTTTGAAATATTAGAAAAAAAGTTATCTCGATAATAATTTGGCACGCAGTGTAGTTTTGCTGGTCTTCTAAGCGCAGAATGCAAATGGAGGTTCCAAATGTTGGCTCTTTCGTGGGTTAATGCACAGACAT